>OZ024742.1:199607181-199614681 GCA_964016885.1 Eledone cirrhosa | reverse complement strand
CACCAATTCGGACTGCCTGAAGAGGTCACAGCCAAATATGGCTGTCACCGAAATATATATAGCAGTAATAAACGAAGCCAAATTTATTTATTTTAGTTTATTTTATATATATATGTATATATATAGAGTATTTAAGTATCAAGAGAGAGAAGAAGAGATAGGCGATACATGTAGTTATTTGCCAATAGCATATGAAAATGTGCTCAATACTTGTGCCTGCAGTGTTAAATATTGGAAGTGTTAATATCTAGCGGGCGAGAATATAAGCAGAGTGGATACACGTGAAGAAGTATATAAAGGAGACCAAACCGTTAAAACATGTTTATTTAAAACAGCACCTACGTACGATCCCCATAAATAACAGTTGAAAAAATGGGGTAACTTACACTTAGCGACTGCAAAAAAGCAAAGAAATTAAGGAGTACCTCTTGGATACCGAGTGAGTGCGTTAACCACTACGCTAACGAGTCACTGGCCAACAATCCCTCCTTTTAGATGTTAAGCTTGTAGCTAGAAGTCTACACAAGTCCATTTGTTCGATTACTCACAGGCGCCTTAGTCCCTAAGTCCAAATATATATATATATATATATATATATATATATGTGTGTGTGTGTGTGTGTGTGTGTGTGTGTGTGTGTGTGTGTGTGTGTGTGTGTGTGTGTGTGTGTGTGTGTGTGTGGTTGTCTCGTGCGTGTGTGTGTGTATATATATATATGGAAAAGAATGAAATGAAATTTCATTTCTCACTTTTAGTACGGCTGATACTTAAATGTAAGTATATATACGTACACACATATATGTGTACAGACGCACAGTAGTATGTATATATATACATACATGCACACATGCATATATGTATGTATGGCTTTACCGAACATTATAATAAATGTTCTGTTTGTTTGTAAACAAACAGCCCGAATTAAGCCAAACGTACATATATGTATGTGTGCATGTATGTATATATATACATACTACTGTGCGTCAGTTCACACATATGTGTGTACGTATACATACTTATATATATATATATATATATATATAATTTGAAGTTTGAAATCCAATGCGAAATGGACGAATAAAGAGTTAAACAAGTTGTTATGTGTTTTACTTTTATATATATGACCTGATATTTCGAGATTATAATCTCTTTTTCCGGGTAAAATAAAAGGGATTAATCCAGTTTTCGATGGAGTTCGCTATACCTTATATATACATATATATATATATAACACTATCCCATCCCCTCTGGCTTTCCGCTGACTGCCACAGTCGGGATGGGTAGCAGTAAACTGTAGTACGAGCCATTGTGTGGCTGAGAGGGTGACCTGACTAAACGAATTTCCTTGAAATCTGCGGTAGCTAATGGTCAACTTCCTTCGGACATGCGCATGCGCAGACCGGTGGGGGTGAATTGGTACTCACAGGGGAACGGGTGAGAGACCCAAAAGCACGCATTTCATCCGTTCCCATGTCGATTCAATTTGGATTGCCTCGGAAACATAACCTTATTATGTAACAAGCTGTCTGATGATGTCACGACACTCGCACACAGAACAGTGTGGCCAGTGTCGCCATTGAAATATATATCACAGCATTATTATTAAAGGACTTGAACATCTGAAAGTACTTCGCTTTTCCTTATTCGATATTTACTCCGTCACTCCTATGTGGAATAAGTACGTTGAGTGCTTGAATTGAATTGCATCAATATTTACCCTAATAATTTAGCTCCAATTAGTTGAGCGCTCTATGATGTAACCGATATGGTGGAGAAGAGAGGAACCAACCATGAGCTACCCCTGGAAATTCCCTCTACCATGGGGATGGAAACCCCTGACACTGGACGGACATAATAGTAACTTTCGACAGGATAAATACGCGGAAACAAAAATAAGATAAACCCCTATTTCCCTGCACCAAATCGCATTTGAACAGAAGCCCCCTCAATTCAATCTATACATTGACAGATTGACAATCATATGGATCATTTTGCATATATGTACTCTGTTTTTGCATTTATTCATTATTGGTTCTTTTCTTTTATGTCTGTTTTTCTTTGATATTGTTCCATGTGATTGAAATTATGACTGTGTACCAGATTGACCAATGCCTTGAATACTGTAGCTTACCCTCCGTTCTAATGTACGGCACTGTCGTTCAACATGTGGATAGAGTAACTGTGACACTAGAACCCCTATCAGAACTTCTTAAACATCTATCTCCATATTATTTACTCACTTCAATCTATATTTTTTTACTCACCTCAATCCGAATTCTCACTTGAAAAAAATTTTTTAACTTTTAATTTCTAATTGGTAATTTTTTAATTGTTTAATTTATAATTTATATTTGATTTAGGACTTCAATTTTTATTTCCAACTCTCACTCTTAACTTACAATGTAAAACCATGATACCTAGAATTAAGTTTATTTTCCCTTTGAGTTGACGGTCAGTCGTACTGTCCACGTTAGGTGAGAGGTAGTATTATGACCTGTAGGAACTAACACTATCCCATCCCCTCTGGCTTTCGGCTGACTGCCACAGTCGGGATGGGTAGCAGTAAACTGTAGTACGAGCCATTGTGTGGCTGAGAGGGTGACCTGACTAAGCGAATTTCCTTGAAATCTGCGGTAGCTAATGGTCAACGTCCTTCGGACATGCGCATGCGCAGACCGGTGGGGGTGAATTGGTACTCACAGGGGAACAGGTGAGAGACCCAAAAGCACGCATTTCATCCGTTCCCATGTCGATTCAATTTGGATTGCCTCAAAAACATAACCTTATTATGTAACAAGCTGTCTGATGATGTCACGACACTCGCACACAGAACAGTGTGGCCAGTGCCGCCATTGAAATATATATCACAGCATTATTATTAAAGGACTTGAATATCTGAAAGTACTTCGCTTTTCCTTATTCGATATTTACTCCGTCACTCCTATGTGGAAAAAGTACGTTGAGTGCTTGAATTGAATTACATCAATATTTACCCTAATATATATATATATATATATATATATATATATATATATATATATATATATATATATATATATAAGAGAGAGAGAGAGAGAGAGAGAGAGAGAGAGAGAGAGAGAGAGAGAGAGAGGAAATTAAATGATGGTTAAAAAGGTTCCATATATTTTATTATGCGCATTTCAAAAACAAATATCATCCTCGGACGACAATTGCGTTTTCATCAGATAAAATAAGGAAACATGATATGATGCCCCTAAAACACACCTGTGAACAAGAAAGTGTCCAGTCACCATATGACAAAAAAATATATAAGGAGAAAGAAGATTGGAAAAAAGAAGGAAGAGAGAAAAGGAAAAAGAAATGAAAGAGAGGGAGAAAATAACGGAGGAAAAAAAACTCACCTCCTACATTATATATATATATATATATATATATATATATATATATAACAAAGAGGGTGTGGTAAGATACCTGGTGGACCATAAGGCACCAGAGTACTCAATACTTAGGGTAGTAGAGTGGGTAATATGAAAAGAGCCAGGGCCCGGGGGGCTGAGCTCCGGCTAGCTAGATCCGAACTAGCTGTCAAAACGGCTGGAACTCAACCGTCGGGGTCCTGACTTTTTTCATATATATATATATACATGGGTACGCACACACACGCACATATGTGTGTGTGTGTGTGTCTGTGTGTGTCTGTGTGTCTGTGTGTGTGTGTGTGTGTGTGTGTGTGTGTGTGTGTGTGTGTGTGTGTGTGTGTGTGTGTGTGTGTGTGTGTGTGTGTGTGTGTGTGTGCGCGTGTGTGTGTGTGTGTGTGCGTCTGTGTGTGCGCGCGTAAAGGTATAATTGTCAGAAGTAATAAAATATTGTTCACCAAATATATATTGTATATGATTTAAATTTTAGTGCTTTCATCCACCATGGGACTATCAAGATATAAAATTAGTTGTTGTTAAAGTGGCAGTAAAATAGGAAAGTATATCATATATAAAATGAAAGGAGCTGATAGTCAAATATGAGCAAGGAAACCTTTACGCGCGCACACACAGACGCACACACACACACACAGGCACAGACACACACATACACACACACATGTGTGTGTGTGTGTGTACCCATGTATATATATATATGAAAAGAGTCAGGACCCCGACGGCTGAGTTCCCGCCGTTTTGACAGCTAGTTCGGATTTAGCTAGCCGGAGCTCAGCCGCCCGGGACCTGGCTCTTTTCATATTAGGCATTTTTTCCTTAAATATGGAAAAAAAGCTTAGGAAAGCTAACAAATATGTTCTTTACCTCACTAATGCTATCTGTTTATCGCAACTCCTGGCAGAAGTAGGTGGAATTTGAGATCAGAAAACAGACATCGCATCAAATACCTCAAGGAATCCCGGTTGACTTTTCAAGAATCCCGCCAATCAACCGTTTTTTTTACTGATACTTTATTCATCCATCCCTAAAGTAATTATCACCTTAGGCTTACCTTACTTTGTTCGCCATATTCTCCTAAATAAAATAATTTCAACGTACAGTTTGGCACTAGGTTTTGACACTTCTTGCTCTGTCTACATTAAGAAAATTACTAAGTTTGCATTTTCTATTTCGCAATCTATACTCCCCCATGCCCAAACATGTTCCAGGTCATAACATATGACCCACTCCACCGCTTTGGATATGTTTATAATGCTGCTATGCGGCAAAGCTATTTAGGGAATTATCTATTGATCGCCGGAAATTATATATTAAATTTAATTATGTGGATTTGTATAAAACCGCACTTCTTTAAGGTTCCGTAATGTATTATTCTGAACGTCTGTGCCCTATGCGGCTGCCTAGTTGACCCAATGGTAGCGCCAGCCATCTCTGTATAAAGAATTAAGTGTGTGTAAATATTATAACTTAAACAACTTATTCGTAATGTCAGCACTACAGAAAGCAGTGACACTATTTACTTTTTCCGGGAGGTACGCGTCCGGTTTTAAATGAATCTTAATTGTGTCGAAATTAAATCTAATTTATGCTTGCGGATAATCAGATACAGGGTGGCATTTTTTTCCTTAAATATGGAAAAAAAGCTTAGGAAAGCTAACAAAATATTTTTCGTTTATTGTAGGCGCTTGCAAATACTTTTGTCAAAGCTTCGTTCTATATTCTGGCTGGATTAATTAAGGTATAATTATGTTGGTTATATTTGTATTTGAAAGGGGTTGCTGTAAAACCTATATAATTTTTTTACAATTGAATCATTATTTGTGACAACTTTACGCTATATACGATGGAAATAGTTAAACTGTTAAAGGATATGTTATTGGGTTAGGGTAATTACATTTTGTCATGTTAATAGCAATTATTGAGGTTGTAATTTTCTTTTTACTGTTGGTCTTAGCTAAAGATGCAGTGAAATTCCCCGTAGTAGTATAATTGACTTTAATCCATCTCCTGCTGGAGATTTTCATGCATGCTTGTTTTATGGGGAAATTGTATCTCTATTAATGGAGGATTACACCTTAATACCTTGAATTTTCTAGTGTTCTGTATATTATATCTCGGTGAAAATGTGAAGCGCGAATCACTGAGTAATGATAGTGGGATAACTCATTTCGAATATGTGTGTGCGCGTGTGTGTATGTGTGAAAATCCTGCCACAAGCACCTGATGTATAGGATAATTGTGCACTCATACCATATTAGTTTTGTGATTTACCTGGAATTTCATAGGCAGTCTATTTCTTTTATATATTAGACTCACTGCCAGCACTTCACAAAGAGTTTTCTATCGATGGAGCTCCAGTAAGGTGGATAATTTGAGGTCAGAACACAAAGAGTAAGAACAAATGCTGCAAAGCATTTCATCTGACGCTCTAACAACCCACTGCACTGGACTTTATCAAACCTGAAACTATGAAAAGCAAAATTGACCTCGGTTCTGTTCGAATCCAAAGCACAGAGAGATGAGAAAATATTGCAAGAAATGTTGTCACTCGAACAACTCTGCGAATTCACCGTCTTGCAGCACGCTATCCACAGATGTAATTTGAATATATATATATGTGTGTGTGTGTGTGTGTGTGTGTGTGTGTGTGTGTCTGTGTGTGTGTGTGTGTGTGTGTGTGTGTGTGTGTGTGTGTGTGTGTGTGTGTGTGTGTGTGTGTGTGTGTGTGTGTGTGTGCGTGCGTGTGCGTGTGTGTGTATGTGTGTGTGTATATTCCGAGTTAAATCGGGGGTAACCTCAGTAAATAATGGTTTCTTATATAAGCACAAGGCCAGTAATTTGGGGGAGGGGAAAGTCGATTAAATCGACCCCAGTGCATGACTGGTACTTTATTTTATCGACCCCTTGAGGATGAAAGGCAAAGTTAACCTCAAATAATGTACTCAATACATTAGTAGAGTGAAAACTTCAAAGTTTAATATAGAAATGGCTTCTACGGGACTAGAGTTGTGTTATTCGTATGAAATCATCAGGAATGCACCTGATAATTTCATACGAAGGAAACAGTTCTAGTACTGTAGAAGACATTTTTGTATCAAACTTTGATTTATATATATATATACATGTGTGTGTGGGTGTATATATATATATATATAGAGAGAGAGAGAGATGGGTCCCAAAAAATATACAAACATTTCACACTTCAACAGCATTCTAAAAAGTGAGTATACATTTTTAGGGACACCCTGTATATATATATATATATATATCATAAACACCGCACATCAGGCTAATACTCGATACATGTTTGAGTTCAGAGTGAATATAGATATAGGGTATAATCCCAACACACACATACATCTACGTATTAAATATATATGTACATACGTATGTATGTATGTATGTATATACTACTATATATATATATATATATATATATATATATATATATATATATATATATATACATGCATATATATATATATATATATATATATATATATATATATATATATATATATATATATAGATGTATATACCACACAGCCTGCACAGTTTCTGTTTGTTAATCACATCTTGATTTGTTCTACATCAGACGACCCGTGATGAAAAACTAATTTTTTTTTTAATATATACTTTTTTATGTGAAAATCAAAGTGAGGGAAGGATAACAGTATAGAATAACATACAACAACATACAACAACAGTGGGTGGCGGGATTTAAGGGGAAGGGAAGGGCAGGTGAGGGAAAAAGAGAAGCACATTTTATACATATGGCTGCAAAAAGTAAGCAAAAAAAAGAAACTCACACAGAATTTAAATAATCAAAGCCAAACCCCAACACATCAGTTTTGTGTTCATTCTTCTTGACAACAATAATAAGCATTTTAAGGCCATCAAGGGTTAGCTTTGCAGGTTCTCGTGAAAAGTTTCTCCATTTTCCCCCCATCGTCTGCATCTCTCCTCATCATATCGCCCCACATCATATTTAGCCATGTCATTCTTGGTCTTCTCCTTCTTCTTTCTTCCACATTCATTTTCATCGCTCCTCTCACTAAGTCACATTCACTCGACCTCAACACAT
>OZ024742.1:199599681-199602181 GCA_964016885.1 Eledone cirrhosa | reverse complement strand
AATTGCCAGTTTATGAGAAGAAATAGTTCACTGTGTTTATATAATATAAACAGGTTTGAAAATTGACATGACTATAAGAAACGAATTTTACCAACACTTGTATGTCCATTCCATTCCAGAATGTTGGACAATATGTCTTGTGATATTCATGCCGGATCTATGTGCTCTGAGTTTAAATTCTGCCGAGATTTACTTTGCCTTTCATTCTTGAGGTCATTTTTCCAGTTCTTTGTATTCTCTATGCCGCAAAACATCTTGTCCGACTCTCTACCGATACTGCCAATCCACTAGACAGTAAATATAAAATACTTTTCAAGGCCATTTTCCCCACCAAAGCATGGGTTTCTTTGTGAGCCCTGTGTTTTATACTCGTCATGGAGTCCAGTTTGAGGCAATATTTTGCGACCAGACTGATTTTTCTAGCGCTAACTCATTTAATCAC
Source organism: Eledone cirrhosa (assembly GCA_964016885.1). Lineage (NCBI taxonomy): Eukaryota > Metazoa > Mollusca > Cephalopoda > Octopoda > Eledonidae > Eledone > Eledone cirrhosa. The sequence goes on along the minus strand of OZ024742.1, from coordinate 199,601,739 downwards.
CAGTTACGACATACATGCTGCGGTGTGCCTATTCTAAACTGGATACACAGTCTGCACTCAGGAGGCTAAAACTGACAAAAGAATAAAATAATGTGTGTGTGTGAATGAAAGAGATGTATATAGGCACTTTCTATGACAAATCATGTGACTGTGAAAATGGCTATAAAGAACACTCAAATACGAACTGGCGCGAAATTTAATGTATTTATTCACGTGACAGTCATTCATCAACCAGCTAAATTACATTTATAAAAAAAACAAAACAATTTGAGCTACTTTTTTAAGTGAAAATCGCAATAAAGAACCGTCAAACGCGAACTGGCGCGAAATGTATTATACTTATCCACGTTACAGTCATCAACCAACCAAATTATTATTTTTTTAAAACCTAGCAATTCGAGCCACTTTTTTCCACATAAAACAGAAGTAACATTCGAACATCAACCTGATGCGAGAAAAATCATCTCAATTTTACTTTTGAAAAGCATAAGAACTGTGAAACCGGTAAAGGAAACAAATAAATATTCTTTAAAAGACTCCAGATGCATTTTCGATTTCTTTTCCTTATATATATATGTGTGTGTGTGTGTGTGTGTGTGTGTGTGTGTGTGTGTGTGTGTGTGTGTGTGTGTGTGTGTGTGTGTGTGTGTGTGTGTGTGTGTGTGTGTGTGTGTGTGTGTGTGTGTGAAAAATGGCGTGCTTCATGTTGCAAATGGGATACATAATAACTGAAACAAGTTATTGGGATACGTAAAATAGGGTGAAGCGAGCGAGACATGTAAACAAACAGAGATGGTAATGTAACGGAAAGAGAGGAAGAGGAGAAACAAGTCCGTGATATCTGTGAACTTTCCCTCCGCTGTGACCTGCCTGTTTCTTTCTTACTGCTTCCCCTTTCTCTGTATCTCTCACCTTCGTTTTACTCCCTCTGCCAGTCACTCTCTCTCAGCTGGCCTCTTCCTTACACTTTCACTCACTCACTCTCTGCTACTCCCCTCTCTCACTTCCTCCCGTTTGACCTGTGTGAAATCCTTTTCTCGCTTACATCTCTCTCGGCTCGGAAGGTCTTTATCTCTCCTCGTCTATGATTTGATCGAACTTAAGTTCACAGATATCACGGACTTGTTTCTCCTCTTCCTCTCTTTCCGTTACATTACCATCTCGGTTTGATTACATGTCTCGCTCGCTTCACCCTATTCTACGTGTCCCAATAACTTGTTTCAATAACTGAAACAAGTTATTGGGACACGTAGAATAGAGTGAAGCGAGCGAGACATGTAATGCTCGCACCAACCAGAGGTATATGATCTTTAATGCGAAGAAATACCACTGACGGTTGGAAATCACTGATGACGGACTAATTTTATTCATATATATATATATATATATATATATATATATATATATATATATATATATGTATGTATATATATATATATATATATATATATATATATATATATATGTATGTATATATATGTATGTATATATATATATATATATATATATATATATATATATATATATATATATATATATATATATATATATATATATATATATATGTATGTATATATATGTATGTATGTATATATATATATATATATATATATATATATATATATATATATATATGTGTGTGTGTGTGTGTGTGTGTGTGTGTGTGTGTGTGTGTGTGTGTGTGTGTGTGTGTGTGTGTGTGTGTGTGTGTGTGTGTGTGTGTGTGTGTGTGTGTGTGTGTGTGTGTGAAGGCGTGTGGCTGAGTGGTTAGAGAACTGGATTCGTAATCATGAGGTTGTGAGTTCGATTCATGGACTGGGCGATGCATTATGTCCTTGAGCAAGACACTTTATTTCATGTTGCTCCTTCTACCTGGAGTTGCGACCGATAGATAGTATTAGCAATTGGAAAGACCAATGGAAACACTGTTTCCTCGGTCCGATTTGACGAAAGTCGATCGTTAGAAAAAATATATATATATATTAGTTACTAATGTTACATGTACAAGTACTAAAGTTTCGTTGGGTTCTTCAACCCAACTCATTCAGCCTGTTATAT
>OZ024742.1:199587181-199594681 GCA_964016885.1 Eledone cirrhosa | reverse complement strand
TGTTCTCTAATTTACCCTTATGTTCTATTTTAGCATGTTGGTAGAGTACAGATGATTCTTTACTATCTTGAAGGTCTCGCCAGTGTTCATTTATCCGTTCCCCTACACTACGCCAGTGTTCAATTATCCGTTCCCCAACGAAAGGACTGCCAACAACTTCCAGGCCTGGAACAATGACGTGCCAGCGTTGTATGCGCTTCGAAAAGACCATAAAACGGGCAGTGACCCTGACACAGGACCACCAACACGGCCAATCTGTGGAGCTAACATAGCTAGTAACTACAGACTGCCCTACCTCCTCTCCCTGATCATACGCCCCATCATTGAAATGTCCCCAGATGTATGTGACAGCATGGAGAACCTCCTCAGCAGAATCGGCGAGAGTAACCGATCTAGGGACCTAACAAACTGCATAATAGGTAGTATGGATGTTGCGTCCCTGTACCCATCTATTGACGTGGATTTTGCTGTGGCGAAATGCGTAGAAATTATCAGTGAGAGCAATGTTGAGTTCCGTGGGATTGATACCAGTGAGCTGGGACTCCTACTTAAACTTACCTATAGTAATAATTATCTAGACACATATGACCATAGCAACCTGTGCCCTACAAGACCAGCAAGAGGCAGACCACCTACCATTACCTCAATGGCCAAGAAAACCCACACAGATAGATGGAACGGGTGGACCAGAGTCATACGGACCCCCGAAAACCACGATGAACTAAAGAAAATGATTGCACATGCGGTGGGGGCCAGCATAAAATTAACCCTTAAGGAACATATGTTCAAATTTAATGGAAAAACATATGCCCATGAGGAGGGAGCAGCCATTGGTGTTAGCATTGCAGGCGACATAGCTAACTTATTCATGGTATGGTGCGACAGTAGACTTAAACTTAAACTTAAAGAACAATTAGAAGACCCCTTAACCCTGATAATGTACTCCCGCTACGTTGATGATATAAACATCGTAGTTAAAACACCCCCACTAGAAAACAGTCAGGAATTAGAGAAAAACACAATGGAAAGCATCCAGCAAATAGCTAACTCCATCCACCAGAGTATTAGAGTTACTATAGACTACCCAAGCAAACACCCCAACCATCGATTACCTGTACTAGACACAGAGCTCTGGTTAGATAGCATTAATAACAAAAAACAAATCCTCCATTCCCGTTATGCCAAACCCATGACTTCCAAATATCTGATCCACCGAAACTCAGCTGTTTTGGACCATACCAAAATCAACATACTGATTGCGGATTTGGTACGGGTGATGAGAAACGTGTCCCGCATGTGCAACCCCGAAGAACTAGAGAGACACATACAACACTTCATCCACCGTATGCAGTTCTCTGGTTTCAATCAGAGAGTTAAAATCAGAGTGTATAGAGGAGCCAGAACCAAATGGGAAAAAATGGTAAATAATGACACAAATGGGACCTGCCCCTTGTATAGGAGCAAAGTTTGGAATAGAATAGAAAGAACTAGGAATAAGGCTAATAGAATAAACTCATGGTATGATAGCAATAAATGCCAGAGTGTAATGTTCATCGATACAACCCCTAGAAGTGAATTAGCTTACAAATTTAGAAGGGCCCTAGATAAACATAAACTCAATATTAAGATAGTAGAAAGACTAGGTATCTCCATAAAAACACTTATTAACAAGACATACCCTTTTCAAAGACCCCCCTGTATAGATAAGAAATGTATAACCTGTAAATTAAGCCCCCATATTAACTGTAAAACTAGAAATGTCGTATATAGCATAAGATGTACTGAGGAACCATGTAGAGACAAAAATATAGTGTACATAGGTGAGACAGCTCGTAGTGTAGGGGAACGGATAAATGAACACTGGCGAGACCTTCAAGATAGTAAAGAATCATCTGTACTCTACCAACATGCTAAAATAGAACATAAGGGTAAATTAGAGAACATAGAAATAAAAATAGAATCTACACACAGAAAAGACGCAATGTTTAGACAAATCACAGAGGCAATAAACATAAAAGAATTACAACAAAAATTAAATAGAAAACATGAGTGGAACAACAACATCACAACTTACAATTAAGGACAAAATGAAAACACACACGCACATAGAACAAACAACCAACCTGTAACATGTAAATAAACAAATAAATAAACGAATATAAACACACACAGACATCCGGATGTGGCGCATGTGCAGACTGAGCACACAACACACACGCAGAAACAAGATGGCGTAGGACAGAACAAAGGAGAGGCACAAAAACAAAGAAAAGAATCCCCAGTCACTGAAGAGGTCACAGAATGTGTGACGAAAGAACTTTGACAATATATAAACAACCATCTGGTTGTGGAACCAACCAACCGGAAATTTATAAATTCCTAAATTTATAAATTTATTATAATAAATTGAAGTGAAAGCAACTGGTGCGTGTGTTTCTTATTGGCAACATGACTCTCCCAAAGTATAACAATATATATATATATATATATATATATATATATATATAATTACATAAACGGAGAAAGCTATTAGTGATACTCCGACCAATTTCCAACTCATTCAACTAACATTAGGAAATACCGGAGTATATTCCCAATTAAACGTTTGGGGTGCTAACTATATTGTATTGTGTGGATAATTGGCTGTATTATTTTATATGAGATATATTAAATAACTCATAGTTATAGTTATAAAATAAAGGTGAAAAACGACAGATGTATACTTAATGATTATTTTATTCTTTAATCCGACAGAATAAACAATTCTATAGTTGCTGCATTAAATATAACCAGTTTTCATTGGTATAACAATCCTATCAAATATTAAATATTAAAATAAGTGCGAGCTGTTTGAATATATGTGAATTCTCTGTCAACATTTATTCTTATACATATGTTATTTGTGAATGTGCGGTGGAAAACTACCGATCTCTGTTGTCGTTAATCTGTTCTATGAAGGTGTCTGGTTCGGCCCACGATCATATGTTCATGATATCTAATCAAAGTGACGCGTTTTGTCCTGTATTTCATATCAACTACTGATGAAATCGTAGTGGCGCTGTCTTAGTAAACCGCATGTCTTGAGGATTTTAAAGCCTGGCGGAGCCCAGCCCTATCGTGTCTGATAACAGTTGATTTCTTCCAGAAAGAGTTAGAGATATAGAGGTGGAGAGAGAGGGGTAGGGGGATAGGGGGTAGAGAGAGGGGGAGATGGGAGGATAGAGGGGGCAGAAGTGCGAGAGAGTAGTAAGGAAGTTGTCCACTCACCTGGAAAATGTGAGTTGTACCTGTAATTCAAAGGGACAAACTTATCACATAGTGTCATGCTGAATCTCCCTGAGAACTACATTAAGGCTCAGCCACTTGCATGTTAATTTCACAAGCAGGCTGCTCCGTCGTCACATAACTGGAATGTTCCTCGTCGAAATCGACAGAACTCCGAGATATACACAGTGTCTAGGTTAGGCGACAGATTGGCGGAATCGTTATATTTATTCCAGAAATCTGCATGATCACCGAGGTCAAATTTGCTTTTGATCCTTTTGAGGTCGATAAATAAAGTATCAGTTTAATATTCAGGTCAATTATTCTTCTATATCACTTTCTCACTTCTCTCACACTGTTCTCTCTCTCTCTCTCTCTCTCTCTCTCTCTCTCTTTGTGTCTTTCTCCCTCCCTCTCTCTCTCTATCTCTCTCTATCTCTCTCTCTCTCTCTGAAAGAAACAGGCTGTATATTTATGTGTATGTCTGTATGTGTTGTGGTGGGGAAATAACCTTACTTATTTGAACGCTCTTCGTTTAATCGATATCTTGATTGATTGAGTGATTGGTAGACTGCTTGGTTGGCTGGTTGTTTGATTGGCTGGCTGCTTAGTTGATTGGTTGGCTGGTTGTTTGATTGGTTGGTTGGCTGGTTGGCAGGCTGGTTAGTTGATTGGTTGGCTGGTTGTTTGATTGGTTGTTTGATTGGATGGTTGGCTGGTTGGTTGACTGGTTGTTTGATTGGTTGGTTGGTTGGTTGGCTGGTTGGTTGGTTGACTGGTTGACTGGTTGTTTGATTGGTTGGTTGGTTGGTTGGTTGACTGGTTGACTGGTTGTTTGATTGGTTGGTTGGTTTGTTGGTTGGCTGGTTAGTTGATTGGTTGGCAGGTTGGTTGACTGGTTGGTTGGTTGAGTGGCTGATTGGTTGGTTGGTTGGCTGATTGGTTGGTTGGCTGGTTGGTTGGTTGGTTGGCTGGTTGGTTGGTTGGTTGGCTGGTTGTTTGGTTATTTGGTTGGTTGGTTTGTTGGTTGGCTGGTTGGTTGGTTGGTTGGCTGGTTGTTTGGTTATTTGGTTGGTTGGTTTGTTGGTTGGTTGGTTGGTTGGCTGGTTGGTTGGCTGGTTAGTTGATTGGTTGGCTAGTTGTTTGGTCGGTTGGGTGGTTGATTGGCTGATTGGTTGGTTGGTTGTTTGATTGGTTGGCTGGTTGACTGGTTGATTGGCTGATTGGTTGGCTGATTGATTGGTTGGTTGTTTGATTGTTTGTTTGATTGGTTGGTTGGCTGTTTGGGAGTGGTTGGCTGGCTGGTTGGTTGGCTGGCTGGTTGGTTGGTTGGCTGGCTGAGGGGTTGGTTGGTTAGTTGGTTGGTTGGTTGGTTGGATAGTTGATTGGTTGGTTGGTTAGTTGGTTGGTTGGCTGGTTGGTTGGTTGGTTGGTTGGTTGGTTGGTTGGTTGGTTGGTTGGTTGGTTGGTTGGTTGGTTGGTTGGTTGGTTGGTTGGTTGGTTGGTTGGCTGGTTGATTGGTTTGTTGGTTAGTCGGTTGATTGATAGACTGCTTGATTGGTTTGTTGGCTGGCTGGTTGGTTTGTTGGCCCGTCGGTTGGTTGATTGGCTGGTTTGTTGGTTGATTGGTTGGTTGGTTGGTAGTTTGTTTTATTGGGAAATTGGTTGATTGGTTGATTGACAGATTAGTTGATAGTTGATTGGTATATTGGTAGATTGGTGGATTGTTTAAGGATTTACTGATTTATTGTTGAATAAATTGTTTGATGTTTTATTGATTCAGTGTCTTTCAAAATTGCAGATCAATGCAAAATCTCGAAGCCCCTTACTTCGAACAGTTGGGCGGTTTCCTTACCTGCACCACTCGGTCCCATCTTATTTCCAGCAACTTGATATCGTGATAGCCTTACTCCATCATCTGGAATGGTCATACATCCATGTCATCTTTGAAGACTCTGAGTACGGCGCTTGGGTGAGTACTATTTTTTCTTTTTTCTTTTTGTAGAAAACAGTATTTTCTAATGTTTCATACAGCAATACAAATAGAATATTAAGTATTAAAAGTAACAATAACGAAAGTGTTGAAATATTACCTTGGAAATATTATTTGGTCCCTGGTATATTTCGAAAGAAATCCTCTTGTCAAAATAAAAAAAAAGTTTTAAAAACTGTCGGAGCAAGAGAACTGCGTTTCATTTTTAAACGTTTGATAAGGAAATGGACTCCGGAACTGATAGGCAGAAGGGGGTGAGAAGGTATCCTCAAATAGGAGATCTGATCCAAATGTTTGCAACAGAGAGGACTCCGTTAAAGTTAGCCAACGAGCAGGTGGGGATGTTAAACAGGGTGATGGATTAAGTCTACTTTTCATATGTGCGTCTGCGCGAGTGTGTGTATGTGTTCTTTTAGCATTTAGTTCGGGGCCTCTGAGAAGCTGGGGATGAATAAAAGGAAAGAGAAGGGAAGAGTGTTATCCTTAAACCGATGGCCTAGCCAGAATTGCCACAGAAGGGTCTCTGCTAATGGTACCCAAGAGTCCTCATGGGAGGAATCAGTGTATTTTTAGAAATTAAGTTGAAAGAATTAGTATATTTTAGGGATCAAGTGTAAAAAGTTGGGGTATTTTTAGCAACTAAATGGAATGAGTTAATGTATTTTTAGGGACTAAGTAGCAAGAGTTAATATATTTTAAAGATGCAAATAAAAGGAGTCTGTGTATTTTAGGAGCTCAGTGTGAGGGTTATTGTTTTTATGAACCACGTGGAAATAGTTAATGTTTGATGTAATTTTTTAATTAACTGGGAGGTGGTAAAATAGTCCTAAACACCATCTTATTGACACTTATTACTAAATACTATTAGATATTTGATCATTTTTTTTTTTAATTAGAAATATGGTAACAAAAAAGTTGTTATTGGACCTCCGTCGGTTACGATAATGAATTTTCCAATTGTTTGAACAATAGGATTGCCTGCTTATGAAATTAACATGTAGATGGCTAAGCATACCAAAGACACGTGTCATGTGTACCTCAGAAATATTTAGCTTTGTCACAATGTGTGACAATGCTGACCCTTTGAATTACAAATACAACATATTTTTACCAACCGAATGGACTTGAGAAACATAAAATAAACTGGGAATCGAACTCACGATCCATAGGATTATGAGCCGAATACCCTGATCACTTAGCTACGCACCTACACAACAAAAGGGTTAAAGAAGTAAATTATAGAATATTGTCTCCAATTTGTTTCAGTTGAATTATAAGCTGCAGGAAATATTACGAAACAATGGCATCTGTGTTTCCACAAATATGATGATCTCGCCTATTAGTAACAACAGAGTAAAGAAACAGTCTTACGACATGATTGCTTCACGACTGCTACACCATACATGGGCACGAGGTAGGTATTGTAGATTGTTGTTGATTTGGAGGTGCTGATGGTGGAGGTTAGCGTATATGTGCTGGTGGTGGTGGTGCATGGTGGTGGGTGGTGGTGGTAGTCGTCGTGCTGGTGGTGGTGGTGGTGGTAGTAGTAGTCACCGTGCTGGTGGTGGTAGTAGTAGTAGTCGCCGTGCTGGTGGTGCATGGTGGTGGGTGGTGGTGGTAGTCGTCGTGCTGGTGGTGGTGGTGGTGGTGGTGGTAGTAGTAGTCGCCGTGCTGGTGGTGGTGGTGGTTGTGGTGCATGGTGGTGGTAGTCGTCGTGCTGGTGGTGGGTGTGGTGCATGGTGGTGGTAGTCGTCGTGTTGGTGGTGGTGGTGCTGGTGGTGGTGGTAATAGTAGTCACCGTGCTAGTGGTTGTGGTGCTGGTGGTGGTGGTGGATGGTGGTGGTAGTCGTCGTGCTGGTGGTTGTATTGGTGGTGGTGGTGGTTGTCGCCGTCGTGGTAGTGGTGCTGGTGGTGGTGTTGGTGGTGTGGTGGTGGTGGTGGTGGTGGTGGTGAAGGTGGTACTGGTGCTGGTAGCTGTGATATAGTGGTGTTGGTATTGGTGCTGGTGGTGATTATGGTCTAGTGGCCTTGGTCGAGGTCGAGGTTGTGGTTGACGTTGCTAGTACTGGTGGTGATGGTGATGCTGGTCATTGTGGTGCTATGGTTACTGGTGGTGGTGGTGGTGATGGTGGTGATGGTGGTGGTGCTGGTGTTGGTGATGGTGGTGGTGGTGATGGTGGTGGTGGTGGTGCTGCTGGTTGTGGTTGTATTATGGTGGTATGGTGATGCTGGTCATTGTGGTG
>OZ024742.1:199579681-199582181 GCA_964016885.1 Eledone cirrhosa | reverse complement strand
ACACATCCAGCGGAGCATGCAAGCTTCGTTCCTCTCTAGTCTGCGTATATCCTCTGCACACAATGCCCAGGTCTCACTGCCATGCAATATTGCTGTTCGTATGCAGGCATCATACAACCTGCCTTTCATTTTTAGGGAGAACCCTTTAGCGGCTAATAGTGGTATAAGCTCTCTGAACTTTTTCCATCCAGTTCTGACTCTAGCTACTGTAGTTTCAGAGCACCCTCCCTCACTGCTGATTTTGTCACCCAGGTAACGGAAGCTGTCCACTATTTCTATAGAGCCCTCTGCGCAGTTGAAAGAGCTAGTATTTTGTGGACACTTGCTGCTACTTATTGCACCAGAGCACCGGCCACATGTGAAATCTATGTTCTTAGTTAGCTTACCTGCGATCCCACTACATCTTTTATGCACCCATACTTTGCATTTCTGACACAAAATGGAGTTTCTACCTACGCCTTTCCTACACATTGAGCATGGCCACTTCCCGGAAGGGACCGCCGCCTTATTTTCTTTCCTACAAACTAGAACTTTGGTCTTAGCCAGATTAATTTTAAGGCCTTTTGATTCTAGGCCGTGCTTCCATGTTTGGAATTTCTTCTCTAGCTCGGCCATTGATTCAGCTATGAGTGTTAGGTCGTCTGCGTATAGGAGTTCCCATGGTCTTGAACTCCTCTGTTATAGCCTGAAGGGCAATAATAAATAGTAGGGGGCTGAGAACAGAGCCCTGATGGACGCCAACTTTTACGCTAAACTCTTCACTATATTCGTTGTTAATTCTAACCTTGCTGACTGTTTCTTTATACATGGCTTGTATAGCTCTCACAAGCCATTCGTTGACACCTAGTTTTCTAAGAGCCCACACACACACATATATATATATATATATATATATATATATATATATATATATATATATATATATATATATATATATATATATATATGAACGGAACAAGTAAACATTAAACAATCTTTTAAATAAATTAAAATATTATTTAAATATTTACCTCTTCTAGTGCCATGACCGACGGTTTCACTAATCAAAAGATTGGAAATTCAGAGAATTTCCAATGGAAAAATATAGCTCTTCAGATAGCTTTTCCAAACCTACTAGATATAAATCCACGTAGATGTGGATGTGTCGCTTTCTGTCCGTTGAATGAATCAAGCCGTTAAAATGACCACCACACAAATGGGCCGTTAGAAAGAGCAGGAATAATAGACTATTTGATATTTCATGTTACTAGAAATAGCAGCCTGATACAACATTTTTTTTCTCAACATTAAGGAGAATTCAGATAAATGATATAGATATCCAGTAGGTACTAAGTACCCACGTAAATATATATGGTGTCTATAATAGTGGTTGTTCCATGGAACTAATTTGAGATACCAGAACTGTAAATATGAGCGTAACAAGCAAACATTAAACAATCTTTTAAATAAATTAAAATACGATTTAAATATTTACCTCTTCTAGTGCCATGACCGACGGTTTCGCTAATCAAAAGATTGGAATATATATATATATATATATATATATATATATAGGGGATATATATGAATATATATATATATATATATATATATATATATATATATATATATATATATATATCAGAAAATGTAGAAAATCTCCAACGCAGGAAATAACTCCGAACATAGATAACTGCAATAATGATTATTATTTGTAGTAATCAACTATGTTCACAATTATTTCCTGCTTTCGAGATGTTCTACATTATATATGTGTGTGTGTGTGTGTGTGTGTGTGTGTGTGTGTGTGTGTGTGTGTGTGTGTGTGTGTGTGTGTGTGTGTGTGTGTGTGTGTGTGTGTGTGTGTGTGTGTGTGTGTGTGTGTGTGTGTGTGTGTGTGTGTGTGTGTGTGTGCTATTTTTAACTTATTTACATTTTCTTAAACAAAAATCTCATTACTGAATTTTACTTCGTAGTGAACAGTTGAATTCCATGATTATAAGCTTTCTGATGAAGTGTAATAAATAATTATGTATTGCATATGATTGAACAATATGTATTGTAGTTAGCATATGTAAACAATTTATAATAAACATAGAAACATATGTCAAAGCAAATAAATTCATAATCTCTTCACGTCGACGTTTTATTTTTCTTGGTGCAATACATATATATATTTATATGTATATATAATTTCAACCAGGATCACGTATTATTTAATTTGCTTTTACTTACACACAAACACATGTATGTGTGTGTGTCATTGTGTGTCTGTGTGTCTGTGTGATTGCGTGTGTGTGTGTCTGTGTGCTCGCACGCGTGCATGCATTCGACCATTCTTCGTCCAATTTTATTGGGGAGATTTATGATAAAATGCATTCCAGCCATGACTGTCTCACCTCATTTTCAGTCATAACGTATCTATGTTATTGTGTCCTATATATGTCCCTTTTTAAGATAATAGAGTGAAGTTTGGGGGAATTTGGCTGCTATTTTGCTAGTAGGTTGAGCGAGCGACCAC
>OZ024742.1:199567181-199572181 GCA_964016885.1 Eledone cirrhosa | reverse complement strand
TAATAACTCTACATACACATGCAGAGATCATCATCATCATCCTCAGCGTTTAACGTCCATCTTCTATACTAGCAGGGGTTGGACGGGGCTTGTCCCACTTGAGGCAAGATTGGTCGGGTGACCGTGTCTCGCTCGTATAGGACTGTTTCTGGCAGGTTTTCTACGGCTGGATGCCCTTCCTAACGCCAACGACATTTACAATGTGGACTGGGAGCCTTTTTACCGTGTCTCATACACGACCACTTTACAGTGTGGACTGGGTGCCTTTTGTCGTGTCTCCTACACGACCACTTTACAGTGTGGATTGGATGTTCTGTGGTACCAGATATAGAAACGGATACTCGTGTACACATATAACTCAAAACGTACAGATCCACATATGTAATAACACCCGTACCTGCACCACCCACACAAACACACACACATACATACGTATTTACCTAGTTGATGTCTAAATTCCAGTGAATGAGTCTTGTTTCTATATTAGAAACCAGCTCGCTTTCTTCTTCTTCTTCTTTTCTCTCTCTCTCTCTCTCTCTCTCTCTCTCTCTCTCTCTCTCTCTCTCTCTCGCTCTCTCTCTCGCTCTCTCTCTCTCTCTCTCTCTCTCTCTCTCTCTCTCTCTCTCTCTCTCTCTCTCTCTCTCTCTCTTCTTTCTATTGGTGAAAATGTATAAAATAAAACCAGAAGAACATACATACATACATACATACATACATACATACATACATACATACATATATACATACAGAGAATATAATAAGAAAAATATGGTCTTCTAAACTCTCTACGCACAATAAATCAGTGGCCCACAATGTATTTTCTGTGTCTGTGTTGATACCAACATTTGGACTACTTGACAGGACGCTAGATGAGATCGGAGCCGTTGATATTAAAACCCAAAAAGTTCTAACAGGCACCGGAAATTTCCATACTAACAGTGACATAGACCGATGATCTTTCTATTCCTACACTTACTATTCTTTTGGTTACTAGTCTTTGGTATATATATGTAATCCTATCATTGAAACCACTATCACTAGGTGCTTTATTATAGTATGGGGTGGCCTTGTCGCATATTTCTTTAGAGGAAGATAAATTTGAGATACTACGATTTTAAATACTACTAGGACCCTCTGTTGATATATTTTAATTTCATTGGGCTTATGGTAGGGCCTATAGGTACCTGTGGCTAAATCTAAATTAACGTCTAAGAAATTCGATTTAGTTCGGTTAGTGAGTACAGTTATATTGAGTCCTAAGTCCGTGAAGGTCTGCATTAGATCCTTATGGAACTTATCTAAGGAATGGCCATTGTTATTATGGGAAACCGCCAGACCATCGTCGTGATATGGACCAATGGTGTGGTCTGGGAATTTCTCCTTGGGGGCATGGAGGATAAAAAATCCAACCAAATCACAAGCATCTGCGCTGTCATACGAATCCATCGAGACGACGAATAGTTCATCTGAGATTCATTTTTTAACCCAGATGGAATCGTTTGTAAACAGTAGTGTTTTTCTGGCGTGCATAATTACATCTATTTCCTGATCAGTGATCGGATCGAAGCCGAGGGAAAAGTCTAAAGCCCTCTCTAATAGTGAACGAGTAATAAAAGGATAAAAGTCTATGATGCCAAATGGTGTGAACCTCACTTTATTTTTATCAGGGATATTGTTAAACTATGCTATTACTGACCTATTAACCAACTGTAATAACTTGGTCTTACTATTAGTACGTTTATTTATATCTCTTAGTAACTTCTTATTAACCAATCCTATCTCATATATATATATATATATATATATATATATATATATATATATATATATATATATATATACATATATATATATATACATACTAGCAGTGGTATCCGGCATTGCACGGAATAAGGTATTTTAGAACGCGGGCCGCCAACAGGCCTAATCGTGGTAAAACTGCATGCCTGGACAATATGTAAAGAAAATAAACTAAATACTCTGATGGCTGGATAATCTTTAAGATTTTCCTCGATGAAGCAGGAAAAATGCAGGTTTTCACCTATTGCGGGCCCTAGGGGATCAAGAAAATCAATTTTTTAATGTGCATAATATGCCTTGAAATTTCGGGAAAATCGGCTAGACGTAACGCCTCAAAAAAGTCCTAAAAAGCTGAAAAGAGTTTTTCACCGAATGCGGGCCCTAGACCATAAAAAAAGTTGGATTTTCTTTGCTCACAGTATGAGGAAGAGACTGACTAATACATAGTTACAATTTCAAGGAAATCGGTCTGACGTAACGCCTCAAAAAAAACCCTAAAAAGCTGCAAAAACACAGTTTTTCACCTAATGCGGGCCCTAGGGGATCAAAAAGTTGAATTGTTTGTGCATAACACTCCCTGAAACATAATTAATACACATGTAAAGTTTGAAAAAAAATAGGTTGGGTACTTATTGGGTTTCACACACACACACACACACACACACACACACACACACACACACACACACACACACACACACACACACACACACACACACACACACACACACACACACACACACACGCGCACATACACATACATACATACATACATACATACATACATACATACATACATACATACATACATACATACATACATACATACATAAGGAGAATATTTATGCAGAACTGATGAGAGATCTGCAGATACTCCACCTTGATTACACCTTCAGATTTATGCCTGTGATTATTGGGGCACTGGGATATGTTAGTAACTGCCTCAATACAAATCTTGAGAAGCTAGGCTTCACAGGAACAGAAAGAACACAACTAGTTAGGAAACTACAAGTACAATCCATTAATGGAACAGTAAAAATATGTAAAATATTCCAAAACTGTTGCATCTAATAACCGCATATACACATGTACAGATACAAAGCATATACACATGCACACATACAACTCAAAACATACACATCCACACATACAATAACATCCATATCTACACATGCATGCATACAGACATACATACCTACCTAGTTGATGTTGTGTAAATTCCAATGAGAGAGTCTTGTGTCTATGTTAGAAACCGACTCTCTCTCTATTGGGAAAACTTTGTGAAATTATAAAACCAGAAGAACATACATACATACATACATACATACATACATACATACATACATACATACACACACACACACATGATGGCTGCCCCCTCGTTATCAAGTATGACTGTTGCACGATATACCATTATTAATAATTATTAATTAATTCTATCGTCTAGGGCAGTGGATTGGCAGTATCGGTAGAGGGTCGGACGCCATGCTTTCCAGCATAGTTACATCCCTTTACGATCTGAGTTCAAATCCCGCCGAGGTTGACTTTGCCTTTCACCCTTACGGGGTCGATAAAATAAAGTACCAGTAATACACTGGGTAATTGCTGGCCTTGTGCCTAAAGTAGAAACAATTAATTAATTCTATCGTGCAATGCCTTTGCGTGAAGATTTTTTTAAAGTGACGAAAGACTGTGCACTGAGCCAATCCCACTCTCTGAGCGACAGTAGCTATAACCAGAAAAGAAGAAAAGATCAACATCATCGGTAACTACTGAGCCGCAGGTTTTATATCGGAGTCATCCCAGTTTCCTGAGTTGCCTTCTCCTAGAGGAATGCCCTGAGAAAGGCTAGGGGTCCTTCACTCCCAGTGGTTTAACCATACATACATACATACATACATACATACATACATACATACATACATACATGGTGGCTGCCAACTCGTTTTCGAGTACGTCCACTACTTTATATCCATGTAGGAGAACCCCTACCGATACGCTAAACAAGTGTGACTTTTTAGTCCAGCCAGCGACTTGAAAACTCTGGTACAAACACTACACTTGTGACAATTATTGACACATAGTGCTGGGCCCATGGTACAATGTGACGACAAGTGCAGAGAGATCTCCAGATATAAAGCAATGCCTGTGCCGTGAAGCTTTTATAGTGAGCAAAGGCACTGCACAAAGCCAGTCCCAATCTCTTAACCAAGATGATATTTACCAAAAAGAAGAACAAGTCAACATCATTAGATACCATCAGGGTTGCAGGTGTTATATCAGAGTTTTCCTTCTCCTAGAATTCTGCCTTGACAAAGGCTAAGGGGTCATCTCTCCCGCTGATTTTGGATGGCCACTGACTCTTAAGAGCTCCTTTGCCCTTTGACAGGTTTTGTTTTTAGTCCTGCAGGATGTCCAAAGTCACCCTCCTCACCAAGAAACCTTGGTGGGGTTGCCAGTTTAGTCGCCAACGACTCGACCATGAGACAGGTTGTACTGGTCACCAGTTGGTGCTACTGGGAACATGTATCCCAGTACATACATACATGCATACATACATACATACATACATACATACATACATACATACATACATACATACATACATACATACATACATACATACATACATACATACTTCCTCAGTTTTAAATATATACATATATAGATTAAAATAACAGATTAAAGTTTAAGCAAAGAATCGTTGCTTTCACCCTTAGCGGGATCTTCTGAAACTAAAAACATCAATCTGTGAAGGCAGAAGTAAATATTTCGAAAAACGTTGCAACCGAAGGAAAACAGGAAGACGATACTTTGGTTCGTGAAGATGTTCCCTGGCAATGAACGGATAATAGCGAACATAATACGTCATCAATGTTCCTCAGAATGTCGTAATGCAGACAACGAGGCTTACAGACAGATATTATAAGAGCGCACTGGGTAATTGCTGGCCTTGTGCCTAAAGTAGAAACAATTATAAGAGCGGTGGATTGGCAGTATCGGTAGAGGGTCGGACGCCATGCTTTGACGCATAGAGTTACGGCCCTTGCCATTCTGAGTTCAAATCCCGCCGAGGTTAACTTTGCCTTTCATCCTTACGAGGTCAATGAAATAAAGTACCAGTAATGAACTGGATAATTGCTGGCCTTGTGCCAAAAGTAGAAACAATTATAAGAGCGCGACGGAGATGGATAACCAGC
>OZ024742.1:199557181-199564681 GCA_964016885.1 Eledone cirrhosa | reverse complement strand
GATTTAAAAAAAAAAATTTTTTTAAATTAACTTACTTACTAAAATTTATATATATATATATATATATATATATATGTCCATATATATAAAATAAAATTAAATAAATAAGTCAAATGTTTAAAATTTAGCTTCGTTTATTACTGCTATATATATTTCGGTGACAGCCATCTTTCGCTGTGACCTCTTCAGGCAGTCCGAATTAGTGTGGTATAGACAAGTACATATGTTGTTGAGGTGTATAACTTTGTCAATACTCTGATATGCCCAGTTCCTGGTTGGGTTGTTATTTCACTGAGGAACTGGAATCATACTCCGGAGTAACCAAACCAACCTGCGTACTTCGTCGAGTGCTCCAATCTGCATAGTGAGGTGTTGGTATACAACCAACATATACTCAAAATTTATATATATATATATATATATATATACAGAGAGAGAGAGGGGGGGTAGAGGGGAGAGAGAGAGAAAGGGGTGGAGAGGGGGGATGGGCAAGTGAAAAAATTGAAATGATATACTGTTACTTACTAGATGTGGTCTTAAAAGCAGTTGTAAAAACAGTGATGATGACTTGTTTGAAATTTGAGTGTGGTGGTGGATTATGAGGGTGGTGGTAGTGGTAACGGTGACGGTGGTGGTTGTGCTGGTGAGAGTAGTGTTGGTGGTAATGGTGGTGGTGGAGGTGGTGGTGGTGGTGGTGGTGTAGATGGTGGTGGCAGTTATGGTGGTGATGTTGGTGGTGATGTTGGTGGTGGTGTCTGTGGTAGTAGTTGTGGTGGTGATGGTAGTGGTGGAGGTGGTGGTGGTGGTGGTGTAGATGGTGGTGGTGGTGGTGTAGATGGTGGTGGCAGTTATGGTGGTGGTGGTGATGTTCGTGGTGGTGGTGTCTGTGGTGGTGGTGGTGGTGATAGTAGTGTTGGTGGTGATGGTAGTGGTGGTGGCGATGGTGGTTGTGGTGATAGTAGTGTAGGTGGTCATGGTAGTGGTGGTGGTTATGGTGGTGGTGGTGGTGGTGATGGTGGTGGTGGTGATAGTTGTGTAGCTGGTGATGGTAGTGGTGGTGGTGGTGGTGGTGATGGTGATGGTAGTGGTGGTGGTGGTGGTGGTGGTGGTGATAGTTGTGTAGGTGGTGATGGTAGTGGTATTGAAGTGGTGGTAGTGGAGGTGATAGTGTTGTTGATGGTGCTGGTGTTGGTGTTGGTGTTGGTGTTGGTGGTGGTAGTGATGTTGTTGCTGTTAGAGGTTGTTGTGGTGGTCGTGGTGGTCGTGGTGGTGATGGTGGTTGTTGTTGTGGTGGTGGTGCTGGTGCTGGTGCTGGTGGTGCTGGTGTTGGCGGTGGTGATAGTGGTGCTGGTGTTGGTTGTGGTGCTGCTGGTGCTGGTGGTGCTGGTGGTGCTGGTGTTGGCGGTGGTGATAGTGGTGCTGGTGTTGGTTGTGGTGCTGGTGGTGCTGGTGGTGCTGGTGTTGGCGGTGGTGATGGTGCTGCTGGTATTGGTTGTGGTGCTGGTGGTGCTGGTGGTGCTGGTGTTGGCGGTGGTGATGGTGCTGTTGGTACTGGTGGTGCTGGTGCTGGTGGTGCTGGTGGTGCCGGTGTTGGCGGTGGTGATGGTGCTGCTGGTACTGGTGCTCACGCTAAAACAGTGTCAATGGACTCATGTTGTTAGTGAACCAATCACATGCTAGGGACTCCAGGATACAACACTGATGATATATCCTCAGCTTTGCACCCATTGATATGTGAAGAACAAGGAAACTGAGTCTATATTTTACATGTACGCACGCACACACACACACATAGATACACACATACACATGCTCAGTAGAATGGTAAACTATTACAGAACGAAATGGAACCAAATTAAAGTAAGGTACTCAATACAGAAAGTAGAACAGGGGCGGTGGAAGCATTTCTGAATTGGTGGGGGGGGGGGGAAATTTGGTCAATTTAGTTGTAGTGATTAGTTTAGCTCTTTGCGCCCTAAAATGGTTAGAAAACTACGATAAGCGATAAACATAACGTACATAAATTGTAAGGCATATCCTAATAGTTGTGGGATTTGGTAGTTTGGGGAGAAAAATATAATTATTGGCGGTGGGGTGGGAGGAGGCATGGCCACGCAGCCTCTCTATGTCAATTAACACCAAACTCTCCCCGACTCTATATCTATAACACGGAACTCTCTTCCAAACCCCTCTCTATACCAATAAACATCAATATCTCCCCCGCTCTATATCCTCTATTCATTACCACCAAATTCTCCCCCTCTCTACACCAGCCATACAACACTCTCTCCCAATCCCCCTCTCTATATTTACTATACGGAACTCTCTTCCAATCCCCCTCTCTATATCAATTACCACTTGATATAGACGTGATTTACTTTGCTCCGGATTTTTACGGATTGTTGTCAAAAAAAACTGTGAGTTTATTGATCAATTTAATAACATTGTTTGGTTTAGCCCCTTGCCTTGGCCGTCAGACGTTAAGTCAACAAATTTTCGCCCCTTTCCGGGGCGAAATTTTCAATTTTCTTCTAAAAACTGTAGACTTGGTGGCAATGGATGCCATTTCCACCTCGCACACTGTCGTGAGTGCCACGCCTGCTAAGAAAAGTGGTGGAGGAAAGGTAGAAGTACAAAGCTTGCAGCCGTCCCCCCTCGCATCATCGAAAAACGTGGAAAATATCGAAACCGCGAAACCAAATCCGGCAAATAATACCAGCACCAACAACAAGAACAATGACAACAACACCACAACCAACAACTGCAACAATAGCAACACCAATATTACCAACAGTGACAGTAACACGAAAGACAACAACACCAAAACAACATTTGCACAGACCGTAAAAAAAACGAACTATACACGCCAATAGACATAACAAATGCTAAACAACTATTACAAGACGCAAAACAATTCGTGACTTTTGGCGAAAACGGTGCTTTTAGCATCAATTATCCACAGGAATTACGTAGAGAGGCTGTCCTGAAAACTGTAGTTTTCAGGACAATATCGAACGTAACCAGCTCAATTATCACAAAATGAAATTGAGTTGGTTCTAAAAGACACAATGAAGGACTTAACCTTCATACAAAAAGGTAAACTGTTTGGTAGCATTTCGGTGCTGATGAACAACCAGTCAACAGCTCAAAAGTACTCGATAGCACCCATTGTGTCCCCCACTTCACCTTTTACCCCACATACAGGGGAAAAAGGACACAAAGAATAAAAATAATGAGTATCACACCAAATGTAAACATTTGGTGGATACTATGTGGAATAATAAACTTTGACGAAGACAAGATAATTTCAATAGGAAAGTCCTCCGGAGGTGTATTTGGTGGGACCACCGTAGAAGTTCTGGTGCAAATGAGCCCAGAACGAATAGCGAATATCCCACAACGCGTGCCTCTGGACGGGCTAACTTATATAAACATTTCAGTGGAGGGAAGGCGGCCGTCATGTTACCACTGCTTAAGAAGGGGTCACTTGAGGGCTGCCTGTCCTCAATTAACGAGTCAAAAAAAAGGCCCTTCTGCCAACCCCGAACACAACACAACCACCACCACCACCACCACCACCACCACCACAACACGGAAAAATAACAACACAAAACACTGTTCCACCCAACCCCTCCCCACCTAAAACAAATACAAAAGCAACCACAACAAAACCTCAAAATATACCCCTCCCCAACAACACGGAAGAGGACTCCGTATCAACGTCACACAGTGACGACGAGGGAGAACCCTTTCAAGAGGTGAAAATGAAAAAAAAAAGGCACCACATTAACAAAAATGCCACAAACACACAACCACCAGCACAAACAGAACAAACATCACAAATTAAAAAAACCACCCCTCCCCAAAACATAACACGTACTATAAAACGTAAACCCGCAAGAACAACAAACAAAAACAAACACAACACAACAAAAACTCTATACATACATTAACAAGAACAATAAAACGTTGATGAAAGCGATAGAAAAAAACCCTTCGGTGGAAACCGAAGGGATCATTTTCACCTACGCAGCGAACAAACCGCACCTAATGATGATTAGGGTCCCAACGGAAACCTATGTAACTTTGAAAAAGAACCATCCAATGCATGTGGGGACCAACTGCACCAAACCACATAACAGCGTCCTATTGAGATGTTTCCCCACCCCCACACCAGACACCCACACCCCACCAAACACCCTAATCCCACCACACACTGATGTCCTCACCCCACCACAAACCACCACCCCACCAAACAACCCTTCCAACACCCCCATGGAAATTGTGCAGCCTGGTCCCCAGGAGACGAAGAGGTAAGTAATTTCCTTTCCTCTTCCTTTTTACCTCTTCAGCACCAACATGGCCAATATAAGAGTCGGATGTGTGAATGCACACGGCTTGGGGATGTCCTGGAAACAGGGCAAACTCTTAAATGACCTCAGGTCGCACAGAGTGGATGTAATGGTTATTTGCGACTTTGAGATCTACGCATCTCTCTGTCAGCCGAGGGGTGGGGTGGGGTTGTCGTTCTGCTGCGAAAATACCTGGGTCTTGCCACATAGAAGGTACACCTGGACCCGGAGGGTCGACTGGTGGTTTTAGACGTCGGCAGTGGTGAAGGTGGAGCTTTCAGGCTGGTGGCAGCGTATGCCCCATCGGGGACACCGCGACCGGACTTCTTCCGACGCCTGGAGAATTTCCTGGGAACGTCTCGCTCCTTGCTTTTAGTGGGGGACTGGAATGGTATCCTGGATGCACGTTGGGACTATGTAGGGGCATGTCCCGATAGAGGGGGGTGTAACAGCCTCAAACGATTAATCGGCCGATTTGATCTGGCCGATAGATATCGACTGGATTTTCCGACTGTGCCACGGTGGACGTGGAGTAATCGCAGCGGAACATCCAGGTCGTACCTAGATAGGTTCTTAGTTAGAAATAAGGATAGGGACATATTAAGCTGTCCACGAATGTTCATGGTTGACTATTCGGATCACAAGTTGTTGACCGGAGTGGTCAACCTTGATAGAACTCATAGACAGGGACCCGGTTACTGGAAGCTAAACTTGTCTTTACCGACAAACAAAGCTTACAGTAAGCGGATTAGCACACTAGTTAAGCAACGTTTGACGGGGGCAATTGTAAACAACAGGTGGTGGGGCTCTCTCAAGAGAGAAATTAGAATAGAATCGATAGGTTTTAGTCGGGAATTAGCATCAGATAGGAATAGAACTGAAAGGGAATTAACAAATAGAGTAGAAGAGGCGATTAGGAGTGGCAACGTGGCCGGCGTGCTGGCGTCAAGAACGGCCCTAGACCAGTTCTTTGATGCGAAGCACGAGGGCTGCGTTGTCAGGAGTAAAATACGTGCTCTGGGTAACGAGGGAGCCAAAGCTGTTAGCTGGGCCCGAGTGACAGAGGCAAAAAGTGGAAACAAGTCCACGATTCGGTCTTTGAAGGACCAGGATGGACGCGTGATCCTTGAACCTGAGCGGATGAGCGCGGCCTTTCAACGGCGCTTTGCACAACTGTTCGGGAGGGGCGGCGGGCCGGGTGGGGCTATGGATTTCGGTCCATACCTCGATGGTCTGGCGCGGCTCTCGGACGGGGAGGCGAAGTCCTGCGAGAGGCCGATTTCAGCCGCTGAAATAGGGGAAGCGCTGAGCCAATGCGGCAAACGCAAATCTCCGGGTCTCGATGGTCTACCATACGAACTTTATGTAGCGATGCCGGGCTTGTTCTCCGGTCTCCTCGAAGTGGTCTACTGCAACTGGCAACAGAACGGGAGAATTCCCAGTTCTGTGACCAAGGGCGTAGTCACGCTGGTGAGGAAGGACGAGAACAAGGGGATGACATAGATAACTTCAGGCCCATAACTCTGCTAAACACAGAGTTAAAGATTTTGGCCAAGGTGTTAGCGAAGAGGTTGGCGCTTGTCGTCGGGAACCTGGTGGGAGAAGCGCAGACATGCGCAATCCCGTCCAGGTCCATACACGACAACCTCCACCTCATGCGATACATCGTAGAGAGGGTAGGGAACGAACCCGGCTTTGGTGGGGCCCTGATCAACTTGGATCAATCTAAAGCGTTCGATAGGGTTGACCATCGGTACCTGGATGCGGTGCTCGCGGCGGCAGGCTTCGGACCCGTTTTCAGGGGCTGGATTGCTGCAATGCACAGCAACAACACCTGCTCGAGGGTCAAGGTGAACGGCTACCTCTCGGAGCCGTTCCAAATCACGCGATCCATTCGACGGGGATGCCCTCTCTCCTCCCTCCTGTATGTGCTGGCTCTCGAGCCACTACTGAGGAAGCTGGAGCTGTTGCAGGGCATCCCCTTGGAACCGGGATTGCGGAAAGCGGTGTCGGCCTACGCCGATGACGTGACAGTAATGGTGTCGTGCGCCTCGGAAATCGGGCAGATCGGCACCTTACTGGAGGAATATGAAAGGTTCACAGGAGCCAAGCTGAACCGGGACAAGTCCGTCGGTTTGCAACTCGGGACGTGGAGGGGCAAAACGATGCCCTCCGACGGCATCGTCGGACGCTGGACGGAGGGACCGGTGAAGCTGCTCGGGGTCTGGTTCGGACCGGACCTCCAGGTGGAGAAAAACTGGGACGAGGTAACGGGCAAGGTGTTTGCACTCGCCCAGAAGTGGGCCGAGTGCAAACTATCCCTGAAAGGTCAAGCGGAGGTGGCGAACGCTTATATAGCGTCGGTCATCTACTACCGCTTGACCGTCGTGCCTTGCCCAGAGAAAACACTCGCCAAAATGGAGCGCGCGCTCTTCCGATTTCTTTGGAAGAAGCGGGCTCCTTTGGTGAGAAGATCCATCTGCTGTCAACACCCTTCGAACGGAGGGCTGGGGATGCCGTGGCTGACGATGCGTAGACATGTATTAAGGCTACGGCACCTCCAGGTATTCCTCACCGGTCAGCCGGTGTGGGCCCTGTTTGTGAGGCGAGCCTTTCCGAGACTCGTCTCACTCACCGAGCTGCAATCCTGGGTCAAGCAAAGACCGAGAAAAGTGGGCGACTGGCACATTGAATGTGCCCAGGCGCTCACGGCCCTCTGGCAAGCGGATCCGGCAATCAGTGGAGACTCAACCTCAACATTCTATAGAGGGTTGGTGCGCAGTAAGTGCGACGACGCTCTCGGAGAGGCTCTGGGCATGGAGGAAGACGAGCTGGCCAGTCTGTTCGGTAGGACGTTTGGCCCGGGACCGATGGACAACTTCCAAAAGTCCCTGGCTTGGCAATGTTACCGAGGAGCTCTACCCGTTCGGGACAAGCTCTACAGACACGGGCACCCGGGTAGGGACCCCTCGAAGAAGATCTGTCCAAGATGCGTGCGTGACGAGGAAACCGTCGCACACGCATTCGTACACTGCCCGGGCGTTGCTGACCTGTGGGGCTATGTAGAACGACTACTGTCGCGGGTGGGACCAATCAGGTTGACCACCGAGAACATTGTCACAATCAAACCGCCTCCCCCTTTCAAAAA
>OZ024742.1:199544681-199549681 GCA_964016885.1 Eledone cirrhosa | reverse complement strand
AATCATTAGACCCCTTAGGTATCATTCCTAGAGCGCCTACAACCACTGGTATTGTTTTAGTTCTCAATTTCCACATTTTTCCAATTTCTATCTCCAGGTCCTTATACTTGCTCAATTTTTCAAATGTTTTTATAGTTACATTCTTGAATATTGGAACAGACATATCAATTAGCAGGCATACCCTCTTTTTAAAGTCCGTCAGTATTATATCAGGTCTATTTGCATCTATTTTTCGGCCTGTTTGGATGCTAAAGTTCCACAAGATTGAGATGTGATCTTTTTCAAGTATGGGAGGTGGTTGATGCTCCCATTATTATTATTATTATTATTATTGTTCTTTGAGACTCAGTCATTGATGTTAGTTAACTGGAAAGTTTGTTGAAATGAATATCAATCCACTACATGAAGCCTCAGATATTCAGGACGTATCGGAGGGTTCTTGCTGTTCCCAGCAAGCATGCCTTTTGAAGTGTTCCAAAAAGCGGGGCGGGGCCAATTTTCTTTAACCATCCTTGGAAACTCTTTGAGATAGTACCTAGTGCGCCTATGACAATCGGGGCCACTTTGACTTCATGGCAGTTCCAAATCCTTTTTACCTCCCACTTTAAGTCCTGGTATCGGTTAATTTTCTCCCTCTCCTTCTCTTGCACTCTCGTGTCGAATGGGCAGGCTACATCCACAATCAGGCACGATTATTATTATTATTATTATTATTATTATTAATATTATTATTATTATTATTATTATTATTGGCGACCTACGTAGTAAATCGTATCATCGTGAGCTCCGCAAAGGTTTGTTGTTTTCAGTTGTTTAAAATTGCCATTTATGGAAATTTTTTATTGTTAACTGTATATAAGTGCACATACATTGTTTTCTGAAAAGGACACTCAAAAAGATTGGGGCCTTGAGCCCAAAATTTAAACTTTTATAATTATCAAACAAAAATTTATTTGAAAAAAATCATGGATGACTCACAGTCACACCTTCCTCACAAACTAACACCTCACACCGACACCACCATTGTAAATATTACTACGTTTGCCAACACTAAAAATATAAACAGTATCAATATTTTTAATTTGTCTCAGGCAGACATTCATTTCCCGCCATTACCAATGACTGCAGGTGTTAAAGCCGCCACCCCCACCACCACCACAGCGACAACAGAAACAAAAGAAAAAAATAAATTATCTCGTGATATCGAAATGAATTCACCCAGAATGAACACTTCCACACCGAACACCACTGATGCCACAACTGAAACTAAAATTAACAATAACAAAAATAACGATAACAACAACAGCAACAATGAAAATAAGAAAACCACCCTGTCTTTTGCCAGAGTAGCAAAAAAGTGCGAAGCAATCCAGGTAACTCAGGAGGAATTAGAAGAAGCCAAAAGAATGGTAAAGAAAGATGGGTACAGGGTCAGAAATATGGAACCGTGGACGTGTTCTTAGAAACACCACAGGAGGCCAGTGAACACTCCATGGCCCCATTAAGAAGTGACGACTTCACACTCGTCCCAAGCTATTGTGGCCAGAGACTTGTGAAGATCAGGGTGACCCACGTTCCACCGGCCATCGAAATTTCCTGGCTAATGGCTGCCATCCTCGCCGGCATCGAGGCCAACACCAAGATAATCGAAATAGCGAAAGAAAAGCAGGAGAACTGGTCCGGATCTGGGATGGAGCTCCTGACCCAAGCGGACCAAAAAAGCATTGAGGAGATCCCAGAGGTAATAGACCTCACTGACGGCAGCCACCTCACCGTAATCGTCGAGGGCAGAAGGCCTAGGTGTGTCGTTTGTAGTGAAGGAACCCACCTAAGGGCTTTTTGCCCTCAGGCTAAAAGGTTGAAGCCACCTCTCTTACCCACTCCAGTGACTCAACCATCAATACCACCAGCAGCAGAAATGGCAACAACAACTGTAGCAGCAACAACAGAAGCAACTGTAACAGCAACAACCCCAGCAACAGTAGCAAAACCAACACCACCACCACTTTTTAAAGTCCTTCAGTATTATATCAGGTCTATTTGCATCTATTTTTCGGTCTGTTTGGATGCTAAAGTTCCACAAAATTGAGATGCGATCTTTTTCAAGTATGGGAAGTGGTTGATGCTCCCACCAATTCTTTTGATGGGGCAGGTCAAAATGCTTACACATTATCCAATGTATGTATTGTGCAGCTCTGTCATGCCTGTTTAGGTATTCGGTTGGAGCTATAGGACTGCACATTGAAATTATATGATCAATGGTCTCTGGTTGTTTTTTACATACACGGCACAATGGGTTGCATCCATTTTTTATTATGTTTGGTTAGGCTTGGTAATTTTTTGTTGGCAGACACTGATCTTGTGCTGATATAATCAGTCCTTCAGTCTCCGATTTCAGTCCAGAGGATGCCAACCACTGATGGGTTAAAGTTTTTTCAACATCAGGATTGTTAGCTCTTTCTGGGTATTTTCCACACAGAGGCTTTTCTTGCCATTTCTTAGCCAGTTTCTGTAGCAGTTCTTTCTTTGCAGTTACTTTTACCTGCTTTGATTTTTCTGTGTTTTCCATTTCAGCAGTAAATGGGACTTCTGAAATTTGTAGTCCATTACTGTATCTTTGTGCATATTTTGTAATGGAGTATGATCTTTTGATGCTTTCGTGTTTCAAAACGAGTTTGATCATCCAATCATCTGATTCCCTTAGATATGTAGATAATCCAATTGTTGCAGTTTTCAACGCAATATCTAACTGGATTAACCCAAGTCCTCCTTCTTTCCTAGGGAGATATATTCTATCTGTATCTGCCTTAAGGTGATGCATTCCGTGCATGGTTAAGAATTTTCTAATTTTTGTATCGAGCCTACAGATCTCTGTGCTTGACCAGTTGATGACATTGTAACTGTAGGTTACTACTGGTATGGCAAGCGTGTTTATGGCATCGATCCTATTCCTTGCATTCAATTCCGTTCTTAAGATTGCTCTTACTCTGCGGTAACATTCCTTTCTTATCCTTTCACTCATTGTCGAGTGCTTGATTCCGTCTCCTTCACAAACACCTAGATATTTGTAAGTTTCCTCTTGATCAAGTTCTCTTATCACATTCCCCCGATCAAGATTAATGTCTGAACTTTTCAGCAGCTTTCCTCTGGTGAACGTTGCTTTGGCGCATTTATCTAATCCAAACTCCATTTTAATGTCATCACTGAACTGCTCCACAGTGGATAATAGTCCTTGCAATTGTTCATCATTTTTTGCAAATAGTTTCAGGTCATCCATGTAGAACAAGTGATTAATGGTTTTGTCATAGATTTTATATCCATGTTTTGTTTCGTTGAACATTTTACTTAATGGTATACGTGCGATGCAGAATAAAAGCGGTGATAAAGAGTCACCCTGAAAAATTCCACAATTAATATTAACTTCTCCAGCTTCCAGTGATTTTGTTTCACTATTCAAAAGGAGTGTCGTTTTCCATGTCTTCATACTGAATGACAAGAACTTCCTGACAACGGGAGATATTTTGAAAATCTCTAAACATTTTTCAATCCAACTGTGTGGCAAGCTATCGAATGCTTTTTTATAATCTATCCAAGCAATTGATAGATATTTGTGTCTATTATGACAATCTTCCAGTATCATTTTGTTAACCAAAAGCTGATCCTTACAGCCATATGAGCCTCGTTTACACCCTTTCTGCTCATTGGGAAATAGGTCATTTGTTATCAGGTGGTCATATGTATATTCAGTTAGGACTGATGTTAAAATTTTATACATTGTGGTCAAGCAAGTTATCGGTCTGTAATTTTTGGGATTGTTTGTCATTCTTCGGAAGCAGGAATGTAATGCCGTTAACTAGCCATGATGGTATCTTTTCTGGCTCCTTAACTATTTCATTGTAAAGTTGGGCTAACAGCTCATGAGACTCTGTGAAGGCATTTATCCAAAAAATTATTATTATTATGTCCCTCCGAAGTCTCCCCCCCCCCCCCATTGGGGAATTTTTCATTGTTATTTTTTTGTTACATCCTCTGTTTTTGTTCTTTACACACAGAAATGCCCATGTGTACCGTCCTGTATTGTCCTGCACTGTCCTTAATGTCTACTTTATGTAAACCCTTGTGGTTAATAAAGAAATCATTATTATTATTATTATTATTATTATTATTATTATTATTATTATTATTATTATTATTTTTATTTTCTTTAATTATTGTTTCTGAGATATATGCCGAGTATCTTCTTGACACCTAGGGCAAATAAATTCACAGTGTGCATTGGTAAGCCAGTTAATACAGCACATTGATTATAATTTAAAAAAAACAAAAACAGTATACATACATACACATGTGCATATGCATATGTAAATACAAGGAGGGATATCAATCTTACAGAGATAGTACTCTTCTCAATAGGTGTGCAGTACCAGTCAAAACAATGTTTTACACCTCGTGCAGAGAGAGTAAACCAGGAATCATTCGCAAATATTGTTCTGTTCCTTCCTTGATCCTTCCCAGTCCTCCCACAATTACTGGTATTGTAACGGCCTTGAGGTGCCACATCTTCTCACTTTCAATAAGCAGATCTTTATATTTTCGTAGCTTATCAAATTCTTTTGCCGCGATATTGTGATCACATGGGATGCTCATATCTATCAACAAACAGACCTTGTTATGTTGATCTTTTACAATGATGTCAGGTCTATTTGCATTTATGGTCCTGTCAGTATGTACAGGAAAGTCCCAGAGAATTGTTACTTTTTCTCTTTCATTACAGCCTCAGGGTGATGATAGTACCACTTGTCTTCAGCTTTGATTTTGTAATGCCGACATATTACCCAGTGTAGATATTGGCCAAATCTGTCATGTCTATATTTGTATTCTACTGGTGCTAAAACTTTACATCCAGAGACTAAATGATCCACTGTTTCAACCCCAGCATTGCAGAATCGGCACTTTGGGTTTATTCCGTTTCTCATCACATTGGCCTGGTAGTTACGAGT
>OZ024742.1:199529681-199539681 GCA_964016885.1 Eledone cirrhosa | reverse complement strand
CTAGCCTTGTACCTAAACTAGAAACAATTATTATTAATTCGATGTTGGGGTGGTGGATTGGTCGAACTGTTAGGGCGTAGTACATATGTTTAGTAGTATTTTAGTATGTTTAGTAGAATTAGTTCCGACTCTTTGCATTTTGTGTTCAAATCTCCTGAGGTCAATTTCCAACGTTTTGATAAAATAAAGTGCCAATCAATTACTGGAATCGATATAATCGACTTTCTCCTCCTTTTAATATTGTTGGTTTTGTGCCTAAATTGAAACCACAATTATGAATGCGCTGGATTGACAGAGTCTCTAGGGCGTCGGATTAAATGTTTTGTGGCATTTATTCTGGCTCTTTATGTTCTGAGTTTGAATGCTGCCGAAGCCAACGTTACCTTACATCCTTCCCAGACCCGGAAAAATAAAATATCAGTAAATTTAATCTGTTGTTCCCCCTCAACCGAAATTTCTGGTTTTGCGTCTGTATTAGAAACTAGGGGCTGTGGGTTAGCAGAATCTTGAGAATGTCGGATAAAATACCTTGCACTATTTGTTCCACCTTTTAAAGTTCTGAGTTCAAATCCCGCCGAGATTAACTTTGCCTTTCATTCTTACGGGGTCGATAAAATAAAGTACCAGTCACGCACTGGGGTCGATTTTATCGACTTTCCCCTTCCCCCAAAATTGCCGGCCTTGTGCCTATATAAGAAACCATTATTATTAATATTAAGGACAAAATTCTTTGTGGCATGTAGGTCAACTTTCCGTTTCATCCTTTCCGAGGTTCCTAAAATATAAAATAAAGTACCAGTCAAATTCTGGGGTCGATATAATCGGTTTTTTGCCCCTCTCCCCAAATTTCTAGCCTTGTGCCTAAATTAAAAACCATTATTATTGTTGTTTTTTTATTTTTATGCAGTTTTTTGTCATTTTTTTTTTTCGGTCTTTGTTTTCGTTTTCGTTTCCCTCGCAGCTTCAATTATTTTAACTTTGTCGTACTCCTTTCTTAGATTTTTTCCATTGTCTGTTAATTCAATAATCCTTTAGAAATTAGCTATATTTATTAATACTATAGACAATTAAATCTTCTTTCCTTTCCTCTCTTCTCTTCCAGCTTTTCTTATCTCCTCTCTATCTCTCCAACCTTTTCTTCTCTTCCATCCTTTCATATCTCTCCACCTTCTATCTTCTCTTCTTTCCCCTTTCTTATCTCTTCTTCTACCACATCTTTTCGTCTCTCCCTTTTTCTCGCCTTTTCTTTCCTTCCATCTTATTTTCCATCCATCTTCTATCTTCTCTCTTCTCGTTTCTTTTCTTTTCTCAGCTTTTGTCTTTCTCTTTTCTCCCATCTTCTCTCCCATTCTCTCATCCATTTTACCCTCTTCCCATCTTCTCCACCTGATTTCTATCATTCCTCCTCGCCCCTCATTTTCTTATCGATCACCCCGTTCTCCTATTTCTCATCTTGGTTTTTTCCTCTTCATTTTCTTCCATTTTTTCTCGTTATTCATTTTCTTTTGTCTTAATTCTATTTTTTGGAAAACAAAAGAGATTCTGCTCTATTGCCGACAACGAAAAACTTTCCTACAATTTCCAGTGATTTTATTAAACTTATATCTTCATTATCCGTCTCTTATATAGATATAGACAGAGAACAGTTTCTTAGTATTTTGCTGTTCTGCTGGGAGGTCTTTCTAAATAAAATGCCACACAAATATAAATTTCTTTTGTCCTGTTTCCAAATTATTGCAATGTTTTATTGATGTCGCAGCTTACTGTTTTAGGGGGAATTTTTTTCCAGTTTGATACATCAGCCATTTTTTTTTCTTTATCACATTATATTTGATTTTGTTTTGTTGTTTATTTTCCACTCTGTGCGTGTGTGTGTGGTGTATATGTGTATATCTGTAAAAAGGCGGGTTTAGACAGTGAATTGTGATGGTGGTGGTGGTGGTAGTAGTAGTAGTAGTAGTAGTAGTAGTAGTAGTAGTAGTAGTAGTAGTAGTAGTAGTAGTAGTAGTAGATCAGGACGGTCGGTTTGGCTGAATTAATAGAGCATTGGACAAAATGCTTTGATGTATTTAGTGGCAAATTCTGTCTAAATTTAGTCCATATTCTGTCGACGTCAAATTTGCTTTTCATCCTTCCGAAATCGAGGAAATAAAATACCAATTATGTACTGGCGTCGTTATAATCGATTTTCTCCCCCCCCCCCTCCCCCGCTGGCCTAGTACCTGAATTAGAAACTATTCTTTGTATTATATATATATATAGATGTCGAAACGGGCGGAGCTCAGCCGTCGGGGTCCTGAATCTTTTAATATTACCCATTCTACTACCCCATGTATCGAGTACTCTGGTGTGTTATGGTCCACCTGGTGTCTTACCAAACCCTCTTTGTTTTATATATATACGCACTATATATTTTATATATACGCACTATATATATATATATATATACGCACTATATATTTTAAAAAAGGATCTTTATAACATGTACAAAAAGTTGATGTTTATATATTTATTTATTTGTGTGTATGAAGAGAGAGAGATGTTTTTTGTATGTATATAATTGTGTGTGTGTGCGCCTGTGAGTGTATGTACGTATATATATATATATATATATATATATATATATGCGTGTGATGTGTGTGTGTATACATATGTGTGTATGTGTGTGTGTATATTTGGATTTTTTTCATCGATATCTTTAAATGTTATTTGGGTTCTCTGTTGGGCAGAACATTCATTGGGACTATTGCCATGGAGTTCCAGGAATGTGTGATGCCATGAAACCATTGTCTGGGGAAGTCTTGAGCAATTATCTGGAGAGTGTTCGCTTCAAAAGTGAGTATAATTATTTTTAAAACTATTTAATCGGGGAGAAAGGAGCTGGGGCCATAACCATTTTCAGAATCTGCGCAATGGGTTGGACGGTGGAAGGAAGTTAACCTCAAACCGGAGAACTGGTCAGAATGCTTACAATGGAAATAACTCCGCTAAAGGAACTGAGAGCCCAGGTGGTAGTGGTGTTAAAATAGGTGACAGATTATGTCTACCACCCATGTAGGCCACAGTCAGATTTACAACAGAGTTGACTCCGCTAAAGGTACCCAAGCGACAGGTGGTGATGTAAATCTGGTAACCTATTTAATCTACCATCCAATTATAACAAAAATATTAGGTCGTCAAGTATGAAATTTGTAGAAATTTGTAGAAACAAAACAAATTTCTACAAATTTCATACTTGACGCCCAATAGTATAGCGAGCCGAACTTATCGGGGGAAGCGAATGCCTTGGGTTCCACACGTCAAACCCCCTCCCCCACACACACACTTCAAACAGAGCTCTTTCTTTCTAACTTTTAAGGGGACCCTGATCGTAAACATAATTTTATCTTTTAGAGAGTGTGTTTTTTAAAATGTATTTGGTGTCGCTTTTGGGCCTATTTATCAAAATTTCTTAACTTTAGCGATATAAGTTGCCGAAAGTAAGGTGAGCTGGTTTATATGTATGCAAGTGTATGAATGTATATGTGTATGTATAGTTTATCAATGATGGTACTTGGTGTGTGTATATATTATATATATATATATTTATATATGTGTGTGTGTGTGTGTGTGTGTGTGTGTGTGTGTGTGTGTGTGTGTGTGTGTGTGTGTGTGTGTGTGTGTGTGTGTGTGTGTGTGTGTGTGTGCTTGCGTATTTTTATATACGAGGGGCCCACCAAACCTGAATTACATCTGTTCCCGCAAGGTCTAAATTTAGTCCTGCAAGTATACCACCAATTTCCCGGCAATAGATGGGCAGACATGGGCGGACATAATTATGAGCGGATACTTGAATTTCCTGTGAACCGCCTGACTAGATAATTAACGTTATAAGTTTAATATGTGATGTTTGATTTAATTTTAAACATTTACACATCCATATTATAGTTAAGGGGTAACAAGAGAGTTTTTGACTTCATTTGTTTTTAGTGTATATTATCTAGCCCGGTAAAACAAACAGTCTGTCATCGATCTGGAACCAAAAGTTGCGAAAATCAGCGGTATACATCGCAGTACGGTCGAGTGGTTAAGAAATTCGTTTCACAATCATTGGGTCGAGGTCAAATTTACCTTTCATCCTCATTAAGGTGAAAGGTAAATTTGACTTCGACTCAGAGATCAGGAAGGAATACTATAAATCCTTCTATCCAACGTTCAAACAACTGCGACAGTTCACCGCCTGGGGGTTAAACCTGCAACAGAAAAACTGAACTGACATAGTTACCCGTGTAACTTGGTCAAATATCATTTACCATAACCTCGGGTCAACCAATATCTTGTTAGTGGAATTAAGTACTCTCAGGCCTTGATTAATCACCCCCGCTCCCACTTAATCATTTTTCAGATTTTACCACCCCCATCCCCACCACCTCGCTCTTATTCTAACTCCCCCGATTACTCGCTTATTAAATTTGCTAATCTATCTCAGGTGAAATTTTATTTTAAGTAGTAGCATTTCTGCGACATTTAATTTTCTTTAGACATTAAAAAACATTATACATGACAAAAAAGTATATTACTAGAAATCCCATGTTATAAAATAAATAGGATGGGTTGGGGTCTCAATATGTAAACTAAACAACTAATTCTGTTTTTTTAAAATAATCAACAGAGACAACCTAGAAAAATTACCGATCTTTCATGTGCGTGTATGCATGTGTGTGTGCGTGCACGCGCACACACATGCATATATATGTATGTGTGTGTGTGTTTCAGAAATACACATACTTATGTATATTTACAGGCATGAGCGGCCAAACATTTGAATTTCATACCCAGAGAGAACCTAAAGCAGAATATCGATTAATGAACTACCAACAGATATCCCAAGGACAGTACAGATGGATCAACCTGGGAAAATCAAGGACGAAATTTTCAAATGTAAGTTTGATGTCTTTTTTTTTTCTAGTTTCGTAACTCACAAATTATTTTGAGGTGTGTGACGTAATGATTGAACAGTGACTCTTAAACTGTGCGCTGCGTTGCCTGGTGTAATAAGGTGTCCCACGAAATATCAAAATTCGATTTCAAAATGTAAAAAAAATACAATAGCTACAATCAGCGTAGATTAAAACATATTTCAGAACATAGCTCAGAACATAGCTCAGAATACATACCATGTGATCCATTCATTACTTCTAGCGTTGAAAAACTCACCATTTTCAGATTCACAAATGCCAACATGAGAATAACACCAGATATCCTTCTCCGACTTAGTTTCCTATCTTTTCATTTGACGAAAGGTTTTTATCCCGAAATATTTAGGCGTAATAAAAAGCCTCCAAGATATTCAAACAACTTTGTTATCGTTATATATTTGTATAAATATTGTTAATATTTAATGTGCTATTTCCAATACTGTAGCCTTCTAAAACACACACACACACACACACACACACACACACACTAAATTGAAAATCGTAATAAAGTTAATAAATAAATGTTAAAGTGGAAAACAACGAAACTAAGTATGAAACCATTGCCAATAAACAACAATCGCGCGTTCTATTTGGTAACTTTGCTACCTTTATTGATTAAAGAACGAAGTTCAAATAATTTTTCTGTACTTTTCATTATCTATAACTAACAGAAAAACCACCTTTCGGGTGGTTTTCTGCTAGCATATGTAGTGTGTATATTGATACTATACGCAAATCTATATATATAAAACTGAGGATATCTGTCTGTGTGTGTGTGAGTTTGAATCCTTAAAACTAGAGAACCACCCAACCGACTGTTTTCAAACTTTGCACATGTAATACTTATGTTTCACGGAATGTTCTGAGCAAAAAGAATTTCAAATTTTCAATGCCCTAGGGATCGCATTAGGCGATTTAACGATCTCTCTCTATAATTCTAAGTCTTTCTCTTTTTAGATAGATACATACATATAACGTCGCGCCCTTATAATTGTTTCTACTTTAGGCACAAGGCCAGCAATTACCCAGTGCATTACTGGTACTTATAATATCTGTCTGTATGTATCCTTGAGGATGTCTGTGTGTATGTGTATGTGTGTGTGTGTATGTGTGTGTGTCCATAAAACTCGAGAAGTACCCAACCGATTCTTTTCAAACTTTACATGTGTATTACTTATGTTTCAGGGAGTGCTATGCACATAAAAATTCAATTATTTGAACTCCTAGGGTCCGCATTAGGTGAAAAACTGCGTTTTTGCAGCTTTTTGGGGGTTATTTGAGGCGTTACGTCAGACCGATTTCCTTGAAATTGTAACTATGTATTAGTCAGTCTCTTCTTCAGACCGTGAGCAAAGAAAATCCAACTTTTTTATGCCCTAGGACCCGCATTAGGTGAAAAACTTCATTTTTTCACCTTTTTATGGCTTTTTGGAGGCGTTAGGTCTAGCAGCTATTCCCGAAATTTCAAGGTATATTATGCACATAAAAAAATTTTATTTTCTTGATCCCCTAGGGCCCGCATTAGGTGAAAACCTGCATTTTTCCTGCTTCATCGAGGAAAATCTTAAAGATTATCCAGCCATCAGATTATTCGGTTTATTTTCTTTACATATTGTCCAGGCATGCAGTTTTACCATGATTAGGTCTGTTTGCGGCCCGCGTTCCAAAATACCTTATCCCGTGCCACGCCGGGTACCACTGCTAGTATATGTATATATATACATATAGATATGATACATCAAATGAAATCGTAATTGACAATATGCACACAAATTGAACGAAGTCTGCGTTACACTGTCTTATGTAATCAGTAAAGTAATCCATGATACATTTAAAAAAGACGATATTATATATAAACTGCATTAGGAGAAAATTAGCGACGGAAATATATGAATGTTTATATAAGCGATGTAATAAATGTTATAATATAACGGGCGCTAACCGGAAGTGTTGACATTTGAAAATTTTAAAGAAGTGAATCTTAAAATAGCAATAAAATGATCTATATTTAATCATGAGTTACGAAATTTAGCACATAAATTATGTAATATTCATTCATTATTTATTCAAAGTAATGAATGAATATTACATAATTTATGTACTAATATTTATATACTAATTATTTATTCAAAGTAATCCAACTTATTTTACAAACGAGATAAAAAACAATATTCTGCACGCAGTGACACGCTCCTCCTCCCTTTATTGTATTTAAGATTTACGTTAATATGTATCAACATCTCTTTTGAATAAATGTTCGAATTTAGGTAGAAAGTACGATGAAGTAATTTTACTCGTTCTAAAGCGTTCTGTGGGCCAAAAAAAAATTAGGGAATGGGAATCACTGGGTTAGAGGGTTGACCCCATGGTCATTTGGTCGCGGGTTTTGATCTCTCATCCGGGTGGTTCGTTGAGTCTTTGTAAAAGGTAATTTTACATTTCAGTACTTAGAGTATCTCTTCCAAAGGCAATCAATCATGAAGTGAGATTGGTGTCTGTTTCCAACGCAAGTAAGCTTAGATATCATACTAGTAATGGAGCCACTTGTAACGTTCTTCCATCTACTTTATCCAGTTTATCAGATTAATTCCCATCAAGGTGAGCGATGAGTCCAGTTCCACTATTCTGTTATTGGATAAAACTTGTTTTTATGACTACATTTATTTATTAACATCGTTTTTCTGGTAAATGGCGACTCTACGAAACATCGTTTTGTCTGAAGATATATTAGAAATGTATTTAATGATACTATTAATTATATTTTTGAAGATGAAAGAAAGGCGATTAGAATTCTTAGCGATATATAAAAATTATAGGTACTAACATACACACACACACACACACACACGCACACACACACACACACACACACACACACACACACACACACACACACACACACACACACACACACACACACACACACACACACACACACACACACAGACACACACACACATACATATATATATACATATATACATATATATGTGTAAATATATTGAGATAGGCAGAGAGAGGGGGTAGGAAGAACTCATAATTTTTACTTGATTTACAAATTAAGTAAAATGAAATTGGCAAACACATTTATAGATGATGAATTCTAGGTGTAAATGGTAAACACGTAAACAGTATTGTTTGTTTACCACTTTTACAGACGCATACATCTACATAGGCATACTTACATACTTACATACATACATATATACATACATACATATATACATACATACATATTCACATACATGCATACATATATACATACATACATGATGGTGGCCCCCTCGTTATAGAGTATGGCCATTGCACGATATACCATTATCAATAATTATTAATTAATTCTATCGTGCAATGCCTGTGCGTGAAGATATAAATTGAGACACGGAAGTAGTCGTGACATTAGTAACACACACACACACACACACCACACACCACACGCGCGCACGCACGCACACACACACACACACACACGCGCGCACACACACACGCACACGCATACGCACACGCACACGCACACACGCAATACGAAAACGCGCACACGCATATAAATATTTTTCTCTTTATCTATTTCTCATTATATACATATATATATATATATATATATATATATATATATATATATATATATATATATACCGTATTTCCCGGCGTCGAAGACGCTACTTTTTTCCTAAAATAAGTCTCAAAAATCTACCATGTGTCCTGGAGGCCGAATATTGTTTATTGTTTTTTTTCAAATTTTTGGTTGTCGAAATTAGGGTGCGTCCTCGAGGACGAAACGTCTTCGGCGCCGGGAAATACGGTATATATATATATATATATATATATATATATAATGTATAATAAACAATACAATATCATTACCTCATTACCAGAGGTTTCCCGAATAAGACGAATACAAAAAACGTCCTCATTCGTTCATCGGACAAGGCAATTTAAAACATATTTGAAAAATCTCCTCAAGAAAGGCAAAAGTTTATCGGGCAAAAAAAATATATAAATAAAAGTAATGCAAGATATATATATATATATATATATATATATATATATATATATATATATATATATATATATATATATATATATATATATGCAAGTAGAAATGAGAAAACTCATCGCTAGAACACCCGCCAAAACAGCCAAATGTTGTCAGAGACAGCAATGGGAAAAAATGCCTCAGAGGACAGAGACCAGGGGCCAGTGGTCAAGAACGAGACAATCCACAAGGTGGGCGACGGGTAGATGAAATATAGAAATGACTGAAAGAGGAGGAGAACAAGGGGGAGCGTGTTGTCGCATAAAGTGACTGGAAAAAGGAAACAAAGAAAAGCGATGCACAAGATAAGTTTACACACATACACATCTTCACCCTCATCAGCTCTCAAACCAGTAAAATGGTTTCGCACGATTTAATTGAGAGTACCATTTCAAAATACTGGACCGCGCAACAGTAACACAAATCTTTCTGCTGGTGTGATGTGTGTGGGATAAACCAAAAAAAACACAGATAAAAGGACGAAAGAAAACAAAGAACGGAAAATAATGGGATAGTGGACCTCAAGCTGTGGTGTCTGCTTTAAATAGAAAGCTAATTATAGCTATGATAAGGTTAAATGAAAAACAATGTTGTCTCTGACCGAGACGAACCGAGGGTACGTTTGAATACATCGGTAGGAAAGCCGCCAAAACAGCCAATGTATATATAAGATAGATAGATATCCCTATACCCACTCTACGTCTCCCCATGCATAGAGTACTCCCATGATTGGTGTTCTCCCTAGTGTGAGTACCTCCCTCTCTCTCTCTCTCTCCCTCTCTCTCACTCTCTCCCTCTCTCTCTCTCTCTATATATATATATATATATTTACTGCTCCCTCGTTCTCTCTGTTTCTCTTACTTTCTTTCGTCTCCTCTGTCATGTCAGTTAACACTTTCTCTCTACTGACCTCTTCCTCGCACTTCCACTCACTCACTCACTGTTTCTCCCCTTCTCACTTCCCCCCGTTCGCTGCGAAAACGATTTTCCTTCTTTCTTGCATCGG
>OZ024742.1:199509681-199514681 GCA_964016885.1 Eledone cirrhosa | reverse complement strand
AAAACAATTAATATTAAAACGAAAAAATGATCAATGATAAAAGAAGCGGATGCAACTTTTTTTTTTATAAAGTTATATTCCTGTTTCTTTAAAGAACATTTCATTTTTGTTCTATTGTAGGCGAAATAATGCAATGGTTTAATAGGGAAGATATAACTTACGAATTATGTCTCTAACCGTGTAACGCTTTTTAAGTAGATAACTACAATTGAAAATACTAAAGAAATGGAACCAACAATTCAATTTGAAAGTCGTCTAGTGACAGTGTATTACTGGTACTTTATTTTATCGACCCCGTAACGATGAAAGGCAAAAATGCAAATGCTTAAAATTTAAATTGCCTTAATTCTATCGTCTGCTGTTTCATTAAAGGGAGATTCTCGTCTGTATTTAATTCTATCGTCTACTGTTCCACTAAACAGATATACCTCCACTATCGTCTCTATTTATACATTTTAACTTATAACTTATACACATTTGATTTGAAATATTTTATCTAGTCCCCCCTCTCAATATTATGATGATTTCTTTCGAATGAAACAGTTCTAGTCCTGTAGAAGCCATTTATATATATAATTGAACTGAGTTAAAAATTCACAATATTTATAATTAAATAAGCTCATATATATATGTGTGTATTTATCTGTTTATTGTATTATATATAATGTGTGTATATACAGGATGTCCCCCAAAAATATATACACACTTCAACAGCATTCTAATAACTATTGCCTGTACAGGTAATCAAAGTGTCAATCGAATGTTAGTTTCGTGTTTTAACAGTACAAATTTACAATACACACATAAAACCAGTGTATATACATACATGAGTGTGTATACACATACATGAATGTGTATATACAATATATATGTATATATATATAGACACATATATTCACGGTACAACGGTACATTAAAATATAGATGCGGGAGAGGGGGGTGTATATATAGGGGCGCTGGGGATAAAGGAGTGTAAAGCGTGTGTAATTGATATATTGAAGGAGAGGAGCGTGCAGCGATAGAGTAACAAATATATAGAGAGGGGGAGAGATGGTATTGAAGGGGAGGAGTGCAAAGCGAAAGAGTAAGAGATATATATAGAGACGGAACAGATAGAGAGAAACAGGCGTAAGTAACAGTGGAAGAGATATAGAGAGAGGTACTCTGATTGGTTGAAAATTAGCCAATGACATACGATCACCACCACCACGGCTATCTCCGAAAAATTTTTAAAGAAGCTAGGCATATATGTTAGAACACGAAAAGTGAACATTCTGTTGTTTCACACTTTTCGTGTTCTAACAGATATATATATATATAATATATTTTTTGTGTGGTTGATTATGCTGATTGGGAGAAGAAATACTGTATATATATTTTATCTAATGATTCTATGGACTTACTTTTTTATATATATAATATAATATATATATATATTTACAATATATATATATATATATATATATATATATATATATACAAGATGGTTTAGGACAGAACAAAGGAGAGGCACAAAACAAAGAAAAGAATCCCCAGTCACTAAAGAGGTCACAGAATGTGTGACGAAAGAACTTTGACAATATATGAACAACCGTCCGGTTATGGAACCAACCAACCAACCGGAAATTTATATAATTCTTAAATTTATAAATTGATGGTGCGTGTGTTTCTTATTGGCAACATGACCCTCCCAAAGCATAACAATATCGATTTCAACACACGTTTTCAGATAAAGAATCTTGCTAAACAAATTCAGAAACGATATATATATATATAAATATAAGTATGTATAGGTACATAGATATATGTATACAGACGTACAGTAGTATGTATATATATACATACATGCACACATATATATGTACGTATGAGTTCCCGAACATTTATTATAATGTTCGGTTTGTTTGCAAACAAACTGCCCGAATTAAGCCGTACAGTATTCGGCAACCATCGTTGCCCTTTTGTTCAACACTGACAAAGGAACGATGAACTAGTTTCAAGCTTATTAGCTATCATCAGCACCGTATACCTTCCTGACAGATGATTGAACGTTTGAAAGTATATACTTTCCTTGTGCATATTAACGGCTGAGCAGCCTAATTTGCATATCGATGTTTGTTTGCAAACAAACCGAACATTATAATAAATGTTCAATCATCTGACAGAAAGGTATACGGTGCTGATGATAGCTAATAAGCTTGAAACTAGTTCATCGTTCCTTTGTCAGTGTTGAACAAAAGGGCAACGATGGTTGCCGAACACTGTACGGCTTAATTCGGGCTGTTTGTTTGCAAACAAACCAAACATTATAATAAATGTTCGGGAAACCCATACGTACATATATATATGTGTGCATGTATATATATATATATATATATATATATATATATATATATATATATATATATATATATATATATATACATACTACTGTACGTCTGTATACATATATGTATGTATCTATACATACTTATATTTAAGTATCAGCCGTACTAAGAGTGAGAAATGAAATTTCATTTTTTCCATTTATATATATATATATATATAGGAACCAGTAAGACCCCGACAGCTGAGCTCAAGCCGTTTCGACGGCTAATTCGACGGCTAATTCTGAGTCCAGAATTAGCCGTCGAAACGGCTTGAGCTCAGCTGTCGGGGTCTTACTGGTTCCTATTACCCACTCTACTACCTCAAGTATTGAGTACTTTGGT
Organism: Eledone cirrhosa; assembly: GCA_964016885.1. Lineage (NCBI taxonomy): Eukaryota > Metazoa > Mollusca > Cephalopoda > Octopoda > Eledonidae > Eledone > Eledone cirrhosa. The sequence goes on along the minus strand of OZ024742.1, from coordinate 199,511,970 downwards.
GCGTTATGGTCCACCTGGTTCCTTACCACTTTTCCTTCGTTATATATATATATATATATATATATATATATATATATATATATATATATATTTTAATATAGATGAGATTCTACAGGACTAGAACTGTTTCATTCTTTAGAAATCATCAGGAATCTCTGAATCATCTGATTCCTGATGATTTCTAAAGAATGAAACAGTTCTAGTCCTGTAGAATCTCATCTATATTAAAACTTTTATACTCTGCAATGTATTGAGTACCTTACTTACTGTGGTTACCTCCGATTCAACCCGGAATAACGTACGTATATATATATATATATATATATATATATATATATATACCACCACCCCACTCTCAAGAGCGTGAAACTAATAAACGTTTGTTCGTACTGCCTCTCCGTTTTGTTCCCGTTCAATTTTTCACTATATATATATATATATATAATTGGTGTTGGATGCTTAAAGCGTCCGTATGAGCACTCAATGCCCTCGTAGAGCAGAGTATGATATCACAGAAAAAAGAGAATCAGTGTTGCGACGAAAGGAATTTATTGGACATATTACAAATGTTTCTCGGGCGACCAGCTCGAGGCACGATAGATATGGTGACCACACCTGACTCTGAAATCAACACGGTCGTCAGATACGTCTTGATTCTACGAAGTAGATTTTCCTATAGTCCTTTAACATCGAATTTCTTCGTTTGTTGATTTAGATCCTGTTGTTGTCATTCCATGAGTGGTCAAGAATCGTACACGTCATCGGTATTTCTAGCCACTCATGGTTGCCAACTTCTTGCTTCCTCTCGTTCTCCACCTGTCAATCAAAATATCTTCATATATCAGAATTACTACTGTGGTGGGAGTGTGGCTGTAATCTTGAACGGCTGGCATCACTTCGACGTCTTCATTGCCCCTAGGTGCCTTAGTCTACATCGGTCAGGTACACACCCACAATTATGCTGTATGCGGCATTCATCATAAATAATGTTTTGCGGGAATTTAAAATTAAAAAAAATCATGGGGATATTTAGCGTAACATTAGTAGGACACAGCCTTAGGATACACTCCGCCATACATATTTCAAAAAGAAAAGGAAAAAGAAAAAGAAAGAACATGTAGCAAGAACGTTTTTTTAAAAATGTTTTTAAAAAGAAAGCTTTCAACAGCCATTCAAACGGAGGGGCTATATCAAAGGTGTTTTCAACAAATAGACCCAATTCTACACTCACACACTAGACTCAGGGGAGCGTGCGTAGCCAAGACGCCGCACACTTATATAGGCAGATGGGAAAAGAAAAATCCATGGAAAGTCATCCGTACCCCCACACACCCATGCTCATGCATGTCTGTGTGGGCACACATACATACCGCGTGCTCAACACAGGATGCATATACTTGATGAGTACCCACCACGCGTCGCTGCGCGGATGGTGCACACAGTATTGTATGAGACAACGCATTTGAGGCCTTAACCCAACCTGATCACGTAGCGGTGTGAGTCCGAGAGTGTCTGCACAATATGCCTACATATTACGGCAGCACAATATCCCTGCACTAATCGCATATAGCGTGGGTCGCATATATTTTTTAAAAAAACCTGTATGCACAGAACATAAAATAATGAAATACTATACAATAATAAAATAAAAGATAAAATACAATAAAATAAAATGCTGGAAAAAGAGAGTGCATACATGACAAGGATGCAGAGGTGTGCGTCAAGTTTCATACAGTAGTTGTGGGCTGTGGTGCAAATGTTTATACGATATACATGGGGGATGTTGGGCTAAGGCACTGGGTAGAGCCTGCGCATGATGCAGGTCTCGTTGCTTGTGGATAGGTGTGGTCAATGCGTGCGTGCACAAACAAGTTATATATATTGTGGTTATGTGTAACATCCATTTCATAAAAGTATATATGAGATGTGCATGGGTTTGGTGTATACATGGAATATAAAGGGTATGTGCTTCATAACAATATATATGGAATGCACGTGGAGTGTATGTATGATGAAATGTGCCAGCGGCATGCGTTGTGTGCGTGTGTGTATATCGGTGGCATGGAACGGCAAAATTAAAACTTGAAATCAAAATCAAAATTAAAATTAAAATTGACATCAACATTACAATTAGCTGCGAAATTAACCTTAAGACCAGCATCACGTCCATCATCCAAGTAGCGGATTAAGCACCGCGAATCGAATATCGGAAATCAACAGTTTAAAAATTTTGAAGTTTGAAAATTTAGAAATTTGAAAATTTAAAACCACACGTATGTCTGTAGACCC
>OZ024742.1:199482181-199507181 GCA_964016885.1 Eledone cirrhosa | reverse complement strand
CGATACTGAATAGTTAAAATAATAACATCAATATAAGTAAGAAATAGAATATAATGATAAAACTAGCATGGTAAACGAATGAAATCCGCATTCTCACACAGCCCACTTCAGAACCATTATCCTCTATAAACACCTTCCAGCCTCCTTACATCTATACCACCAAGATAGGGCAGTAATGTCTACAAATATCTTGTCAGCCCATAAATCAATCTCGTCTTTGCTGTTGTTTATTCTTTCGGACCAAACAATTATATCTACATATCTCATATTAGCACCCATGATCTCTAACAGATGAACTTAACTCTAAGTACATTCTCGTATTACTCTTACACTCCTTGAAACTCTTATTTTCTTATTATTATTATTATGATCATCTCAATGTACCCTATCCCTAATTTTATTCATCATGTTCTCTATCTATTTACCATGCACATTTTATTGTTGATGTTATTGTCTTAATTATATGCTATTTGTTATTGATGTTGTCAAAACTAAACCCCCATGATTCGAACTAGCAATCCCAGCATTTAGAATAAGCCACCTAAACCTTAAAATACTGATTCTACAATTTCACTTAATACCACCTAAGAACCATATATCTCAATACTCTCACTCTATCAATCTCACTAAGTTGATACAAGGAAAATACTTATCTGTCAAACCATAAATCAATCTCCGGTTTATTGATAGTGGGCTTCTAGACCCACAGCACACTTGTATCTAGATCCCTCATAATTGCACTTAAAGTGTAGATTCCAAAATCTGACTCTAAGTACATTTTATTAGTTATCTCTTCATCCCTCAAATACTACATCTAATGTACCCTATAGTAGTTTTCACATGTCAATTTCATACATCTGTATCATATCAGTTCGTTTACCATGCTAATTTTATCATTATATTCTATTTCTTACTTATATTGATGTTATTATTTTAACTATTTTGACTTTGCCTTTCATCCTTACGGGGTCGATAAAATAAAGTACCAGTAATGCACTGCGTAATTGCTGGCCTTGTGCCTAAAGTAGAAACAATTATTTTAACTATTCAGTATCTAGTTATTTTGTTATTGATATTATTGTTCTGGTCTAATACCACTCCTCTATAAAAGCCATGCCTTGCGTATGATCCTCACATCCGTACGCTCTGATGAATTGACTGGTTATAAACAAAGTATTGGAGATCTATTGACGCAACATCAAGCGTTTAGCGAGCTCTAGACCTACCAGATCAACGAAACAATTATCAGCACTGTGAATAAAGCCCTTATTGTACAGCCAACCATGTTACTCTTCTTTCTTGAATTATTATTACTCCAAGTATAACCTACATAGAAATCACCGCGAACTCGCTGCATGGAAGCGTCTTGTTGAGTGAAACTAAGCCATACATTAATACCATCCACAACACGGAGTACTCTAACTGGACTAAGTGAATTGCCTATAAGTAAATTGCCTATAACGATAACTTGTTATCCCGTATATATATATATATATATATATATATATATATATATATATATATATATATATATATATATATATATATATATATATATATATATATATATATATATAACGAAGGGAGTGCGGTAAGGAACCAGGTGGACCATAACGCACCAGAGTACTCGGTACTTAGAGTAGTAGAGTGAGTAATAGGAAAAGAGTCAGGATCCCGACGGCTGACCTCCGGCCGTTTCGACAGCTACATCCGAACAGTTCGGATCTAATTGTTGAAACGGCCAGAGCTCGTTTGGGTTTTTAGAAGTTGGCGGGTCTGTATATATAATCGTTAAAGTTAACAGTTAATTATATTAACAGATTCAATGCAGGTTTTTAACTATGAAATATAGTCTAACAAATGGAGTATATACACCCCCTAGTGACTATATACTCGACTTGTTAGACTTTTCTTCATAGTCAAAAAACTGCATTGAAGCTATTAACTTTAAGCTAACATATCGTCAAAATATATATAGGGGGGGGGGTACATGTGTATGTGTGTGAAATATATGCATATGCACGTATAATATATTTAGATATATATGTATATATATGAATAATTGTTGTTTTATTTTATTTTTATTTTCATTTTGTTATTTTTCCCCAACAGGAAACCCTCAGACGAATCAAATTCCGTGGGATTGAACCAACTTTCCCTGCTTCATTTTGCAGTTTGCCGTGTGAACCCGGTCATATAAAAACCAGCAGGAGTGCAGAAGACTGTTGCTACATTTGTGTGCCTTGTCCACCAGATCATTATATCCCAGACGAAGGACTGTGCGCACCTTGTCCCAACGGCTCAACATCAAGCTTGGACTACACGACTTGCGTACCAAGTCTTTCTGTCAGCCGGAAGTCCACATCAGCCGCCGAACGACGTGAACCAACCAATTCGACCGCAGAAAAAGTTAAACAAACAACGAGGCGGAAGAAACTTTTGTCAACGGCGAAGAAAACCGCCGAGAGCGAACGAAGACGTAACGTATCCCTATCAAATAAACGGTCTGAAAAGGTGAAGTTAAACTTAAACTATACCTTGTTAAATTCTTCATCAGATCTTCAAACGAAGAATTTAACATTGGAATTGGATACAGACGAATTAACTGAGGTAAAAGAAAATGGAGAGGAAGAAGAAAGCGAAGAGGAGGTGAAATCTTCCACCAAAAAGAAACAGAATGAAGCCAAGAATAAAACTAAAATATCGAAGCCAATGAAACATCTTAAGCAAAAGAAGATAAAGAATATTACGTTGGCTTCCAATTCTTCCTTTCAGAACTTTACTGGGGAAACAGAGACGCTGCCTAACAAGAAACTTCACAAGAATGGTGCAAGGAAAGGAACGAAAAAAACTAAACTACTGGAAGGGCACATTAACTCTAAGAATAATGATAGTAGCCAAAAGGAGGAGTTCCAGACCATGACGACAACTATTAACATGTTCCTGGATGTCTCTAGCAAGAGAAGTATTAGCAAAGCTAGCAAAACTAGCAAACCTAGTAGAACTAATAAAATTAGTACTGAGACTATTCGTTTAAGTAATACCACCACTACATCTAGTACTACAACTAAAAATAAAGTTACTGCGACTAAAAGTAAAGCTACTGCAATGAAACGTAAAGCTACTGCAATGAAACGTAAAGCTACGGCAACTAAAAGTAAAGTTCCTGCAAATAACGATAAATTTACTACAATTAAAAATAAAGACACTGACAATGCTACTACTACACTCCCTAGATTTGCAACTGATACTACCACTCCATCTTCTACTTCTACTGATGCTACCAAAATAATTACTACTACTACTACTGATAGTGATATTACTGATATTGATAGTGTTGCAACAACTGCAGTCACCACACTGTCAGATATTATTACAACACCTGCTACAACAAAAACAACAATAACAACTACCACTACCACTACTACTACTACTACTTCTAGTAGTAGTAGTAGTAGTAGTGGTGGTGGTGGTGGTGGTGGTGGTAGTAGTAGTAGTAGTAGTCCCACCAAAAGTATCACACCTACTGCACATACCACTACCTCTCCTAAAACTAGTAACATTTCTAAAAAATCTGAAAAATTACAGTTATCATTTGAGAAAGTTGAGGCATTTACAAATTTGTGATTTGGGTTTCAATCTTCACACAATCTATATTCTATTTTTTTATTATATTTTATATTTTATTTTTATTTCAATTTTTTTCTCTTTTTTTTTAGTCAACACCATTTTCTATCTTTTTTTTTTTTTTTTTACCCCTTGACGTTCAACATCCTCTAAAACCAACACAGCCATGTTTTTACAGGAAACAAATCCAGAAGTACTCTAGAAGGACACTAAATTACACTAAACAGCAATATAATATTTACTCGTGTTAAGCACCATAGCGAGCCGAATTTCCGGCGAAATGAACTTCCGTCAAGCGAAATAAACTTCCGGCGAGGTAAACCTCCGGTGACGTGAACTTTTGGAGAAGTGAACTTCGACTGACCGATGTGAACTTCCAGAGAGGGAGGAACTTCCGGTGAGGTGAACATACGGCAAAATAAATTTCCGGTGAGGTGAACATCCGATGAGGTGAACTTCCGGAGAAATAAACTTTCTTCAATGTGAACTTTCAGAGAAGTGAACTTCCGGCGAAGTAGAATTCATATCTTGGTTTTTTTATTTTCCGGCTATTGTTGTTTTTGTGTTTGTTGTTTCACTTCACAAGCAGGCAATTGATACTCTTTGAAGTGGCATTAATGACTCCACTTCACACATCTGCTACTCATCACAAATCTGACACAATATATCGGTACCATCCTGTCATAAAGATGGCGGTACCTGTTTAAAATTGAACTAGACTTGTTTTTATACACTTGTACAAAAAGAACTGTGTATGTTTGTGTGTGTGTGTGAGTGTGTGTGTGTTTGTGTGTGTGTGTGTATGTGTGAATGCGTGTGTGTGTGTTTGTGTGATCTTTTTTTATATATTTCTGTTCTTATATGTGTAGTAATGTGTTTGGTTAGATGTGTGTGTTGCTGCATGTGTGTGATAATGCACGTGTGTATGTGGCTGCGTATGTGGGATTATGCGCGTTTGTATATGACTACGTGTGTGTATGTGTGATTATGCACGTGTGTATGTGACTAAGTATGTGTGTGATTATGTGCGTGTGTGTGTGTGAGAGACTACATGTATGCATGTAGCGGTGTATGTGTTTCCACATATGTAAATACATGTGGCTACATACAGACCTGCCTACCACTAAAAACTCAAACGGGGAGGACCAAGTCTGTACATGTGTATGTGTGACAACGTATGACTGTGTGGAGAAAATTTCCACATGTGTGGCTGCGTGTGTAATCACATGTGTGAAAGTATGTCAGCGTACACATGTGATTGTGTGCATGAAAGATAGGGGGGGGCTGTTAGCTATACATGTGTTGCCACATATGTGTATGTAGCATGAGACGATTATATATACAGACCTGCCAACTTCTAAAAACCCAAATGGGGAGTATCATGAAAAAAAGTGCCCCAAAATGGGGAGAAATGAAGTAAAATATTTTACATAATGGAAGCCATACCCATTTTCACAAGAGAAGACATCTCACACCCACCCCAAAGTGTGTACGTGTAAATATATACGCGTTTATCCACGTGTTAGTGTGTATCTATGTGACAATGTGTAATCACGTGTCTGTGTAGTTACGCGCGAGTGTGCAGTGATGTGTGTGGGTAGTCGCGTGTCAGTGTGCAGTCACGTATCAATGTAAGATCACGTGTGTACAGTCACGTGCCAGTGTGTAGCCACGTGTCAGTGTATAGCTAAATGTCAGTGTGTAATCATGTATATGTAGTTACGCGTCAATGTGCAGTTACGTGTCAGTTTTTAGTCACGTCTGTATAGCCACTTGTCAATATGTAGTCACGTGTTTGTGTAGTGACGTGTCAGAGTGTAGTCACGTGTCAGTGTGTAGTCACGTGTATGCAGCTACATTTAAGTGTCTAGTAACGAGAATATATATCTACGTGTTAGTGTCACCCCGTATTTGTTTCAATGTGTTCACATGTGATTGGAGTACCTACATGTTTGTGTAGTGTCCAGTTGTATATGTAATGTCCAGTTCTATATGTAATGTCCAGTTGTTGTATATGTAATGTCCAGTTCTATATGTAGAGTCCAGTTGTATATGTAATGTCCAGTTCTATATGTAATGTCCAGTTGTTGTATATGTAATGTCCAGTTCTATATGTAGTGTCCAGTTGTATATGTAATGTCCAGTTCTATATGTAATGTCCAGTTGTTCTATATGTAATGTCCAGTTCTATATGTAATGTCCAGTTCTATATGTAATGTCCAGTTCTATATGTAGTGTCCAGTTCTATATGTAATGTCCAGTTCTATATGTAGTGTCCAGTTGTATATGTAATGTCCAGTTCTATATGTAGTGTCCAGTTGTATATGTAATGTCCAGTTGTTGTATATGTAATGTCCAGTTGTATATGTAATGTCCAGTTGTATATGTAATGTCCAGTTCTATATGTAATGTCCAGTTCTATATGTAATGTCCAGTTCTATATGCAATGTCCAGTTGTATATGTAATGTCCAGTCCTATATGTAATGTCCAGTTCTCTATGTAATGTCCAGTTGTATATGTAATGTCCAGTTCTATATGTAATGTCCAGTTGTTGTATATGTAATGTCCAGTTCTATATGTAATGTCCAGTTGTATATGTAATGTCCAGTTGTATATGTAATGTCCAGTTGTATATGTAGTGTCCAGTTGTATATGTAATGTCCAGTTCTATATGCAATGTCCAGTCCTATATGTAATGTCCAGTTGTATATGTAATGTCCAGTTGTATATGTAATGTCCAGTTCTATATGTAATGTCCAATTGTTGTATATGTAATGTCCAGTTCTATATGTAATGTCCAGTTCTATATGTAATGTCCAGTTCTATATGCAATGTCCAGTTGTATATGTAATGTCCAGTTCTATATGTAATGACCAGTTCTATATGTAATGTCCAGTCCTATATGTAATGTCCAGTTCTATATGTAATGTCCAGTTCTATATGTAGTGTCCAGTTGTATATGTAATGTCCAGTTGTATATGTAATGTCCAGTTGTATATGTAATGTCCAGTTCTATATGTAATGTCCAGTTCTATATGTAATGTCCAGTTCTATATGCAATGTCCAGTTGTATATGTAATGTCCAGTCCTATATGTAATGTCCAGTTCTCTATGTAATGTCCAGTTGTATATGTAATGTCCAGTTCTATATGTAATGTCCAGTTGTTGTATATGTAATGTCCAGTTCTATATGTAGTGTCCAGTTCTATATGTAATGTCCAGTTCTATATGTAATGTCCAGTTGTATATGCAATGTCCAGTTGTATATGCAATGTCCAGTTGTATATGTAATGTCCAGTTGTATATGTAATGTCCAGTTGTATATGTAATGTCCAGTTGTATATGTAATGTCCAGTTCTATATGTAATGTCCAGTTGTATATGTAATGTCCAGTTCTATATGTAATGACCAGTTCTATATGTAATGACCAGTTGTTGTATATGTAATGTCCAGTTCTATATGTAATGTCCAGTTGTTGTATATGTAATGTCCAGTTCTATATGTAACGTCCAGTTCTATATGTAGTGTCCAGTTGTATATGTAATGACCAGTTCTATATGCAATGTGCAGTTCTATATGTAGTGTCCAGTTGTATATGTAATGACCAGTTCTATATGCAATGTCCAGTTGTATATGTAATGTCCAGTTGTATATGTAATGTCCAGTTCTATATGTAATGTCCAGTTCTATATGTAATGACCAGTTCTATATGTAATGTCCAGTTGTATATGTAATGTCCCGTTCTATATGTAATGTCCAGTTGTATATGTAATGTCCAGTTCTATATGTAATGTCCAGTTGTATATGTAATGTCCAGTTGTATATGTAATGACCAGTTCTATATGTAATGACCAGTTGTATATGTAATGTCCAGTTGTATATGTAATGTCCAGTTTTTTTATCTCTGTCTCTGCTCTAAATGTTGTTGTTGTCTTTAACTCTATCATTTGTTGTTGCTATTGTTGTTTAACCACCGGTGTCAAACCTGTTTCAGTAGACCTCCAGCTAGGAGGATTCCCAGCTGGGCCTGCCCCGTCTTTTATACAGCCATGATGCACCATAGGATTACATTAACCAATGAAATAAAGGTTGTTTGGTTGCTATTTCTGGTAGGTTGAGTAACCATGCAGAGGTCCTACCTGTTTGTCATATGTATAAATAAATGCCAACACATGTATACACAAATGAACACGCATACACGTTCACACACACGCACACACAAACACACACGTGTATATATATATATATGTGTATATATATATATAGATAGAGAGAGAGAGAGAGAGAGAGAGAGAGAGAGAGAGAGAGAGAGAGAGAGAGAGAGGGGGAGATCCCGAGTGAAATTGGGGGTAACCACAGTTAAAAGGGTACTCAATACATAAGTAGAGTGTAAACACCATTACTTAATATAGAAATGGCTTCTACGAGACTAGAACTGTTTCATTCGTATGAAATCATTAAGAATACTCTAATGATTTTCTTAATGAAACAGTTCAAGTTATTTGGAAACCATTTCTATATTAAATAACTGTTTCTACTTTTGGCACAAGGCCAGCAATTACCCAATGCATTACTGGTACTTTATTCTATCGACCCCGGAAGGATGAAAGGTAAAGTTAACCTCGGCGGGATTTGAACTCAGATCATACAAGGAGGTAACTCTATGCTTCAAAGCATGGCATCCGATCCTCTACCGATACTTCCAATCCACCGCCTTTCTATATTAAATAACGATATATATATATATATGTATAGAAATTTCGTATTTCGAAAGAAATACGAAATGTCTATACATATTGTATAAAACTATGCTTGAAGCGAAATCCTATTTCTCTTCTATATATATATAGGAAAATGTTTGACCCCGACGGCAGAGCTCAAGCCATTTCGACGGCTACTTCTGGACTAAATTAGAATGTTTAGCGTGGTAAATAAATAGCCGAACTTTTCAAGGGGTAATTCCTTATATGAGAAGATTGTAATTGTCAAGAGGATTGATCAAAATTTCTTGTAAACACAATTCTTTCATGGCAGTGGGTGAGAGGTGGGGTGGCTGAACTTGCCTGTAGAACAATTATGGTCCATCTGGTCCCTCACCACACCTCCTTCGTTATATATATATATATATATATATATATATATGCAAAAGTTTTATTTAAAATTGTTGGGTTACAACAAGTAAATATTTTATAACTGATATAAAGCACTCAACAAGTTTTGGAGTAGATATACGATATTAAACAAATGGAAACTATATTTATAAAACCATATTTATTTCATTATACATATTTCAGGGATACCATATTAAAAATATGGCATGCCTTCTACCAAACCAACTTCTTACATAAAAGTTGATCAATGGTACGTCAAATTTATTTATAAAACTGCTTATATATTGTATTTTATCTGAAGAAGGCATGCCATATTTTTAATATGGTATCCCTGAAATATGTATAATGAAATAAATATGGTTTTATAAATATAGTTTCCATTTGTTTAATATCGTATATATATATATATATATGTTTGTGTGTGTGTGTGTATTATTTATGTTCATACACGGGACAAAAGCGTTATCTAAGGTTTCAATGCTCAATATTGACCATATCTCCAGATTGAATAAATCAAACTCGTCTAAATTTGATCCCTCTTACAATCTGGAGATATGGTCAATATTGGGGCTTGAAATCTTAGGTAGCGCTTTTGTTCCCTGTATGAACATAAATAAATAATATCATATATCAACTCTCATTTCTGTTTGAGCACTGTTTTCCTTTTTTTTTCTTTTTCACATCCACGGATATTTTACCACACACACACATATATATATATATATATATATATATATATATATATATATATATATATATATATATATATATATATATATATATATATATATATAAAGATTTACATATACATAAAGTCATAGATATATATGTTGCAACCGGTCACGTTGTGGTTCAATGAAGAATTGATAAATTAAATAATCAGAGCAATATATCATAAATTATGTCCTTAGAATTATTAGATAAAATATATTAGATAAATTATTAGATAAAATATATACCATTTCCACTCCCAATTAGCATAATTAACCATATAAAAAATCAATTAGACCAGGTTATAAGAATAAAGGCTCCTATGAATTATATAATTACGGAATGTACACATTTCTTCTAAGTTTGAATTTACACCTAATTGTGTATGGTTGACGGTATATTTAGTCGGTTTCTACATGCTGTTGAAATGTTGGATAAATACTCTATTGGGGCCACCGCGAAGAGGCCGCTTTCGGTTATTTGTCGAAAATTTCTTCATAGGAGCCTTTATTCTTATAGCCTGGTCTAATTGATTTTTTATATGGTTAATTATGCTAATTGGGAGAGGAAATAGTATATATTTTATCTAATAATTCTAAGGACATGATTTATGATATATATATATATATATATATATATATATATATATATATATAGTGTAGTACAAATTTGGTATAAATATCCAAGGGTTTTAGAGTATGCAGTCCATGGGATGAGTTAAGTGACATGTACAGGTACTTAAGTTTCGTTGAGTTGTTTACCCCAATTCATTCAACCTGTCATTACAAGAAAAAATGGCTTCTCATCTTAGAAAGATCTTAGAAAGCATAGGAGAGTTCCAAGGGTAGGTAATCCCGAAAATATCTATAAATAGACAAATACCTTAAGTAATGCAAGTGAAAAGGGGGTAACTATAAAAAAAAAACAAGGTAGGAAACTTGTGTTTCACAGGGCGCCCAGGTGTTAAACTGAAAAGTTGAAGAAAATAAATTCAATTAATCTGGCCTTGACCATTTATTAGAACAAATTTCGCTTAGTGGGGACAGTGATTGAAGTAGTCATAGCGTGTGTTTAAGGAGCGTTTCTCTGAAGCCAGTTGTGAGATTATATTCCACTTCAAGTTACACAACTGACAAAATTTCGTCCCATTTACGTTAAGGAAAGATCCATCAGTATCCTCCATTTAATGGAGAACGCTGTGCCGTTATCTTTGAAGCTCCACACATAGTTCGTGAGCTGAATGATATGTTTTTGTCAGGATGTCTGAAGGTTGCTTCGTGGTTCGGGAAATGGCGTTTGAACCTTCTCTCAGACATCTCTACTTAATTACCTGTACATGCTACTGCTGTATTTTATATATATATATATATATATATATATATATATATATATATATATATATATATATATATATATATATATATATGCCGTCTCTTTTACCACCCTCTATAGGTTACATAATCCGGTTTCAATGTTAGGGGTGATATAGCGCATCAGTAGCTTAAAAAGCTCTACCAACTAACAGATAAACACGAGAGATGAATGTATACGTGTTCGTTTATGTTCCTACCGTATGTATGAATGTTTGTATTGTTGCTTTTGTTGAGCCCCAGTTCAGACCTGGCCTTAAAGACCCTTCATCAAAGGCATTCCAGCCGTTGAACAACGCGTCGTTTTATCATGCATTCTGTATCTAGAACTATATTATCTATGTTTTTCCTTTTTAGTGACATAATGGTTAGGGTGTTGGGTTGTGTGTTCTATTTCCGGACCGGGTAGCGCGTTGTGTCCTTGGGCAAGACATTTCGTTTCATGCTACTCTAGAAAACACAGCTGAAGAAAAGGAGTACCAGCAGTAACCGTGGGTTAACCTTACAATGTTCTGCTTTGTACACTCAGTTACTAAACGCCACAAAAATCAAACAGGCTTGGAACAAACTTTAACTTAACTTTTACAAACATCCTTCCATCCTTCCTTTCTTAAGACAGTAGGATGTGTTCTTTGAGTGAGATTTAGCTGATGTGTCTAGCAAGCAGAGTTTCTCTCGTGGGTTGGTTTTCTATATTATCTTTTTACCCTATGAACATTTATGTAAATAACCGTGGAATCACACTGCATGTTGTCACATTTATGTAAATAACCATAGAATCACTGCTACATGTTGTCACATTTTTTTACTATCGCATTTTTAACACCTCTCTTTCTCTAGCAACGCCAGCGAAAAGAATTCTGACACTCGTGTCTGGGTTGCTCAGAACAACACTTTCATTCAGAAAATTATGTTGTTGCATAGTTGTTATTGTCGTTGTCTTTATTATTATTGTTGTTGTTGTTGCTGTCGTCTTCGTCATTATGGATGTTGTTTCCAGGATTGTTCAACTTGTTCAAATTGACGTTTTTAACTGTTAAAACATTTTTTTTTTCTTCGTGTACAAATTGTAAGTCTTGCTGTGAAATTAAATTTGTTCTCCTTCCTTTTTGTTTGTTTGTTCTCTGTGTAGTTATGTTCATGTTCACCTTTTGGTGGTAGCAGTAGAGAGGCTTTTCTCTGACAAGGAGCCATCTTGCGTTGAAATATAAACAGAAACAGAAAAATATGGACATGTCCAGACTAAAAATTAACAGAACTTATGTATGTCTCCTGCGGTATAAAGACAGATATCTAAAATGTTATAGACGGTTACTTATTGAAAAATGATACAATAGGATTTTTGTTTTCGGTTGTGCTTGATGAAAACTCCAAATTCCTCGGAGTGAGGTGAAAACACGTGTGCTCACGACAACAATCAATAATAATAATAATAATAATAATTGTTTCTACTTTTAGGTACAAGGCCAGCAATTATCCCAGTGCATTACTGGTACTTTATTTTATCGACCCCGTAAGGAATAATAATGTTTTCTTATATAGGCACAAAGGTCAGCAACTTTGGGGAAGGGGAAAGTCGATTAAATCGACCCCAGTGCATGACTGGTACTTTATTTCATCGACCTCGTAAGGATGAAAGGCGAAGTTAACCTCGGCGGGATTTGAACTCAAACCGTAAAGGGCCGTAACTCTATGCTGTGAAGCATGACGTCCGACCCTCTACCGATTCTGCCAAAATAACAACAACAACAACAACAATAAAGAAACATTGAAATTCGTTTCTTTCTTCTGAAATGAACTCTGATTATAATCACCGTGTAACATATTTTTTGTTCCCCGGTTCTAAGTGTCATTTACTGGTTTGTTATATCCCATTATTATTTTTAAAAAACAATATTATTTAATCAGAAGTTTGGGTTTGTGGTCAGGAGTTTGATATTTCGAAATGTTCATATTTTTCAAGAAAAACACATTTTTTTTATTATTTATCAGTTCATATAATTAAATCAACAGAGTATATATTTATTTTATTACTCAAGCTTATCAAAGGCAAACAAGTAAAAACAAATAACACTTATAAAGCAGCTTATACACGTCAGTAATGACTGGCTTTCCTGGATTTGCGGTTGTAGTCCAGGTCGCATTCCCGCACTAGCCCCCAGATATAGTCCCCCATATTTTTTTCATTGTAGTGGCCCTGGTACCTCTGCTCTATCTCTTTCACATCTTGGTGGAATCGTTCGCCTTGTTCTTCTGAGTAGGCGCCCATATTGTCCTTGAATTTTTGCAGGTGAGCGCCCAGCATATGGAGTTTAAGCGACATCCTGCATCCCATGGCGCCAAAAGCCTTTATCAGATCCTGCACCAGTTGCTGGTAGTTTTCAGCTCTGTAGTTGCCCAGGAAACCCTTAACAACTGCATTGAAACAGTTCGATGCTGTTCTCTCAATCCTATTGAGCTTATTGGAGAACTCGGTAGACTCAAATACCTTCTTTATTTGAGGTCCAACAAAAATTCCACCTTTGATTTGGGCCTCAGATAACTTGGGGAAGAACTCAAGAAGGTACTTAAAAGTGGCTGATTCTTAGTTGAGAGCTTTCACAAACTGCTTCATCAACCCCAACTTAATGTGCAGTGGCGGCATGAGTACAATCCTGGGATCAACCAGTGGCTCCCACATGACGTTCCGGGTCCCAACTACAAATTCTGTTCGCTGCTCCCACTTCTTTCTTTTGTAATGGTCAGAGGTGGCTCTGCTGTCCCAAAGGCGGAAGCATTGGAATTTGATAAAGCCTCCTTGGAGTCCAAGCAGGAAAGCCACCATCTTGAAGTCTCCAATGATTTCCCAATTGTACTGGTTGTATTGCAGAGCTTCCAAGAGGACTTTCACACTGTAGTAATCTTCCTTCAGGCAGACTGAATGAGCTAGGGGAAGTGTCGGGAACTTGTTTCCATTGTGGAGGAGGACAGCCTTCAAACTTGTGGTGGAGCTGTCTATAAATAGCCGCCACTCCTTGGGCACAAACGGCACCCCAGTAACATCCAACAGTCCAGGCACGTCATGGCAGAAGCAGAAGCCATCCCTAAGAGTATAAAAGCCTGAGAAAGGTTCGTGTCGACTTCTCTGACTTGTCACCTGCACTTCCTCCTTGACCAAGTTCCACTGCTTCATCCTGGAGACGAATAGCTCTGCATTGGACTTGGTCAGACCCATATCCCTGACCTAGTCATTGACTTCTTTTGGGTTTGGGAAGTGAGGAACTTTTTTCTGGTACTCCAGTATCAATAAATCTCTTTAATCCACTTTTTAACAATTTTATACTTTATTGCACTTTTATAATTTTCTTTTGTAATTTTCTTTATTTTATAATTTTAATTTAACCTGAAACATATATAAAAAAATCATTTAACATAAGCAAATTAAACTTACATACAACGTAAAATCCAGCATACAAATAATTCTTGTGAATAGCTTAGAATTTTTACAAACCCAAACTTGTAACTGTTTAATAGCCCTTTTTTATTTATTTGGGACCTAAGCAACACAAAAACAGTGATTACAAGCCAGGAACAAAGAAAAAAATTTTTTTTGTTACACGGTGTTAGTAACGATTACTAACATAGTCATGAGGCCTCACGTGTTTTCGTTGATCATTTCGACCCTAGTACTTCTTTTATCGATTTTGGAATGGCCAGGAGGAGCTGTTAAATTAGGCGATAGATTATGTCTACCATCCAAGAACGGTCATGGTCTCTCCCTCGGACGGACTTCTCCACAGTTTCCATCTACCAAATTTTACTTACAATGCTATTCTGTTATGTATTTTATTGACAGATATAAGAATGAAAGATAAAGTTTAGATCGCTGGGATCCGAAGTCAGAACGTTAGGAGACGTAATTAAATAGCGCGAAATAATTTTGTTTCCCGCTCTGTCGATTTTGCTACCAATCCTTCACCATAGTACAGATTATCATTAATATATATTAATTACTAATAATGTCGTCAAAAATTATGACAATTTCATTAATTATAGAATATGGCACACCAGTTCAAAATGTTGGGTGAAACCATTGATAAGTTTCTGACTTAAAGATTTAAAACTTTGAATTTAATAGGGAAATATTAGCAACTGTGTTTTATTTGTGACGTCACGTATATACTTTTATTCATACATATAAACAGAAACATATCTTAAAAGTTTAGTAAAAAATCAGTTGATGAAATGAAATTGGCATTATATCTAAGACATTATATGAAGGAGCGAAAGAAAAGTGGAAATATGTAGAAAGGTTTGTGAAGGCACTACGTTCTTATTTATCTCATTCTCTCTCTATGTCTATCTTTATCAACACCGTATTTTTTTTAGTGCTAAACAGTTAATTTCCCATGTGATATACCTGTGTATTGACTTTGGTTTGTACTTATCTATCAATGTGGCAGGTTGGCATGGCTGTTAGAACATCTGACACAAGGATTTACTATATATGTATGTGTGTATGTGTAGGGGAAAGGCACATACATGGTTTAGTAGTTAGAGTGTAGGGCTTACAATCGTCAGGTTGTGAGTTCGACTCCTGAACCAGGCGTTGTGTTGTGTTTCTAAGCAAGACATTATTTCACGCTGCTCCTGTAGAAATGAGTTGTGACGTCACTGATGCCGAGTTGTATCGGCTATTGCCTTTCCCTTCGACAACACCGGTAGCGTGGAGAGGGGAGGCTGGTACGCATGGATGACTGCTGGTCTTCCACAAAACACCTTTCCCGGCCTTTTGCTTCGGAGGGGAACTTCAAGGTGCAAAACCCATGATCATTTGTGACTTTATCAGTACAATACATTGGAATAAAATGTATGCAAAATAAAATTAGATCGAAAAATATTAGCTGCCATCTCTACAATTCTATATACAAATCTACAAAAAAAAACGAAAAATTCTTCTATTGTGGCTTTTCTAATAAAATACAAACCAAAAAATAACCAATCGATATATGTTTACATCTGCTGTATCGATTCTTTATTTTTGGTTAAATTAGGAAAACTGTCAGAATTTTACCGTTAAATTGTATTAATCTGGCGTATAAGGTATTAGCAGTATTTCGAGGATACTATACGACATATTGCAAAGGGCACGAACGACATGATATTACTACCGTTATTGTAATCTGATGATGATTCCAAGAAAGTCTTGAAACGTTGGACTAATTGATTTAGGAACGCTATTGTTTCAAACTGAATATAAACAACTAATAAGGAAATATGAAAAGGTATTTCATAAAAAAGATTAAACTCGAACATAGCTGTGTCTTTAATATGACACACACACATATATGTGTGTGTGTAGATGTATGTGTGTGTATATATATATATATATATATATATATATATATATATATATATATATATATATATGTGTGTGTGTGTGTGTGTGTATGTGTGTGTGTGTGTGTGTGTGTGTGTGTGTGTGTGTGTGTGTGTGTGTGTGTGTGTGTGTGTGTGTGTGTGTGTGTGTGTGTGTGTGTGTGTGTGTATAGGAAAAGAATCAGGACCCCGAAGGCTGAGCTCCGGCCTTTTCGACAGCTGGATCCGAACTGTTCGTATCGAGCTGTCGAAACGGCCGGAGCTCAGCCGTCGGGGTCCTGACTCTTTCCTATTACCCACTCTACTACCCTAAATATCGAGTACTCTGGTGCGTTATATTCTTATAGTTTTCACAGATCTGTTTCGAGCCGGGAGATACAAGGCCTATTACGGTTATTAACCTTTTACCATTTAAACTGGCCGTATCCGACCAGAATTCTCTTAACCTCTTTCTGTTCAAAACAGCTATAACTGACCACTCATACTGATGTTAAGGTCTTGTTCTCAAAATAAATAATATCAAAATCTCATAGATTCGATACTATGTGAGATAATTATTAGGGGTAAAGCCTTTACTGAAAAAATACGACAGTATATATAGACTAAAAGGGTTAAATAAATAAATGTGTGTGCTCTCTTCAATAGGCAGATCTAATAAACCATACAAGATATCAACCATTCGCACACATACCTTCAGACCCTTCCATAAACTAAACGAAAAACTTAATTACATACACAAGGACTCATGCCACTCTCCTACTGTTTTTAGAAACTTCGTAAATAATATCGGTACTAGAATCTGTAACATCTCCTCTAATAAAGCAACCTTTGACAGAGCGCCCCCCCCCCCCCCCCCCTACAACATGGCGTTAGCTAACAGCGGCTTCTCGCAACCAATTACTTACTCCCCCGCTAACACCAACACCAATAAGAAAAGAAATCGTACCAATAGACAAACTTTCTGGTTCTCTCCCCCCCTTCTCATTCAACGTTAAAACTAGTGTAGGAAAAAAATGTTTTCGCTCTTAGATAGACACTTTCCCATAGGTCACAAATACCGCTCCATCTTTAACAGACACAGGGTAAAACTGGGATACTCCTGCGCTAAGAATATGAAGGCCCACATCACCAACAGCCCTAAGAGCGGCACCCCACCAGGATGCTCTTGCCGAAAGCCTTAAGCTTGTTCCCTTTAACAGCAATGCAACACACCCGCTGTAGTTTATGAAGCTGTGATCACTTCCAACCGACCAAACAAGAACAGGAGGTCAAATCCTATGTGGGTATGGTGGAGGGCCAGTTTAAGGAACGCTTCCTGGACCATCAGTCGACCTTTAGGTATCCGGACAAACGATCATCAACGAAACTCGTGAGCCACGTATGGTCCTCAAAGACTCAAGTGTAGACTACTCCATCCAATGGAAAGTTATCACTAGGTCCAAGCCATATGCAAGGGGTAATCCGTCTTGTGGACTGTGTATTGAAGAAAGGATCAATATTCTAAGGATATTACGCAATAGCGATTGCCTGAATTCAAGGAATGAACTTGTCTTACGTTGTCCACACGTCTGGAAACACCTCTTGCATAACTACAATGGGCATGGGCATATGTCTTATCTGGGAAACATGGAAAATTGCAAATCGATTCGTTTATTGGTTTAAATTTTTTTAAAGAATTTGTGAGTGTGACAATTTTGCTGTTACACCCGGTTTATATATATTTATATATATAGTCTAACCCATGCTAGCTTGCAAGATGGACGTTAAACGAAGATGATGATGATGATGATGATGATGATATATATATACAGGTTGTGCCCAAATGTGTACACACTTTTGATTACCTGTACAGGCAATATTTATTAGAATGCACAGCCTTTGTGTATACATTTTTGGGACACCTTGTATATATATATATATATATATATATATATATATATATATAATGAAAAATTGAACGGGAACAAAACAGAGAGGCAGTACAAACAAATGTTTATTAATTTCACGCTCTTCAGAGTGGAGTGGTGGTGGGAAACGACGTTTCGGGCATAACCCCTTCTTCAGGTGAAAAGTGTGTGGGAAGAGAGTTCAAAGGGTGTGTAGGAGAGTGGTGGAGAGACATATAGCAAAAAGGGGGTGAGAGGAAACGGTGCAAATGAAATTAAAAATAAAGGCATGATCAAAATAAAATTAAAATGGGGTAAAACAGGTGGTGGAAGGGTGTGGGGCGTGTAGGGGTGGTGGCGGGTGGAGTGGGGAGAGGGAGACGGGGTGTCCGAGCGGGGAGGGCTGAAGGTGGTGTGTATGTGTAGGTGTACGTGTGTGTGTGTGTGTGTGTGTGTATGTGAAAGCAAGGGTTGGGGGAAGAACGGGGTTGCATGTTCAGGAAGAGGTGTGTGTGGGGTGGGGTGTAGGTCGGATTGCGTGTGCGTGTGTGGATAGAGGGGTGGGGGGAGAGGATTCCGGAGCTTGAATGTGTAAATATGTGGTGGTACGCACGTGTGTGTGTGGTGTTTATGCGTGTTGTGGGTGTAGGTGGCGTGTGGGAAAAGAAATGTTTTGGGTGTGTGTGTGGGGTGAGTCATAAAGGTAATTCTGTAAAAAGATGTGGTGGAATGCTTAGTAAAATCCTGGGATGTGGTGGATTCTCGGGATCAAGGTTCACATACGTGTAATCCGTGAAGAGATTGGTCGGAAGAGGGGAGATGTGGGGTGCGCGCGCAACAGGAAGTGGTCAGAGGGTCAATGCAGGAGGAGTGTTGTGTGTCTGTGTGTGCGGGGAGGTGGTCAGAGGGCATAGCAGCAGTAGGGTAGAATGGTAAGTGAAGGTGTGCTGTGTGTCTGTGTGTGCGGGGAGGTGGTCAGAGGGCATAGCAGCAGTAGGGTAGAATGGTAAGTGAAGGTGTGTCAGTGTGTGCGGTGGACAGGGGAGAGGATGGGTAGGTGTGAAAGTTGGAGTGAGGAGGAGGTGTGTGTGTATTAGTAGAGGTGTTAGTGGGATGAGTGAGTGTTTGAGAAAGGGTGTGGGTGGAGCGGGGAGAGAAGGGTGTGGGGCCGATGGTATTAGTGGGTGTTAGTATACAGGAGGTGGAGAAAGGGTTGAATGCGGGTGTGAGTGGGGGTCAGTGGGGGTAGGGTGTGTAGAGTGGGTGGTGTAAGAGGGTGTGTGTGTACGTGTGCGTAGGGTTGGAGGGTGTTAGTGATGTTAGTTGCGTGTAGGGTGGGTGGTGTAAGTGGGTGTGTGTGTTCGTGTGCTTGGGGTCAGGGGGTGTTAGTGATGTTAGTTGCGGGGTGGTGGGGTGGATGTGTGGGGGTGAGGGTTAGTGGTGGTAGTAGGGTGTGTGTTTAGTGTGAGCGCGTGTATATATGTGCCGGTGGGTGTGTGCGTGTGATAAGGAGGGGGGGAGAAGAAGGGAGGGATGTTAGTATGTTAGTTGGGGAAGGGTGGTCGGATGTGGGGTGGAGGTGTTAGTATTGTTAGTTGTGGGGTGGGTGGTGAAAAGGAGGGGTGTGTTAGTGGTGTTAGTGGGGGATATGTATGGGGGGAGGGGGTCGGTCGAACACTAAAGGAATAAGGGTGGGGAGTTCAGGCCGGGTGGAGTGTGGGTCTGTAAGATGAAGATGGTTCGTTGTTCGACTCTTAGGAGATTGGCGGGTGTTCCGTGGCATTGGAGTAGGCCACAGACTGTGAGATGGTGTGCGGAATGTCCAGGGGCACCAAAGTGGCGGGCGATGGGGGAACTACCACCGAGACGAATATCCCGGAGGTGCTCAGTAAATCTGTCCGCCAGGCGACGTCCAGTCTGTCCGACGTAAGTCGCGCTGCACTCCGTGCAGCGAAGTCCGTAGACTAGGTTGGAGGAGGTGCAGCGGAAGGCATGCCGGACAGAGAGAGAGTGGCCGTTGGGACCCTGGAAGGTGGTGGTGTTGGTGATGTGGGGACATGTGTTGCAGCGGGGCCTAGAACAGGGAAAGGAACCGGGGGGAAAGAGAGCGTGGGTTGGGGGGTAGGGAGCTGTGGACGAGGGGGGTGCGGAGATGCGCGCGCGTTTGAAGGAGGGGAGTGGTGGGGCTGGGAAGATGTGGGAGGTGGAGGGGTCGGAAGAGGCGGAGGATGGTGCAGTGGAGGGGTATGGTGGAGGGGTGGTAGGTGATGGGGAAGGGGAGACGGTGGGTGGGTGTACGGTGGCGTGGAGTGAGGGTGGTGGAGCGGTGGACAGCACGGGCGCGGGTGAGAGCGGTGTGGACGAGAGAGGGGGGTAACCTCTGCAGATGAAATGGCTGACTAGGGAAAAGGCCTGGGACTCAAAGTCGGCATCTCGGCTACAGAGGCGGCGGATCCTGAGGAGTTGGGAGTAGGGAATAGAGTGTTTAGTGTGTGTGGGGTGTGAAGAGGTGAAGTCGAGGTAAGAGTGGGAGTCGGTGGGTTTGAAGAAGGCGGTGGTGACGAGTGAGTGGTGGGAGGGGTCGAAGGCGACGGAGATGTCTAAGAAGTGGACGTGGGTGGTGGAGATAGAGGTGGTGAAGTGGAGGGAGGGGTGGAAGGAGCAGAAGAAGGAGAGAAAGGAGTCGAGATATATATATATATATATATACCGGGTGTAACAGCTAAATTGCCACACTCACAAATTCTTTAAAAAATTTTAAACCAATAAACTAATCGATTTGCAATTTTCCATGTTTCCCAGATGAGACATGGCCATACTGACACTAGATTTTGCAAGTATCAGTAAAACACATATTGAGATATTTAGCTAGAAAGAGAACAGGCTGAAATCATTTTGTGCCAGCCTCCCAACATCTTCCCAACTGAGCAATGTTGAGCGGGCTAAGATCATCCAGGCCTTCAGTAATGGTACCGACATTCATTCTATGGCTTCCATCTTCAAAGTCAATTCAAGAACCATCAAGAGAATTGTGAATAAGTTTGAGAAAGGGGGAATAATGGAGAAGAAAACTGGATCAGGAGGCCATAACCGCAAGAGGGATCATCATTTCAATCTGGAGCTGAAGAGATCAATAATAAGCGATCAAACTCAATCCATAAGACGCTTGGCACACGAAGCAGGAGTGTCAGCTATGACAGTTCAAAGAGCGGTGACAGAAGACTTGAAAATGAAATCGCACGTAAGACTTGTGACCTTGTTACTCCAGGACAAAATGTTAGAAGTTTAGGGAGGGCAAAGATCATCTTGAACAAAGTGAAACATAATCCTGAAGTGATCTTTTACACAAGCCGTCCAATAGTGTTAGAAAGCCCCCTGACAGTTCCATTAAGCTATCTTTAAGCATTCCTAAGATACAGAGGTTCAAATTTGAATCTAAAATATATATATGATATATGTACATATATAAATATATATATGTGTGTGTATGTACTAGCAGCAGAATGTACTAGCAGCAGTACCCAGCGTTGCCGTGTCACAGAAGAATGAGGGGAGGCGTTCTAGGCCTAGGGCGTGGCGATGTTAGGGCTGCGCCTCGCGGACAAAACCGCAAAAGCATTTCTGCGGACACCCGCTGCCAAAAACCACCTCCCCTCGCGAGGCTCCTTCCTCGGGCGAGCTCCTGGTGTTCTGATCTTGCGGAGGAGCTCGGCAGTACGTGGACCAAGTATTTTTTTTAATATCTTGTTCAGACGAAGAACGGCAGTAACCATGACGTTTTTCAGGGGTTCCGCTACTTGTGAAAAGAAATGGTGCAAAGTTTGTTAAAACAGTGAGCGTTTGGCATTCTGAAAAAAAAGTCCCCAAAATCCGGATAGTTTCATTAAAACAGGCGAAACTGACGGAAGTTGATTTATTTATTTGATGTCACAGATAATTTATCAACCATTTATTTAGTTAATAGAATTCCCTATAGGCCTTGATTTATAATGACTTGAATAATGACAAAAAAAGAGTAAAATATCATAAAGACAAAAAACGTTGCTACATCAGTTTCGACGATGAGTGTTTCGATTGTTCGGTCAACGGAATTGCTTACTCGTTAAATTAACGTGCAAGTATTCTATACACATATTCACCCTTAACTTAATTTTCAGTGAGATTCCGAGTGGCATCGTGTATAACAAGGTTGACCCATTGAATTACAGGTATTATCCATGTGACGGGCTTCCAAACAGATTTAGTCTAATGTCAAGGCTTGAGCCGATCCAAGGCTCTGTAAAAGAAACTTGCTCAAGATGGGACTGAACCCAAAATGCTGTCATTATGATGAACGATCTGAGTTCAAATCCCGCTGAAGTTGACTTTGCCTTTCATCCTTACGGGGTCGATAAAATAAAGTACCAGTAATGCAAGGGGTAATTGCTGGCCTTGTGCCAAAAAGTAGAAACAATTATGATGCGGCGGTAGATTGGCAGTATCGGTAGAGGGTCGGACGCCATGCTTTGACGCATAGAGTTACGGCCCTTGCCATTCTGAGTTCAAATCCCGCCGAGGTTAACTTTGCCTTTCATCCTTAAGGGGTCGATGAAATAAAGTACCAGTAATACGCTGGGATAATTGCTGGCCTTGTGCCAAAAGTAGAAACAATTATGATGCGAACTGTTTTACTAGTCAGAGATATAGCGTCTTACAACTTTATAAATTTGATGTACAGGGCGAGTCATAAGTAACAGGGCAGTCAATATATTTTTATTGCAAGATTCACAGATAGCTTTTTGAACATTCGCTACAAAATGTATTGAAGAACGGGATCAACTTTTTGAATAACTACTTTAATTATATTTTTTTAACTATTTTGTCTGATACATTTATAATTTCGTACTGCATGACCAGAATTTTAGTAAATATCGTCATTTGGAATATAGATGTTGGATTGACTGGTTACTTATGACTCACCCTGTATATTAATATCACAAGTTCCAAAAACATATTAAAAGAATAAATAATAGAATGTTATGTTTAACCCTTTTATTTCCATCTTTCTAATAAAAGTCAATGCCACTTTCACATAATCAAGCATTTGGATGGATTTAGTAATATAATTAATTTTCTCATTATTAACCTGATGTTTGGAACATAACTTAACGAAGATTCTTGCATAACATTATTTGAAAGGTTTTTAGATAAATATAAACACTTAAAAACAAAGTTATGTGGCATGAATCGAAGGACGGTTTCGAGCAGTTTGATATGGAAAGGGTTAAATATTAAAACTAGAATCGATATAGAAACTGAATAGAATTGAAAACTTAGAATTTAAAAGTAAACTTATAAAAACTAATTTTAAAAATATAAGAATTCGAACTGAGAAAATCTATATAAAAATAACTTTAAATCTCAAAACTGAAAAATGTGTATTTTATAGAATTTCATTTGTTTTTCAAGTTTGAAACTGAAATTGAAAATGAAGATTTTTTTTCAATTTTTCAGTTCAAATTCTCTCTTTCTTGAGTTCTTTCTTCTGACTAGATTTTGAGGTTTTCCCTCTATACAACATTACATCAAACATGCTGTCTTCATTCTGACCGTTTTCTTCGCGTAGTTTCACCGATTTCATAACTTGAAGCTCTAAATCACTTCGAGTCAGAGGCCTCAACTCGTCTTCTCCGTCGTTGGTGTCGTCCATGCCAAGGTATTCCTCTCTGATGAATGGAGAGAAAAAAGAGAAAAATAACACAATATGAAGAAAGAAAGAAAGAAAAAATGGTGTGAAAATGAATGAAAAAATAAAGAGTAAGAGAAACGAAATAAAGATAGATAGATATGTTTCTTTATTAGCCACAGGGGCACAAAAGAAGGGGACAAATACAAAGGGGGAAGTTTACATACAATAAAAACGTGTAAAATACTATCACAAATGCAATTTAAAAATTAATCGATAGATTGATAGATTGATAGATAGATTTCTTTATTTGCCACAAGGACGCACAAGAAATAGGACATTACAAGACGTGTCGGCGGGGGTGGTTTACATAAAAAATGTATAAAGTTTAACATTAATAAATTAAAATAAAATAACAATCAAAATCCCCAATAGCGGGGAACGTTACTGCAGGGTTGTTTTACACTCCTCAACATCAGGAGCACGTTTTGTAGGTGTTCATGTCTTCCCCCTTTTGTATTCCTCAACCTACATGTTTATGTACAGAGAAGGCCCATTCATTCGGGCACTTTTGTCACATTCACCCACCATTCAGCGAATTTACTGGGGTGCAGCACCTCTCTCTCTCTCTCTCTCCACTCTCACCTTCCTTCTGAAGTGGTATTTAAAGGGCATGAGTTGTTGTCCAACGAGAAAGGTGTTTCCCTCAGTCCTTTTAACCTCGTCCACCATATTACCTCTTTCGCCATAGTCACCAGACAGAGGAAAGCCGCCTCTCCTTCATTCTTAAATGAAGGCGGCAAGGTGATCCTCACGATGGACATGATTCCAGCAAACAGGGGGAGATAAAGCCGACAAGGCCTTGTTTCTGCATTTTTTTATGCTTATCAAGGCTAACTACTCCCTCCTGTCTACTGAGATCACTGATGTTATATTCTTATAGAATTCTAGTAAATAATCAGGAACTGATTATACAGTTTGCCGAAAATTGACATCGTATTATTTTCCGGAAAATAATACGATGTCAATTTTCGCAACAAAAACAACCTGCTCTATAGAATTGATTTAGAGAACAACAAGCGATAGTGTTATAACATGGTTCTTCAAGCATCCATTGTTGAATCATCGTGGATTGTGTAAGGGACATATAATCTATAAATTGCGTTTCCTGGATTGTGAAAATGGTGGTGTATGCGAGGACCGTGGCGTTGTTTTGCTTCTCACTTTTAATACTTTTAATATTTTTGATATCTCTCTACACACAGGCTTCT
>OZ024742.1:199439681-199477181 GCA_964016885.1 Eledone cirrhosa | reverse complement strand
TATAGTTGTTGTAGTTGTTGTTAATTCCTATATTAGTTACTATTGTTGTTGTTGTTGTGAAACTATGATAATTGTGGTACATAACAGTAACACTATTTCACCACATATACACACACCCTCTGCATACACACATGCACACATACATACACACAGTCACACTCCACACACACCCTTCACGCATACACACAAACCCATAATCACACACATCCTTCATACATACACACAGACACTCCACACAAACCAATACTCACACACACATTCCACAGACACACACATACACATGTACAGACATACCTATATACAGACACACATACACAAACACTCATACACACACACATACTTACACGCACACAAACACACATAGACTCACACTCACACTCACACACAAACACACTCGCTCACACACAAACTCACAAACATACTCACACACACACACTCATGCACACACACACTCATGCACACACACTCACTCACACTCACACACACTCATCCATACTTACACACACACACACACACACACACACACACACACACACACACACACACACACACACACACACACACACACACACACACACGTACACACACACACACACACCACACATCACACCAAACAACAAAATCCCACCTTGTATCAGTTCTCACTACAGTATATTTGATTCAAATATATTTTCCTTTACAAGACATTAAATAGTTCCACCATTGTATAAAATATAACTTATTTTTTTCTCTCTTGTACAAATATTTTCATATAACCAACTAAAAAATAAAACATATCTTTAATATTTAATCTAAAAGAATGCTGGGTTGGATTGAAATGTTAGAATCATTGTAACGCCAGACAAAATACTCTGCAGAGTTTGTTTACTACTCTTTATGTTAGGACTAGACTCAGGGGCCAAATTAAGTCCTTTTGACGCCTTAACAACTTAAAAGATTATGGTGACTTACATATATAATAAAGTCTTCCCAAAATAATGGGGTGGGGAATGACAAATACATTTAATTTGAATAAAATTCATTATATGAAGAAGAAAAAATTAAATTTGTATTTATTTTAATTATATATATATATATAAGTATGTACACGTACATACATATATGTATACAGACGTACAGTAGTATGTATATATATATATACATACATGCACACATATATATATGTACATATGGATTCACCGAACATTTATTATAATGCTCGGTGTGTTTGTAAACAAACATCCCGTATTAAGCCGTAGTGTCTAGCAACCATCGTTGCTTATTTGTTCAACACTGACAAAGGAACGCTGTACTAGTTTCAAGCTTATTAGCTATCGTCAGCAACGTATACCTTCCTGCCAGATAGTTGAACGTCCGAAAGTATATACTTACCTTATGCATATTAACGGCTGAGTAGCCCAATTTGCATATCAAGTGGGTTAATCGGCCGAAAACGATAAACGGAAAAAATGAAACGAAATTTCATTTCCCACTCTTAGTACGGCTGTTACTTAAATATAAGTATGTACACGTACATACATATATGTATACAGACGTACAGTAGTATGTATATATATATACATACATGCACACACATATATATATATGTACGTATGGATTCACCGAACATTTATTATAATGCTCGAAACTAGTACAGCGTTCCTTTGTCAGTGTTGAACAAACGAGCAACGATGGTTGCTAGACACTACGGCTTAATACGGGATGTTTGTTTACAAACACACCGAGCATTATAATAAATGTTCGGTGAATCCATACGTACATATATATATATATATGTGTGCATGTATGTATATATATATACATACTACTGTACGTCTGTATACATATATGTATGTACGTGTACATACTTATATTTAAGTAACAGCCGTACTAAGAGTGGGAAATGAAATTTCGTTTCATTTTTTTCCGTTTATTGTTTTCGGTGCACCCGGCCGATTAACTCACTCGATATGCAAATTGGGCTACTCAGCCGTTAATATGCATAAGGTAATATACGTTCAACAATCTAGCAGGAAGGTATACGTTGCTGATGATAGCTAATAAGCTTGAAACTAGTACAGCGTTCCTTTGTCAGTGTTGAACAAACGAGCAACGATGGTTGCTAGACACTACGGCTTGATACGGGATGTTTGTTTACAAACACACCGAGCATTATAATAAATGTTCGGTGAATCCATACGTACATATATATATGTGTGCATGTATGTATATATATATACATACTACTGTACGTCTGTATACATATATGTATGTACGTGTACATGCTTATATTTAAGTAACACCCGTACTAAGAGTGGGAAATGAAATTTTGTTTCATTTTTTCCGTTTATATATATATATATATATATATATATATATATATATATATATACAGTATTTTCCGTAGTGTTGTAATATAAATATTACACACAGTAGATGGACAGCTCACGCAGAGTTTGCTCGACGGTTCCAGTTGTAGTTCCAAAAGTAATCCGGAGAAAAATAGAAGGATTTTAATGGATACAGTTTAGTTAAGAAGGTATTTATTGACACGTGTTTCTATAACAGTTACATAACCTGAAAACAGCTGCTATCTACAAAGTATTAGTTATGCAAACATTCAATATTTCAATGTTATTATCAACTGTCATTTCATCGGAATAATTTTACTGAGGACCTGTTTGGTTTTTATAGAGAATATTAGGAGGGAGGGGTGAAGTTGTTAGAAGAATAGTTGAGGGAGTGGTTTTTTGATAGCAGTGAGAATTTTTGGTGGCAGTGAGTAATTAGATTCCCATCTGTTGTTTTGACATTTTTATAGAATATATTATTGGTTATTTTTCTAAATCTATAGAAGGATTAGAGATAGTAAAGATATGCGTGGTTGGTTTTGTGTTTGCACTTAATTAACATTCAGACTTAAATTTTTCTTTCAAGTGTACGTATCCTTTCGCCCACGCATTCACACACAAACATATATGCACACCTCTACAAAATACATATACTCACATACACATACTTACATGCTCATACTTACATACATATACACATGCATACATATATATATACACATATATACATGTACATACATACGCGTTCATGTGTATACATTTTCATACTCAACTTATCTTTATATACACACGTATAGACACACATATATATACACACATACTCCAGTCTATGTGTATATATATATATATATATATATATATATATATATATATATATATATATATATATATATATATATATATATATATATATAAACACTTTAATACATGAATGCACTTACATCTAACTATTTACTTATTTATATACATTTTCACATCTATATACATACTTATGGTCGCTTTTAGACATATTCATTATAGCATATTTGCACCTATTCTCATCAGCATATATTTCCATTATTAGTGTGGTAATTTAAGGTTATTAATATACATATATATGTTGAGAAGAGATTGTTTTTATATTTTTCTAACTAGATTGAGGTTTATATAGTTGGGGGGTTGTCCCTCTTTTATGTAATATTCAGCTTGTAGTGGGAAAAAAGGGTTTTAGTTCGGTGACGGCAGAATAATGTTCGTTCAATTCTGTTATTCAGCAATTTCCTCTTGTGTGTGATTATGTAATAGATCTCAAGATTACACAATTTGCAGAAATTGTGGCTCCTGGAAAAGCTTTGGGTTTTAGCTAATTTCTCCCATTTTAGGGTAAACTTTTGATCGCTATCCCTGAGCGTCCAAGCTTTTTCTGCTAAAGTTGTTACATTTCTTTGGCTCTGGTGTTTTATTGAGTAAGAATGCCTATATAATCGAGATTTAAACGATGTTGCCGTTGATCCCACGTAATACCACTCGTTGCCTCCGGATTTAATGGTACACTTATAAATAATATTTTTTTCCAGGCAGTTATTGCCAAGGGGGAAGTTGTCAGGATAGGTGCAGTTACAGTTGTGTACGTTGGGTTTTCTCTGGAGTAGTATTGCGGACGAACTTAGGTGTGGTTTATTTATGTTCTGTAGTGTATTGTCTACTGTTTTTTTTGTGTTCTTTGTACTTAAGTTTTTAGTGTTTTCGTTTAACCTTCTAGTATTGATCTTTTTTATGTGTTGTTCAGGGTTTAACGCTGTAGAGTATGACGGTCTTATAGTGGTAGGGTTTAGGATTTTGTGGTATTTGTGTGATGTAGGAAAATGTATATATATATATATGACAATGGGGATGATGATTTTGATGGTAGTGATGGTGATGATGGTGGTGATGGTGATGATGTGATGATGATGATGATGACGATGATGATGATGATGATGATGATGATGATGATGATGATGATGATGAGGATATTGATGATGAAAATAATGATGATTATGATTATGATGTTGGTGATGACTATGATAATGATGATGATGATGATGATACGAATTATGATGATGATGATGATGATGATGATGTTGATGATGGTGATGACAATGGTGATGAAGATGATGGTGATAATGATGATAATGATGATGATGATGATGATGAAGATGATGTTGACAATGATGGTGTGGATGATGAAGATAATAATGATGATGATGGTGAT
This sequence comes from Eledone cirrhosa, assembly GCA_964016885.1. Lineage (NCBI taxonomy): Eukaryota > Metazoa > Mollusca > Cephalopoda > Octopoda > Eledonidae > Eledone > Eledone cirrhosa. The sequence goes on along the minus strand of OZ024742.1, from coordinate 199,472,618 downwards.
AACGATGACGATGATGGTAATGATGATGATGATGATGATGATGACAATTATGTATCTATTTTTAAATATCTCTCTAAATATTTACATTTCTCTACATATATCTAGATATTTCAACAGATATTAACATATCTCTACATGTGTCTATATACGAGGGTTAGCTGAAAAGTTCATAGGCTGACCAAGATACTCTCAAGGAATGTGACCAAATAAGAATTATTTATCAACATAGTCCCCCTTGCGGTCAACACACTTCTTCCTTCGATGTTGCAGTGCTTGGATCCCATTGAAGAAAATGCTTTCATTCTGTTCATCAAAAAAGTCATCAACAGCAGATACCGATTCCCAGTCAAGTGTTTTTTCATGTTGGGGTACAGATGGTAGTCAGATAGGGCCAAATCAGGAGAATTGGGAATCACACACAGCACCAATTGAAACCAAGGACTTGTATGCTGGAGTATTGTCCTGATGAAACAAGACCCCTTTCATCAATTTTCCTGGGCGTTTGGTCTTGATAAGCCTTTCATAATTAATTCATCAAGTTAGCATAGTACTATGTTGATAGTGTGGCCATTTTGAAGATAGTCAATAAACACAATGCCTTTTGTATCTCCAAAAACTCAAGCCATCACCTTCCCTGCAGATGAAACAACCTTGGCCTTCTTTGGAGCAGATGAGGAGAGATGTTTCACTGCATGGATTGTCGCTTTGCCTCTGGCTTAAAGTGATGAACACAACACTGGATTAGGAAACGTTCAAGGCAACCAGCTGGATCTGCCTCAATGTCAGATTTCAGTCTGGGTGTGCTTTTGATCAGGTGTCAGAAGACATGGAACCCCCCGGGGCAGAAACTTTCATCATGTCAAATTCATTGTGTGACAAGGCTGGCCCTAAATTACAGGTACAATCCACTTTTGTCAAATAAGTGGACTAAAGCAGCATGACATAAGGAGTTCAGTAATTGAACTCTTGACCTTGCGATCATGAGCCCAACACCATAACCTCTATGCCATGTGCCTTCACATATAATAATTGTTTCTACTATAGGCCAGTAATTTTTGTGGGGAGGGGAAAGTCAATTGGTGGTACTTTAATTTATCGATCCCTCAGCAACATTTGAACTCAGATCGTAAAGGGGCGTAAGTCTATGCCGTAAAGCATGTTGTCCGACACTCTACTTATCTGCCAATCCACCGATATAATAATTGTTTCTACTTTTGGCACAAGGCCAGCTATTACCCAGTGCATTACTGGTACTTTATTTTATCGACCCCGTAAGGATGTAAGGCAAAGTTAACCTCAGCGGGATTTGAACTCAGAATGGCAAGGGCCGTAACTCTATGTGTCAAAGCATGGCGTCCGACCCTCTACCAATACTGCCAATCTACCGATATAATAATTGTTTCTACTTTTGGCACAAGGCCAGCAATTACCCAGTGCATTACTGGTACTTTATTTTATCGACCCCGTAAGGATGAAAGGCAAAGTCAAAATGACTATCCTTTGCTTACTTACCCAATTGAAGGAGGGAAAAATGAAATACTGCTTAAAGCATTTCTAGGGTCTGAGGCTTCGCTTTCTTTAAACTTTGGGTCAGGAGTTGTCTGGTTCTGCAATAAATAAATATAACAATGATGATTTCTTTTATTTGACTCAAGGGCATCAGATGAAGGAAACATTACAAAGACAAGTTACAATATGAGGGTGAGGGGTTTCCATAGAAACGAGACAAGGAAATGGGTAACAAGTAGATATGTGATATACAAATTAGGTACACAGCTTTGTAATTTAGGCACAAGGCCTGCAATTTTTGTGTGGAGAGAAAAGATGGTCATTTCGACTCCAGCACGTGACTGGTGCTCTATTTTATCAACACCAGAATGATGAAAGGCAGAGTTGATATAATAATAATAATAATGATAATTTCTGATCTAGGTACAAAGTCAACAATACATATATATATATTACCCATGCCAGCGTGGAAGATGGATATTAAACGATTATATATATATATATATATATATATATCATCATCATCATCATTTTATGTCCGCTTTTCCCTGCTTGCAAGGGTGGGACGGGAACTGATTCTGGCTTGATTTCTACAGCTGGATGCCCTTCCTAACACCAACCTCATTTACAGTGAGTGCTGGGTGCTTTTTTGCCGTGGCACCTCCACAACCACTTTGCAGTGGAATGATAGGGACCCCAGTCCTATCATCTCATTTCTACAGCTGAGTAAACTGAAGCAATGTGAAATAAAGTGTCTTGCTCAAGGAAACAACACATCACCTGGTCCGAGAATTGAACTCACAACCTTTCGATTGCAAGCCCAATGCTCTAACCACTAAGCCATGTGCTTTCATATATATATATATATTCATATATATATATATGTATATGTATATATATATATGTATATGTATATATATATATATATATATATATATATATATATATATATATATATATATATATATATATATATATATATATATATATATATATATATATATATATATATATATATATATATATATATATATATATATATATATATATATATATATATATATATATATATATATATATATATATATATATATATATATATATATATATATATATATATATATATATATATATATATATGAATATATATATATATATGAAAGCACATGGCTTAGTGGTTAGAGCATTGGGCTTGCAATCGAAAGGTTGTGAGTTCAATTCTCGGACCAGGTGATGTGTTGTTTCCTTGAGCAAGACACTTTATTTCACATTGCTTCATTACAACTATCTGGCAGATGGGTAAACGGTGCTGATGATAGCTAACAAGCTTGAAACTAGTACATCGTTCCTGTGTCAGTGTTGAACAAAAAGGTGACGTGGTTGCCTTAACACCGTATGGCATAAATTCAGGCTGTTCAGTTTGTTTACAAACGAACAAAGCGACGTTAGCGCCGCTAAACTGATACGTGCATATATGTATGTGTACCTGTATGCATATGTATGTATATATGTATATATAGATATATATATGTGCATGCTACTGTACGTCTGTATACATATATGTATGTACGTATACATGCATACTTACATTTAAGTAAGTGCCATACTAAGAGTGAGAAATGAAATTTCGTTTTCATTTTGTTTCAATTTATCGTTTTCGGTATGCCTGACCGATTTAACTCACTCAATATGCAAATTAGGCTGCTCAGCCGTTAATTTTCATAAGGAAAGTATATACTTTCGAACGTTCAACTATCTGGCAGATGGGTAAACGGTGCTGATGATAGCTAACAAGCTTGAAACTAGTACATCGTTCCTGTGTCAGTGTTGAACAAAAAGGTGACGTGGTTGCCTTAACACCGTATGGCATAAATTCAGGCTGTTCAGTTTGTTTACAAACGAACAAAGCGACGTTAGCGCCGCTAAACTGATACGTGCATATATGTATGTGTACCTGTATGCATATGTATGTATATATGTATATATAGATATATATATGTGCATGCTACTGTACGTCTGTATACATATATGTATGTACGTATACATGCATACTTACATTTAAGTAAGTGCCATACTAAGAGTGAGAAATGAAATTTCGTTTTCATTTTGTTTCAATTTATCGTTTTCGGTATGCCTGACCGATTTAACTCACTCAATATGCAAATTAGGCTGCTCAGCCGTTAATTTTCATAAGGAAAGTATATACTTTCGAACGTTCAACTATCTGGCAGATGGGTAAACGGTGCTGATGATAGCTAACAAGCTTGAAACTAGTACATCGTTCCTGTGTCAGTGTTGAACAAAAAGGTGACGTGGTTGCCTTAACACCGTATGGCATAAATTCAGGCTGTTCAGTTTGTTTACAAACGAACAAAGCGACGTTAGCGCCGCTAAACTGATACGTGCATATATGTATGTGTACCTGTATGCATATGTATGTATATATGTATATATAGATATATATGTGCATGCTACTGTACGTCTGTATACATATATGTATGTACGTATACATGCATACTTACATTTAAGTAAGTGCCATACTAAGAGTGAGAAATGAAATTTCGTTTTCATTTTGTTTCAATTTATCGTTTTCGGTATGCCTGACCGATTTAACTCACTCAATATGCAAATTAGGCTGCTCAGCCGTTAATTTTCATAAGGAAAGTATATACTTTCGAACGTTCAACTATCTGGCAGATGGGTAAACGGTGCTGATGATAGCTAACAAGCTTGAAACTAGTACATCGTTCCTGTGTCAGTGTTGAACAAAAAGGTGACGTGGTTGCCTTAACACCGTATGGCATAAATTCAGGCTGTTCAGTTTGTTTACAAACGAACAAAGCGACGTTAGCGCCGCTAAACTGATACGTGCATATATGTATGTGTACCTGTATGCATATGTATGTATATATGTATATATATATATATATATGTGCATGCTACTGTACGTCTGTATACATATATGTATGTACGTATACATGCATACTTACATTTAAGTAAGTGCCATACTAAGAGTGAGAGATGAAATTTCGTTTTCATTTTGTTTCAATTTATCGTTTTCGGTATGCCTGACCGATTTAACTCACTCAATATGCAAATTAGGCTGCTCAGCCGTTAATTTTCATAAGGAAAGTATATACTTTCGAACGTTCAACTATCTGGCAGATGGGTAAACGGTGCTGATGATAGCTAACAAGCTTGAAACTAGTACATCGTTCCTGTGTCAGTGTTGAACAAAAAGGTGACGTGGTTGCCTTAACACCGTATGGCATAAATTCAGGCTGTTCAGTTTGTTTACAAACGAACAAAGCGACGTTAGCGCCGCTAAACTGATACGTGCATATATGTATGTGTACCTGTATGCATATGTATGTATATATGTATATATAGATATATATGTGCATGCTACTGTACGTCTGTATACATATATGTATGTACGTATACATGCATACTTACATTTAAGTAAGTGCCATACTAAGAGTGAGAAATGAAATTTCGTTTTCATTTTGTTTCAATATATATATATATATATATAATATATATATATATATATATATATATATATGAAAGCACATGGCTTAGTGGTTAGAGCATTGGGCTTGCAATCGAAAGGTTGTGAGTTCAATTCTCGGACCAGGTGATGTGTTGTTTCCTTGAGCAAGACACTTTATTTTTACCATCTGTCATATTCTATCCCCTCTGTTCCTTCCTCTTTTACTAATATAAATACTTCAATTTTTCTGATTTTATCCAGTTTATCCAAAATCTCTGAAGAAGTGACAACTGATTATACATTTGCTATCGAATACTTGCTAACATTATATGATTACGCAAGCAGCGATACATAGGTATTCGGTCTGTTACAGAAACATATGTCAATACCTAATAAATTCCTTTTTTAACAAAAGCACTTTCATTTTATATTCATCCTTTCTATATATATATATATATATATATATATATATATATATATATATATATATATACACACATATATATATATGTATATATATATATATATATATATATATATATATATATATATATATATATATATATATATATATATATATATATATATATATACACACATATATATATATGTATATATATATATATATATATATATATATATATATATATATATATATATATATATATATATATATATACATATATATATATATATATATATATATATATATACATATATATATATATATATATACATATATATATATATATATACATATATATATATGTATATGTATATATATATATATATATATAATAAATTTGTAGACTAAAATCCAAAGAGGGCTCGATAAGGATATATATATATGTATATGTATATATATATATATAATAAATTTGTAGACTAAAATCCAAAGAGGGCTCGATAAGGATAGATATATATCAAATATATAAGAACCGTAGAGCAAATATTTATTAAAATAACAGATTAAAGTTTAAGCAAAGAATTGCTGCTTTCACCCTTAACGGGATCTTCTGAGTTTCAGAAGATCCCGTTAAGGGTGAAAGCAGCGATTCTTTGCTTAAACTTTAATCTGTTATTTTAATAAATATATATATATATATATATATATATAGTTATGTAATAAACAACATAAGGCAATTACTTCACATATATATATATATATATCTCCCTTGAAGATTCCGTTAAGGGTGAAAGCAATGATTCTTTGCTTAAACTTTAATCTGTTATTTTACTAAATATTTATCCTTATTTTAATAAATATTTATCCTTATCGAGCCCTCTTTGTGATTTTAGTCTCACATTTATTATGATTACTATATATATATATCTCATGATCTTCATTTAACGTCCATCTTCCACACTAGCATGGGTTAGACCATGTTAGACCATATATATATACCATGCTAGTGGGATATAATGTAGTGGTTTATATACATACCTTACTAGTGAGATACATTTGAATGAGCAACAGTTCATTAACTCTCTGTTCTATTAATCCTAAATATTGAATCATGTTTGTGTATGCGACACCAACTGAGAGACCTAGAAGATCTTCTATTGGGGTTGGATCGCAGTGGATGGCAGTGAAGACTGACTTGATGGCTGAAATATAGACACAAATATGAGGATCAGCTGATAAAGTCATAGGCTGACTATGAAAGAGTGATGCTAGAGCTGTGAAATCTTGCATGAATTAATTTCAACTCTTCTTATTAATAACTGCATTGTTTCTTTCCAGGGACTATGTTGAAAAATAAACCTCATTTGGTCATTCCATGAGAGTATCTTGGTCAGCCTATAAACTTTTCAGCCGACCCTTGTAAACATGGAATGGGAGTAAGAGAGAGAGAAGGGAAGTGTGAGAGGTATTTTAATTGTTTCTACTTTTGGCACAAGGCCAGAAATTACCCAGTGTATTACTGGTACTTTATTTTATCGACCCCGTAAGGATGAAAGGCAAGAAAGAGGGGCAATGTAAGAGATGGAATGGGAGTGAGGGAAAGTGAAAGATCCACTTATTGAACCAAATACCAAGAATTCATGATACATGCAAATCAGTGTAGTCCATTTAATATAGCCCCACTCTTTGGGTTTCTTTTGTGGGTGGAAAAGAAAGCTAGTTGATATTCACAGGCCCTGAACCAATGTACAAGCTGAACCCCAAAATGTACCTCTACTCTAGCCCCTACCCTTTATTATAGGCTCTTAGTCTGACTAGGCTTCCGGCTTAACCCTTTAGCATTTAAACCAACCATATTTGGCTAGAATTCTCTCACCACTTTCTGTTTATACCAATGTTAAGGTATTGTTCTCAAAATAAATAACATCAAAATCTTGTAGCTTTGATATTATGTGAGATAATTATATGAGATAAAGCTTTTACTGTGAAAATATGATAGTAAAGGGTTAAAGGCATTCATCCATTATCATTCAGGAGCACAAACTACTCTATCAAGTGAGGGTATGGAAGACATCCTCTTTTCACAGCATAAGTGTCTCCAACAGATATTCTGTTTAGCTTTTTGTTACCAACCTGGCCAAAACCAGCTCTGGTTCTATGAAATAAAACCATCCATTTTAAAAGTTTCCAGTTTGAATTAAAATCTTCAAACAGAATTTTATATAAGACGCTTACAGTAAGTTACTATCTTAGTAATGAAATAATTAATAATTTTAGTAAATACCTCAAAATTCTTCATTAATTAATTAAAATAGCATGTATTTCATTAGAAATGCAGTCATGAAAGGGTTAAACCTATATTCTGTTAGTGGCTTCAGCATGGCAAATGGTTAAGAAGTTCTCTTCACAGTCATTAGGTCCAGAGTTCAATCCCACTGTGTGGAATCTTGGGTTGACCCACGCCGCCACTGCCACCTCTCCATCCTCCTCCTCCTTCTTCTTCTTCGCTCACTTATTCCTGAGAGGGTCGCAGCGGGCAGTGTCCTCAAACACACCTTCCAGCGGGTCCTGTCAGAAGCAACCATCTCCAACTGATTCAGCTGGATCCCCAAGCAAGACCAGCCAAGCTCATGGATGTTTTCCAACCATCTTGCTTGGGGTCTACCGCTGGGTCTCCTGCCAGTTGGTTTTGACCCAAACCTTGAGTGAAGTTGGGTAGATGAAAACTGTTTGGAAGAGATGGATTTTATTCGTAATTTACAGGTGCAGCCTTCTAAAACCCTGTGTCTCTAACAATTACATTAAGGATACACGTGTCTGTGGAATGCTCATCAACTTACGTTAATTTCATGAGAATGCTGTTCTTTCTTTCTAACCATTTATTTCACTAGCCATGTATAAATTAAAATATGAAAAAGGTGCATGAAATAAAAAAAAAGTATGATACACTATTTACAAAGAAGAGAATAAAAAGTTCTTAGGATGGAATGAAGTGGTTCACTAGTGAGGCCATCAAGAAGGATTATAGGAAACAAAGCTCTCATCCTTTTCACGGTGCATTAAAGCTCCGATGTCTGGCAACTGACTTGGTAGACACCCACAAGATTATTAATCATCTTTTCAACAACAACCCTGAGCACCTTTTTGAATTCCATATGTCTAACACACGTGGTCATGCTTACAAAACCAGAAAACAGAAAACATCTCCCATGACTTTTAGAAACATTTTTTCATGCCCAGAATTGCTGAAGCATGGAACAAACTACCTGCATCAGTTGTTAGCTGTCAACACACTGTATCCTTCAAAACTTCCACGCTTCCCAAAACTCACCAACACAACACCTGATATTCTCCCTCCATACACATGCATGCATGTATCTGTGTCTATATCATGACTCATACACTGCACATTGTTCTATGTACTATACATGCAACTGTGATGAGTTATAGTGCACCTGTACACAATAATTTTCATTATTATTATATGGCGGTATCGGTAGAGGGTCGAACGCCATGCTTTGCAACAAAGAGATATGGCCCTTTATGGTTTGAGTTCAAATCCCGCCGAGGTTAACTTTGCCTTTCATCCTTACGGGGTCGATAAAATAAAGTACCAGTAATACACTGGGATAATTGCTGGCCTTGTGCCAAAAGTAGAAACAATTATTATATGGCGGTAGATTGGCAGTATCGGTAGAGGGTCGGATGCCATGCTAACAGCTTTGGCTCCCTCGTTACCCAGAGCACGTATTTTACTCCTGACAATGCAGCCCTCATGCTTCGTGTCAAGGAACTGGTCTAGGGCCGTTCTTGATGCCAGCACACCTGCCACGTTGCCCCTCCTAATCGCCTCTTCTACTCTATCTATCAATTCCCTTTCAGTTATATTCCTATCTGATGCTAATTCCTGACTAAAACCTATCGATTCTATTCTAATTTCTCTCTTGAGAGAGCCGAACCACCTGCTGTTGACAATTGCCCCCGTCAACCGCTGCTTAACTAGAGTGCTAATCCACTTACTATAAGCTTTGTTTGTCGGTAAGGACAAGTTTAGCTTCCAGTAACCGGGTCCTTCTCTATGGGTTCTATCAAGGTTGACCACTCCGGTCACCAACTTGTGATCCGAATAATCAACCATGAACATTCGTGGACAGCTTAATATGTCCCTATCCTTATTTCTAACTAGGAACCTATCTAGGTACGACCTAGATGTTCAGCTGTGATTAGTCCACGTCCACAGTGGCACAGTCGGAAAATCAAGTCGATATCTATCGGCCAGATCAAATCGGCCGATTAACCGTTTGAGGCTGTTACACCCCCCTCTATCGGGACATGCACCTACATAGTCCCAACGTGCATCCAGGATACCATTCCAGTCCCCCACTAAAAGCAAGGAGCGAGACCTTCCCAGAAAAGTCTCTAGGCGCTGGAAGAAGTCCGGTTGCGGTGTCCCAGATGGGGCATACGCTGCCACCAGCCTGAAGGCTCCACCTTCACTACTGCCGATGTCTAGAACCATCAGTTGGCCCTCCGGGTCCAGGTGTACCTTCCGTGTTGCGAGGCCCAGGTGTTTTCACAGCAGAACGATTACCCCGCCCCCACCCCCTGGCTGACAGAGAGATGCATAGATCTCAAAGTCATCGAAGATGGGGGCAAGTTGGTGCTCGCTGCTGATCCTGGACTCGCAAATAGCTATCACATCCATTCTGTGCGACCTGAGGTCATTTAAGAGTTTGCCCTGCTTCCAGGACATCCCCAGGCTGCGCACATTTAAACATCCAACTCTTATAACAGCCATGTTGGTGGTGAAGAGTTTAGAGTGGAGAAAAAGGTAAAGACACCTACCTGTCCTTCTCCTGGGGACCAGGCTGCACAATTTCCATGGGGGTGTTGGCAGGGTTGTTTGGTGGGGGGGGAGGTTTGGTATGTGGTGGGGACATCAGTGTGTGGTAGGGTGGGGTTTTTTGGTGGGGGAGAGTGTCTGGGGTGGTGGTGGGAAAACATTTCAAGAGGACACGGTTGCTAGGTCTAGTACAGGGGTTCCCCACGTCCTCGGGAAAGTTCTGTTTGAGCATTGCATAGGTGTCCCTTGGGACCCTAATCATTATTAAATGCGGTTTAGTCGCCGCGTTGGTGAACATTTTCCCTTCGGTTTCCACCGAAGGGTCTTTGTCTATTGTTTGCACAAGTGTTTTGTTGTTTGTGTTGATGTATGTATATGGATTTTGTTGTGTTGTGTTTGTTTTTGTTTGTTGTTCTTGTGTGTGTTTGCGTTTTGTAGTGTGTTATGTTTTCGGGAGGGGTGGGTTTTTTTGTTTGTGATGTTTGTGTGTTTGTTGTATTTTTGTTGATGTGGTGCCTTCTTTTCTTTCTTTTTACCGGTTGAAAGGGTTCTCCCTCGTCGTCACTGGGTGACGTTGATAAGGGGTCCTCATCCGTGTTGTTGGGGAGGGGTATATTTTGGGGTTTTGTTGTGGTTGCTTTTGTATTTGTTTTAGGTGGGAGGGGTTGGGTGGGACAGTGTCTTGTGTTGTTATTTTTTCGTGTTGTGGTGGTGGTTGTGTTGTTGTGTGTGGAGTGGGCAGAAGTGTCTTTTGGGGGGTCATTTAAAAGGGGACAGGAAGCCCTCAGGTGACCACTTCTTGAACAGTGGTAGCATGAAGGCCGCCTGCCCTCAACAGAAATGTTTATGAAGGCGACCTTATCCAGGGACACACGCTGCGGTATTCTTGCTATCCGTTCTGGTCTCATTTGGACCAGAACTTCAAGGTTATTGCCACCAAATATGCCCCCGGTGGATTCGCCTATCAAAAGGATTGTGTCCTCATCTTCTAAGAATCCCGTTAGCACCCACCAAATGCTCACATTTGGCCTGATGCCCGAGATTCTTATCTTTTGAGTTCTTTTCCCCAAATATGTGTGGAAAAAGGTGTATGCTTTGGATACAATTGGCGACACAGAATATTTCCGTGCCGCCAATTCATCTTGCATTAAAACAGATATGCTTCCATACAGTTTCCCTTTCTGTATGAAAGCGATATCCTTCCAGACACTACTTAGGACCAGCTCAATTTCGCTTTGGGACAATTGAGCCGGTTTCCTAGTCGTGTTCGAAACTGTTCTAAAGATTACAGTCCTGAGGATTGTGTCCCTTCTAATTTTTTCGGAGGGGGGGGGGGGGGTAATTGTGAATTCCTCACCTTCCCCGAAACTTACACAATTCCTTGCTTCTTTCAGCAATTTCTTGGCATTCGAGATGTCCAGTGCCTTGTATGTCTGCGTTTCTCGGACCGCCTGTGCGAAGGAGACTGCAGCTGTGGGTCCATTTTCTTTTGTGTTGTTATCATTGTTGTTGTTATTATTCATGTTGGCTTGCTTTTTTCCTTTGTTGGTGTTGTCATTATTGCTGTTGTTGGTTGTGTTGTTATTGTCATTGTTGCTGTTGTTGGTTGTGTTGTTATTGTCATTGTTGTTCTCGTTTGTGTAATTTTTACTTTTGGGGTTTTCACCCATTTCCACAATTTTTTCTTTTGATTCCGTGGTGTCTTTTGCAGGAGTGAGGAGGGAAGGCTTACAGTGTTGTGCTGCTACCTTCTCTCTATCACTTTCCAGGGGAAGCATGCGTCGTGTTAATGGCGTCCATTGTCACTAAACAAATTTTTATCGATAACTTATAACTATCAAATTTCGCCCCAAAATGGGCGGAATTTATTTTACCCAACGTCTGCAGGCCCAGGCGAGGGGTTAAACACAACAAATAACAAGTAGCTTAAACAAACCTACCGCTTCTCGTAATAAATTCCGACAAAATGCAGGAGCGAAACAAAAACACGTCTATCTTCTTCTAGATAGATAGATAGATAGATAGATAGATAGATAGATAGATAGATAGATAGATAGATAGATAGATAGATAGATAGATAGATAGATAGATAGATAGATAGATAGATAGATAGATAGATAGATAGACAGGCAGACATTCTGACAGACAGACAGATAGATAGGTAGATTGTCTGGGAAGCAGAAAAACAGACAGGCAGGCAGTCATATATATTAGAGAAAGTGTGGCCTGACAGTTAAGCTCTTGCCATTTCGACAGCAAATTCCAAACTAATAAAACCTGTTATAAAAACAAAGAGCTTGGGGTGCATAACCCAACAAAACTTAAGTACCTGTATATGTCAATATTATAACTAATTATATATATATATATATATATATATATATATATATATATATATATATTGCCAACACAAGAGCAAGAATGAAGGACTCATTCTACTGACTTGGCCATAAAATTGGGGCTTGTTTGCATAATTGCAAACGAATCGAATGTTATTATTAATATTCGAAAAACTCAGAATACATTTATATATATATATACATATACACATATACATATATATATATCAAATATGACAGTGAAGCTCACCAATTTTTATATGGTCAAATATCTTTGCAATTTCCTTGACTGATTCTTCTTTAACTGCCATGTCTTTGGTCACTTCTATCCTCATCAATTCCAATTCTCTTAAGATCTTATTCCTCTCAAAGTCAAGTTGGGCACCTTCATTTTGGAAATTATCGATTTCTTTTTGGATCTAATAAAAATAAAGTGTCAATTCTATATTACAGAGATTATTTTGAAAAAATTTTATTTTATTTTTGTTCCTAATTGTGATTAATACTAAAACAAATGTATTGAGTTAGTTTTTCTAAATAAAAAAAAGATATATTAAAACAAATGGACCTCCTTTGGTTTTGATGATAAGGGCTTTAATTGTTTGAGCAACTGAATAATCTATTCATTAAATTGTGTGGTTAGAGCATTAGGATTGCAATCAGGAGGTTGTGAGTTCAATTTCCGAACAGGGTGATGTGTCGTGTCCTTAAACAAGACACTTTATTTCCTGTTGCTCTAGTTCACTCAGCTGTAGAAATGAGATGGAATGTCACTGATGCCAAGCTGCATCAGCCATTGTCTTGGACAACATCGGTGGCATGGAGAGGGGAGACTGGTATGTATGGGTGACTGCTGGTCTTCCACAAACAAACTTGCCCAGACTTGTGTATTGTAGGGGAACTTTCAAGAGGCAAATCTCCCATGGTCATTCTTGACTGCAGGAGATCTTTTTTTTAAACATCATCATCATCATCATCAACATCATCATCGTTTTTATATTGACTTTTTCATGCTAGTATGGGTTAGATGGGACTTTTTAAGGCAAAGGTTTCCAGCCCTTTTAGCCATTTCGTACAACACACAGAGATGTGGAATACCAATTCTAAACTAGTTACACTCTATTGCAAGTATTTAGACCACATTTCCAGTTAAGGGACACCTTTTTCCTTCTTACATTTTATAGTTTTCAGAGGCTCTGAAAACTATCATAGACACTACTTATCTCTTTCTAACTAAATAGTAAAAATACAACAACAAACAAACAAACACATAAATAAATAAGAGAACCTCTTTCATCTGGTCCTGCAGCACTTCAATTTCACTGTTCATCTCATTAACATAATTAAAAAGGGCAAAGTTTTTATCTTCAACTTCAATAAATTTTGGTACATCCAGATCTAGGTTGTCTTCACCAGTCACTGCTTTTATCCTTGCCACAGCTGCTTCATATCTTTCCACAGAGTCTTCTTGGCTTTCCTTTTTCCTTTCAGCTTCCAAAACTTCTGTAATATAAAATATATTAGGATATAGTATATAAACAGCTGAGTAAAATGGACCTCCATAAACTTAGTTTCCAAACCCTTGGTAATGTAAAACATATTAAGATACAGAGGTGATATTTGCCTTTCATCCCTTCAAGATTAATAAAAAAAAATTATATGCCAATTCTTTCTCTACTCTCAGGTCCCAAATAATGGGGGGGGGGGGGATAAGTGGGTAATTTTTCTAGGTTGTCTCTGTTGATTTTCTAAAAAAACAGAATTAGTTGTTTAGTTAACATGAGACTCCAACCCATCCTATTTATTTTATAACATATGGGATTTCTAGTAATGTACTTTTTTATCATGTATAATGTTTTTTAATGTTTAAAGAAAATTAATTGTTGCAGGAAAGCTACCACTTAAAATAAAATTTTGCTGAAGATAGATTAACAAAATTTAATAAGCAGGAGTTTGGAATAAGAGTGGTGGGGTGGTGGGGTCATCTGAAAAATTAATAAGCAGGGGAGGATGATTATTCAAGACCCAAGAGTATATTGCTTTCTCACTTCCTTTCTATCACACACTCTTTTTCTCTCGTTCTCTGGAAGAATTCAGCTGTATTCAGACATGGAGAGGGAATGAGCTTCACCAAGTTTAAAATGTCCAAGACATGCTGTATGTCACTACAGTGCCCCTAAGACTCCACCAAAAGTTACAGCTCCATACATACATCAGATTAAAGTGTAGAAATGGTTGAATAAAGTGGACATTAAAAACCTCAATGTGGAAAAATTGACCTTCATCAGTTTAGACGATGAGTATTCTAGTTGTTTGACCAATATGACAATTCGTTGGTAGATCAAATGAACATGGCTAAGAATTCAACAAACATGTGAATCCTTTAAATTACTGCTACAGTCTGTCTTGTTTTATAATGTACATGACTAGAGTGGTGGATTGGCAGAGTTGTTAGAGAGTCAGACAAATGTTTAGTAGTATTTATTCCAGCTCTTTATGTTCTGAGTTCAAATCCCTCCAAGGTCAACTTGGTTTTTCATTCTTCCAGGATCAATAAAATAATATACCAGTAATGTACTGGGACCAATATACTCGACTTTCCCATCCCACCAAAATTGCTGACCTTGTACCCAGATTAAACAACATTATAGAATAAGTGGTTGAGTACTCCAAGGAGATTCAGCAAGACACAGTGTATCATAATCATCATCATCATTGTTTAACATCCGTTTTCCACACTTGCATGGGTTAGACATCAGGTCAGTTGGCTGTGCCATACCTAGCTCAGATGGAACTGTAAATTTGGTTGGGATTTTTACAGCTGGATGCCCTTCCTAACACCAACCACTTTTACATGACAAGGCTAAATTACAGCTACACTCCATCCCATATTAGACAAACTTCCAAACAGTTTCCATCTACCCAATTTCACTCTCAGTGATTGGGTCAACCCAAGGCTATAGTAAATGATACTTACCCAACATGCCATACAGTGGGATCAAACCTGGGACCTCGTGATTGCAAAGAGAACTGCTTAACCATTGGGCTACATTGCATCTACTTTATAAGGAAGACAAACCTGTTTTTAGATATCTTCTTCTTTGCCCACTTATTCCAGAGAGAGTCATGGAGACAGAGTTCTCAAACACTCCTTCCATTGAATCCTGTCAGAAGCAACTGTCTCCAACTGATTTGGCTGGATCTCCAAGTGAGACCAACAAAGCTCATGGATGTTATCCTACCATCTTGCTCAGGATCTACCACTTGGTCTCCTGCCGGTTGGTTTTTGCCTGTAAAATCTGTCCAGCGATTCTTTACTGAGACAATCTAACCACATGCCCATAGTATCAGAGCTGTGATCTCTCAATTCAGAAAAGCAGCAGTTCTACCTGTTTTTAGATATTTTTTGCTAAATCATTACAGGATCTTAAGAGTTAATGATGTAGAAACCTTTAGTTCTGCCAAAATGAAGAATAAATGAAGTTCTTACATACCTCTCTTCTGTTTCCATGCAATAAGTCCCAAATCTTCTTGTCGTTCTCTAGATTTGAGATTCATGAAGTCTCGCAATTTGCGGTCATGATCAATGATACGTACTAATTCCTTCATCTCAGCATTGTGTTGTGCAATATCCTTCTCAGACTTCTCTCCAAGAACAACCATTCGGTTCTGGGCATCTTCCCTGGAATTTGGTACAAATCAAATCAATAACAGAAAAATAGTGACTGGGTCAACTAGTATATATATATCATCATCATCATCATCATCATCATCACCGTTTAACCATTTAGCATTCACATTACTCTATATATACTATTTTATTTTCATGGTAAATGCTTTATCTCACATAATTATCTCACATAATATCGAATCTATGAAATTTTGAAAGTATTTATTTTGAGAACAATACCTTAACATCAGTTTGAGCGACCAGTTACAGTCAGTTTCAACAGAAAAAGGTAGAGAATTCTGGCCGGTTTTGGCCGGTTTGAACATTAAAGGGTTAATGTCCATTTTTCCACGCTAGCATGAATTAGATAGGTTGTCATGTTGTGAGCAATGCCAGATCAGGTGACCATGCTAATACAGAACTACCTTTGCTAGCTGGGGAAACAGATGTTAAATGATGATGATGATGATGATGATGATGATGATGATGATGATGATGATAATGATATATATATATCATTATATATATATACATATATATATTTAATATAGAAATGGCTTCTACAGGACTAGAACTGTTTCATTCGAGAGAAATCATCAGGAAGCCCTGATGATTTTTCCCGAATGAAACAGTTCTAGTCCTGTAGAAGCCATTTCTATGTTAAATATATTAAATATTTATATTCTGCTTCCTATTGATTACCTTACTTACTGTGGTTACCCTTGGTTGAACCCGGGATAAACTTATATATATATATATATATATGTATATATATATATATATATATATATATATATATATATATATATATATATATGTATGTATGTATGTATGTATGTATGTATGTATGTATGTATGTATGTATGTATGTATGTCTCATGGTCGGGTCGTTGGCGACTAAACTGGCAACCCCACCAAGGTTTCTTGGTGAGGAGGGTGACTTTGGACATCCTGCAGGACTAAAAACAAAACCTGTCAAAGGGCAAAGAAGCTCTTAAGAATCAATGGCCATCCAAAATCACCGGGAGAGATGACCCCTTAGCCTTTGTCAAGGCAGAATTCTAGAAGGAAAACTGATATAACACCTGCAACCCTGATGGTATCCAATAATATTGAGTTGTTCTTCTTTTTTGTAAATATCATCTTGGTTAAGAGAGTGGGACTGGCTTTGTGCAGTGCCTTTGCTCACTATAAAAGCTTCACGGCACAGGCATTGCTTTATATCTGGAGATCTCTCTACCCTCGTCGTCACATGGTACCATGGGCCTGTGTCAATAATTGTCACAAGTGTAGTGTTTGTACCAGAGTTTTCAAGTCGCCTGCTGGACTAAAAAGTCACACTCGTTCAGCGCATCGGTAGGGGTTCTCCTACATGGATATAAAGTAGTGGCCGTACTCGAAAACGAGTTGGCAGCCACCATGTATATATGTATGTATATATATATGTATGTATATGTCGGGTCTCCAGTTGGTGCTACTGGTAACATGTATCCCGGTACAACCTGTCCCATGGTCGGGTCGTTGGCTGGCAACCCCACCAAGGTTTCTTGGTGAGGAGGGTGACTTTGGACATCCTGCAGGACTAAAAACAAAACCTGTCAAAGGGCAAAAGACCTCTTAAGAGTCAATGTCCATCCAAAATCACCGGGAGAGATGACCCCTTAGCCTTTGTCAAGGCAGAATTCTAGGAGAAGGAAAACTCTGATATAACACCTGCAACCCTGATGGTATCCAATGATGTTGACTTGTTCTTCTTTTTGGTAAATATCATCTTGGTTAAGATAGTGGGACTGGCTTTGTGCAGTGCCTTTGCTCACTATAAAAGCTTCACGGCACAGGCATTGCTTTATATCTGGAGATCTCTCTGCACTTGTCATCATATGGCACCATGGGCCCAGCACTATGTGTCAATAATTGTCACAAGTGTAGTCTTTGTACCAGAGTTTTCAAGTCGCTGGCTGGACTAAAAAGTCACACTTGTTTAGCGCATCGGTAGGGGTTCTCCTACATGGATATAAAGTAGTGGCCGTACTCGAAAACGAGTTGGCAGCCACCATGTATGTATGTATGTATGTATGTATATGTATATATATATGGAGGCACATGGCTTAGTGGTTAGAGCATTGGGCTTGCAATCGAAAGGTTGTGAGTTCAATTCTCAGACCGGGTGATGTGTTGTTTCCTTGAGCAAGACACTTTATTTCACATTGCTCCAGTTTACTCAGCTGTAGAAATGAGATAATAGGGACCCCAGTCCCTATCATTCCACTGCAAAGTGGACGTGTAGGCGCCACGGCAAAAAAGCACCCAGCACTCACTGTAAATGAGGTTGGTGTTACGAAGGGCATCCAGCTGTAGAAATCAAGCCAGAATCAGTTCCCGTCCCACCCTTGCAAGCAGGGAAAAGTGGACGTAAAATGAAATGATGAAATGATGATATATATATATATATATATAGAGAGAGAGAGAGAGAGAGAGAGAGAGAAGTAAAATCCAAAAAACAGCACCAAACAGTCAGGACTTTACCTATCTCTATACCCACTCTGCATCTCCCCTTGCAATGAGTGCTGCCATGTTTAGACGTCTCCTCGGTCTCAGAACCACACTCTCTCTCTCTCTCTCTCTCTCTTGCGTTGGTATGGACATGTGATGCGTATGAAGGATGACAGCTGCATAAAAAGGTGCAGAGCACTAGAAGTCGATGGAAGCTGCAGAGTGGGGAGGCCCAAGAAGACCTGGGATGAGGTGTTAAAAGCCGACCTTACCCAATTACACCTCTCACGACCGTGACCTCTGGCGTCACACAGTAAAGCAGAAGACCCGAACCCCCCACGGGTACAAGCCGAAGCTGAAGCATATAGACAATATGCCCCCACCCCCTCCCACTGCAAAGTGGTCGTGGAGGTGCCACGGCAAAAAAGCACTCAGCCCACACTGTAAAGTGGACGTGTAGCGCCACGGAAAAAAGCACCCAGCACTTACTGTAAATGAAGTTGGTGTTAGGAAGGGCATCCAGCTGTAGAAATCAAGCCAGAATCAGTTCCTGTATGAGCAAGACATGGTCAGCCAACCGGACACTGCCCACAACAGGACAACCCGTTTAACCCTTGCTAGCATGGAAGAACAGACATAAAACGGGGATGATGATGATGATGATGATATATACACACACATATAATATATATATATATATGAGCATATCATCTTACCGATATCCATAAGCATGTGTTGATTCCTCCACCAGTCTAGTGATGTCCTGCCGTATATAGTGATACTCTTTCTCAAGTTTTTGATGTATCACATCAAACTTCTCCTTCTCAGCCTTCAACGAATCAATTTTTTGGCGGAGGTGACGATTTTCAGTCAAATAATGGTTGAATTTCTTGCAAGACTGTAATGACAAATCAACATAAATTAACTCTCAACATCTTGTAATAATTTAGCGGAAACTATCTAAAAATGGGTTCATTCAGACATTTATAGTATTTCTTCTAGAAGAGAGATTGTTGTGAAAATTTGCAGTAAACTAAAGTAGACTTATCTTTTAATGTGATGCAGTCATAGTGCTGAGTTAAGAAGCAGTCAAGGAATTGAACCCATGACATTTATAGCCCTTTCCTCTACTTTCCTATACTACCAGATCTGCCCTTCTTTACCTCTTCCCACCATTTTTTCCTTGCATAATTTTATTTTTGTCTTTTTTTTCATATTTCCATCATTGTATAACTTCTGTCTGTAAAATATAGTTGAATTAATTTGTTTATGTATCTCACAGAAATCCAAATTTTTTTTTTCTGGAACTCTACAGACTACTAACTAGTACCTAGTCAAAATCCCAACCAATTGAATATAGTACCAGACTTACATGATCCAAGCGATTCTCCATCACCATAATAGTCTTATCTGTGGCAATGCTATATTTTAAGTTCTTCTCAATCCCCCCATGGGCTTGGTTCCATTCTTTTTGTTTTCTCATCCATTCTGTTATCTGCTGCTCCAAACTATTGATTATTTCTCTCTCTTTCTGTATACATTCATCAATATTATCTGTAAAAGAAAACCCACATTGAAATTATATGTAAGGGATAATTTGAGGGAGACTTGTCTGCCACTTCTAGCAGGCTGGGTGACCAAATTGTCTCCCTTGTTAACTCAAACCGGTGGTACTCAAAACAGTGATGTGTTGATGAGTGAGAGAATGACATTATCAATTGGTTAGAATGGCTCTGGAAAGAATCGCTGGACAGATTACAGGCAAAATCAACTGGCAGTAGACCCAGGGGTAGACCCTGAGCAAGATGGTTGGATAACATCCATGAGCTTGGCTGGTCTCACTTAGGAATCCAGCTTGATCAGTTGGAGATGGTTGCTTCTGAGAGGACCCGCTGGAGGGAGTATTTGAGGACTCTGCTTTCCCACAACCCTCTCCCTCTCAGAAATATGTGGAAGAAGAAGAAGGAGGAGGAGGAGGAGGAGGAGACAAGGTTGCCCATAGTATTGAAGCTGTGATCTCTTAATTCAGAGAAGTAGTGGCTCTCTCTGGAGTGACTTTGATCTCTGAGCTATGCACTCTATCGAATAACATTACTCCAAAGACACTTTGCTTATATTCGCAATCGTATTCTTTCGGTCATTACCCAAGATTCATAATTTTTTTATCTTAGAAAATTGAAAACTTTGTATTGTTTAGTAAGAAAACTACTCGTCCCTGAAAGGGTGCAAGGCAAAGTTGACCTCAACAAGATTTGAACTTGGTGTAGAAAACCAGAACAAATACCACAAGTTGTTTTGTGCAATACTCTAACAACACTGCTAATTCACTGCCCTTATTTAACTCTTTAGCATTTAAACCGACCGTATCCAGCCTCTGTTCAAACTGAATGTAACTGGTCACTCATACCTACATTAAGGCATTGTTCTCAAAATGAATAACATCAAAATCTTGTAGATTCAATATTATGTGAGATAATTATGTAAGGTAAAGCCTCTATCGTGAAAATACAATTAAAAAAATATATAGAATAATGTAAATGCTAAAAGGTTAATCTATTGTAGATTTTATAAATGACTTAATTTTACCTTTTGTTTCAGATAAATTCTTCAATAGTGCAGCATTTTTTATGTCCATCCGCTGGTTACTTTCACATTCAGCAAGGGAAAGTTCCTTGTTTAGTTCTTCTCTCTCAGCTTCCAGTATAGAAATTTCATATCTTGATAAAAATATATAAAGATTTACAACTATGTCATATAAGAGACACACTGACCAGTTAACAATACACAAAAAAATATTCACTTTACATTTATTAGATATATGTGAGTAGAGAGAAGAAACTTCAAAGTAACAAGATTCAAGCTTGGCTTTAATGAAGCATATATCAATCTATACTAAAGTCTCAGGAAAGAATCACTTGACAGATATTACAGGCAAAACCAACCGACAGGAGACCCAGGAGTAGATCCCAAGCAAGATGGTTGGATAACATCTAGGAGCATGGCTGGTCTCACTTGGGAATCTAGCCAGATCAGTTGGAAATGGTTGCTTGACAGGACATGATGGAAGGTGTGTTTGAGGACTCTTCCCCGTGACTCTCTCAGGAATAAGTGAAAGAAGAAGAATTAAGTACTCATTCTTAAGACCATCATTACTAAATGTACATATATATATACATATATATATGTATGTATGTATGTATGTATATATATATATATATATTGTTATGCTTTGGGAGGGTCATGTTGCCAATAAGAAACACATGCACCAGTTGCTTTCACTTCAATTTATTATAAATTAAATTTATAAATTTGCAGTTGGTTGGTTGGTTTCACAACCAGACGATTGTTCATATATTGTCAAAGTTCTTTCGTCACACATTCTGTGACCTCTTCAGTGACTGGGGATTCTTTTCTTTGTTTTTGTGCCTCTCCTTTGTTCTGTCCTACGCCATCTTGTTTTTAAAAACAAGATGGCGTAGGACAGAACAAAGGTTGCCTAAACACTGTATGGCGTAATTCGGGCTGTTTGTTTGTTTACAAATAAACCGAGCATTATAATAAATGTTCGGTAAACCAATGCGTGCATGTATATATGTGTGCATGTATGTATATATATATACATACTACTGTACGTCTGTATACATATATGTATGTACGTATACATACATACTTACATATATATATATATATATATATATATATATATATATATATATATATATATATGTTTATATATGTGTATATATGTATGTATATATCAATGATATTAATAAATGGAAACTATCTTTATAAAACCATATTTAGTCTATTATATATATTTCAAGGATACCAAAAATGTTGGTACGCTCTCATCAGATAAAATACAAAACTTGTTTTATAAATAGTGACATATCCAAAAAACAAGAACTTATCGTTTTAAGTTCTGTTTGAATAGTATCATCATCATCATCGTTTAACGTCCATCTTCCACGCTAGCATGGGTTTGGACGGGCATTTTCCCACTTGAGGCAAGATTGGTTGTCTTGCTCGCATAGGACTGTCTGGCGGGTTTTCTACGGCTGGATGCCCTTCCTAACACCAACCACATTTACAGTGTGGACTAGGAGGTTTTTACCGTGTTACCTACACGGCCACATTACAGCGTGGACTGTGTGTTTTTTGTCATGACACCTACACGACCTCATTATTTAGGACTGGATGTTGTGGTACCAACATAACTTTACATCAAAAGGGGGTAGTGTGGATGGGTGGGGGTAGTAGGACGGGGGTGTATTTTGGTAAGAGGTGCCTACTGACTGTAGGTTTTGCTTTGCACTTAGGCAAGGCGGGTCTTCTGTATTACTGCGTAGCGCCAAAGATCTCGGTCCAGTGACATTGTCTTGGAGAGGTGTAAGTGTGTGAGGTCGGAATTTATCAAGTCGTCCCAGGTTTTTCTGGGTCTGCCTACTCCGTGGCTACCATCTATTTTGATCGCCCTGCACTTTTTTATACAGCTGTCGTCTTTCATGCGCATCACGTGACCATACCAACGTAGTCTTCTCTCGAGTAAACAGCATCTGATTTCTCTTATTCCTAATTTCTCACTTAGTTCATTTATGCTTTGCCGTTCACGTATTACACATCCAACGGAGCATGCAAGCTTTGTTCCTCTCCAGTCTGCATAGATCCTCTGCACACAATGCCCAAGTATCACTGCCGTGTAACATTGCTGTTCGTATGCAGGCATCATACAGCCTGCCTTTCATTTTTAGAGAGAAACCTTTAGCGGCCAATAGTGGTATAAGCTCTCTGAACTTTTTCCATCCCGTTCTGACTCTAGCTACTGTACTTTCAGAGCACCCTCCACCACTGCTGATTTTGTCACCCAGGTAACGGAAGGTGTCCACTATTTCTATAGAACCATCTGTGCAATGGAATGGGCTAGTATTCTGTGGGCACTTGCTGCTACTTATTGCACCTGAACACCGGTCACATATAAAATCTATATTCTTAGATAGCTTACCTGTGATCCCACTACATCTTTTATGCACCCATACTTTGCATTTGGAACATAAAATGGAGTTTCTGCCTACTCCTTTCCTACACACTGAGCATGGCCATTTCCCAGATGGGACCAGTGCCCTATTTTCCTTCCTACATAATATGTATATATATATATATGTATGTATGTATGTATATATATATATATACATATGTATATATATATATATATATATATATATATATATATATATATATATATATATATATATATATATATATATATACAGTATTTTCCGTTGTGTTGTAATATAAATATTACACACAGTAGATTGACAGCTCACGTAGAGTTTGCTCGACGGTTTCAGTTGAAATTCCAAAAGTAATCCGGAGAAAAATAGAAACACGTGTCAATAAATTCCTTTCAACTAAACTGTATCCATTCAAATCTTTATATATATATATATATATATATATATATATATATATATATATATATATATATATATATATATATATATATATATACACACATATATATATGTATATATATATATATATACATATGCACATATATATATATATATATATATATATGTGTGTACACATACACATACATATCATCATCATCATCATCACCGTTTTGCGTCTGTTCTTCCACGCTAGCATGGGTTAGATAGGTTGTCCCATTGTGGGCAGTGTCCAGTCGGCTGACCTTGTCTTGCTCATACGGGAACTGATTCTGGCTTGATTTCTACAGCTGGATGGCCTTCCTAACACCAACCTCATTTACAGTGAGTGCTGGGCGCTTTTTTTGGTGTAATTGGGTAAGGTCGGCTTTTATCACCTTCTTGGGTCTCCCCACTCCGCGATTTCCATTGACCTCTACTGCTCTGCACCTTTTTATGCAGCTGTCATCCTTCATACGCATCACATGTCCATACCAACGCAACCGCCTTTCCTGCACACAGTGTTTGATTCCTCTTATGCTCAGTCTCTCTCTCAATTCATTTATGCTTTGCCGTTCGCATATTTTACTATTACACATCCATCGGAGCATGCAGGCTTCGTTTCTTTCTAATCTACGCAAGTCGTCCACATTCTGCGCCCAGGTCTCACTACCTTCTAACATTGCTGTTCGTATACACGCATCATGCATATGTATATATATACTATAAAGAATGTCCATAGAATCATTTGATAAGATATATACACCATTTCATCTCCCAATCATCATAATCAACCACACAAAAAAACCAATTAAACCAGGCTATAAGATTAAAAGGCACCTATGAAGAAATAATAGATAAATAAACGACAGCCATCTATTCGCGATCAACAGCTATAGAATATTTACCCAGCATTTCAATAGCACGTGGAAATCGATTAAATATATCGTCAACCATACACAATTAGGTATAAAATTAAAGTTAGAAGAAAAAATGTATATAAACCTACTAGGATTACGTTTCTACCCCTTGGGGTTTCAATCGCTTTTGGAAATATCCGATCAAGGATAAATTCTCGAACTTCGAAATCATCAGGAAACAGACTCACTTGGATGAAGATTTTTCTTAAATGATCCACGCCAGAAACGAATTCAAAATGGCTAAGAACTGTGACGTGGCAGTGGTCAAGTTAGAAAGAATGTGATTGGTGCCTTACGGCAAGTGGGATGGTTGCTAGAAAGCGCAGCCTAATATTGCCTAAATTGCATCTCAACCTTATGGGAGATTATCAAATATAAAGATTTACATATACACAAACTAGACAAAGTCATAGATATATATATATATGTTTTTGGCAACCATTCACGATGTGGCTCAATGATGAATTAATTAATTAAATAATCAGAGCAATATACTATAAAGAATGTCCATAGAATCATTTGATAAGATATATACACCATTTCCTCTCCCAATCAGCATAATTAACGACACAAAAAACCAATTAAACCAGGCTATAAGATTAAAAGGCACCTATAAAGAAATAATAGATAAATAAACGACAGCCATCTATTCGCGATCAACAGCTATAGAATATTTACCCAGCATTTCAATAGCACGTGGAAATCGATTAAATATATATGTGTATATGTATCATCATCATCATCATCATCATTAACGTTTAACGTCCGTGTTCCACGCTTGCATGGGTTTGGACGGGGGTAGTCCCACTTGAGGCAAGAGTGATTGTCTTGCTCGCATAGGACTGTCTGGCAGGTTTTCTACAGTTGGATGCCCTTCCTAACACCAACCACATTTACAGTGTGGGTCTGGGAGGTTTTTACCGTGTTGCCTACACGGCCACATTACAGCGTGGACTGTGTGTTTTTTTGTCGTGACACCTACACGATCTCATTTTTTTCGGCCTGGATGGCGCGGCACCAACATAACTTTACATAGAACGGGGTGGTGTGGGTGGGGTGGTGGTGGTGGTGGTGGGACGGGGTGTATTTTGTTAGAGATGCCTACTGGCTGGAGTAGGTTTTACTATATATTTAGGTAAGGCGGGTCTTCTCTGTTACTGAGTACCGCCAAAGGTCTCGGTCCAGTGACAGTCTTGGAGAGGTGTAAGTGTGTGATGTCGGAATATATATGTATATATACATATATATATATATATATATATATATATATATATATATATATATATATATATATATATATACATATATGTATATATATACATACATTACATATTTATATATATACATACATGTATGTATATATATACATACATATATGTATATATATATACATACATATATGTATATATATACATATATATGTATATATATACATATATATGTATACATATATATGTATATATATACATATATACATATATATGTATATATATGCATATATATACATATATATATATGTGTATATATATATACACGTATATATGTATATACATACATATATATATATATATATATATATGTATATATATATATATATAACGAAGGAAATGTGGTAAGGAACCATGTGGACCATAACGCACCAAAGTACTCAATACTTGAGGTAGTAGAGTGGGTAATAGGAACCAGTAAGACCCCCACAGCTGAGCTCAAGCCGTTTCGACGGCTAATTCTGGACTAAATGAAAATTTATCCTGGTATTTAAATAGCCGATCTTCTCAAGGGGTAATTCCATATATGGTCAAAGTGATTGTCAAAAATCAGTAGTAATTCTGTGGTTGCAAATTAGTAGGGGAGATGGTGGCTAAACCTGCCAGTAGGAGAAAGAGGGGAGGGGGTGGAGTGGACCCAATCAAGCGTTGGTAGTGCCAGCTACAGCTGGGCATGAGGTCAAAGAAGATACAGGGGAGGGGGAGGGGGAGGAGGTCGGAACGGTAGGTAGAACAATGGGGGGTAGAAATAGGAAAGAAAAAATACTGAGAGTGAAGAAAAGCAAATAAGTGTAAAGAAAAAAGTAAAGTAAATTAAATTCTACGACCTAGGTGTCAGGCTATTGTTAGGCGAGAATAAAATAAAGAAAGAAAGAAAGAAGTAAATAAATAAATAAATAAATAAATAAGGAAATAAGTAAGAGAACTAGGTGGGACGGATAAGGCAAGGACCCTTTTAAGAGGTATAAGTACGTAAATGATACGGTGACGGGTCAACAAAAGGGGCCAAAATACTAAAGAGACTACCACGAAATAAACAATAAAGGTTTCCATCCCGGGCCAGCAACGACCCAGTGCAGCAAAGTGAACTTGTACGAGATAATAATTCTGAGTCCCGAGAAAAATATATACTAATGCTAACTCTAAAAGATCTAAAACAAGCTACATGAAAGTTCGTACGAAATAAAGGTAGAATACGGAGAAATAAATTCAGAATCCACCCCGCCCAGAAGAAAAGCGAAGCAAGAAATACTGAAACGAAAAAATAAGGCATGTGCCACTAAGAAATATAGAGGGCACAGAGAATAGTGGGAGCGGTCGGAAAAAGGGGGAAAATATCCGGGGTCTAAGCCAACTGCTATAAAGGGCGGAGTCCGCCAAATCTATCAAAGGCTAGGGGAGGGGGGGGGGGGGGTACTAAGGCTACATGGGGCCAAAGGGCAGCCTCGGGTGGGCGAGAAAAGACGCCGACAAAGGAGAAGAGCTGGGGTAGAAGGACAAAGGAGAGAGGGGGGAAGGAAATAAAGGAAGCGATAAAAGAATACAAAGAAGATCTTACGTCTTCCTTGGCAAGCAGGGGTTACCCATTGCAAAATCGGCAACTGGGGTGTTATAGCCCTAGTCTACCCCCCCGGGTCATTATGGGGTTAGAGGGCGAGGTAAGTCCTACGCAATCTATGTTTACATGCAGTAACCAGTTCATCTTTCTTGTTTAGGAGTTGGTCCGTCGAAAACAGCATTTGTAAAGTTTCCTCCGAGCATAAATTGCACGGACGGCGTCCTCCCGTGGAAGAATTGGCTCTGGACAGTAATCTCCAAGTGAGATCATAGGTGATGTTGTTGTCCTTGAGGTCCCATATGATCTATTTGCGAAAAGACTTAGATGGAGAACTTTTTTCTATGACAGATATTGCGACAACCAAGACTTCGGCACCAAGGAGAGATTCGGATTTATTACCTACAAATCTCCGCCCCTGAACCCCTTGCTCGCACCCTTCGAGAATGACCTCTTCCAACTGGTCAAGAACATTAAATTTAAACCCAGACACAACCGATTCCTACAAAAACTCCGTAGCAACTTAACAGAGTATGATAACACAAATGACATCATGGTGCATTCGGATAAAACTGGGAACCTATACTTTGTCAACCCTGACAGATACCACACACTGATCAGGAGCAGCCTAAACTCCACCTATAAAAAGGCCAACCACTCTTGTATCGAGGACATAAATCGAGATGGACAACAAATCACCTCCAGCCTCGGGGTCGCCGACCGCACGGAACCTCTAGACCCACGGACACCATACTTCACACTGAAGGACCATAAATCCGATTTTGACCGTAAACCCTCCATCAGGCTTATTAACCCAACGAAGTCCGACATAGGGAGAATCAGCAAAAAAATCCTAGACCGCGTGATACCAAAAGTCAAGCAACACACCCGACTTAGCCTATGGATCAACACCCAGGAAGTAATCTCCTGGTTCAGCAATATGGAGGATAAACGAGAAACTAAATTCATACAGTTCGACATAGAGAGCTACTATGCTTCAATCACCTTACCGCTACTTACTGCCGCCTTGGACTTCGCCGAAACACTCGTGCCCATCACCGACCAGGAAAGAAAAATCATCCTCCACGCCAGGAAGACAGTCTTACTCTTTGACGACTCTAAATGGATAAAATGAGCTCCCGACTCACCCTTCGACGTCAGCATGGGCGCCACGGATTCGGCGGAGGTCACTGATCTTATAGGATTATTCCTAATAGCCAAACTCACTGATATGTTTCCTGCATTCGGTGGTGGATTGTACCGTGATGATGGGCTCCTTACCCTTAAAGGGTACAACCCCAGTAGTACAGATCGGGTCCGGAAACAATTAATCAGATTCTTCCGCGACTGGGGATTTAAAATAACCCTACAAACGTCCCTGACCCGAGTAAACTTCCTGGACGTAACCCTCGACCTCGAAAACGACCTGTACTACCCATACAGGAAACCTAATGACAATCTGCACTACATCCACCGCCGATCTAACCATCCTAGGAACATCACAAACAACCTGGTCAAAAACATCTCCCTCCGCATATCCCGTTTGTCAGCTAATGAGCGGATATTCGATGAACATGCGCCTTATTACAACCAGGCCCTCAAGCGGAGTGGTTTCCGGGAGGAAATATCCTACTGTCCAGCTCCCATTAGCGGAACCAGCAGGAGACACCGCCGCTCACGCAATGTAACATGGTTCAATCCTCCCCACAACGCAGAGGTGACTACTCCCATCGGGAAACTATTCTTTAGGCTCATTGAAAAACACTTCCCATTACAACACCGCTACCACAACATAATTAACAAAAATACCATCAAACTCTCTTACAGCACTACACCAAACTTCGCACAAAACATCGTCTCCTCTAACAACAAAAAACTCAACCCCGATGGCACAAATAACCTAATTAGCAGTGGAGAACCGACAAGGAGGTGTAACTGCCCGGATAGATCTATTTGCCCACTCGACAATAGATGCAGAGACCGTAATGTGATCTACCAGTGCAACGTGAGGACGGATACCTCCAACAAAGCCTATATAGGACTTACCGCATGTGACTTCAAGACCCGGCTATACCAACATAGACATACCTTCCGAAACCCGGCCCGGCGTCACGCCACTACACTTTCGGGCCACATATGGGACCTCAAGGACAACAACATCACCTATGATCTCACTTGGAGATTACTGTCCAGAGCCAATTCTTCCACGGGAGGACGCCGTCCGTGCAATTTATGCTCGGAGGAAACTTTACAAATGCTGTTTTCGACGGACCAACTCCTAAACAAGAAAGATGAACTGGTTACTGCATGTAAACATAGATTGCGTAGGACTTACCTCGCCCTCTAACCCCATAATGACCCGGGGGGGGTAGACTAGGGCTATAACACCCCAGTTGCCGATTTTGCAATGGGTAACCCCTGCTTGCCAAGGAAGACGTAAGATCTTCTTTGTATTCTTTTATCGCTTCCTTTATTTCCTTCCCCCCTCTCTCCTTTGTCCTTCTACCCCAGCTCTTCTCCTTTGTCGGCGTCTTTTCTCGCCCACCCGAGGCTGCCCTTTGGCCCCATGTAGCCTTAGTACCCCCCCCCCCCCTCCCCTAGCCTTTGATAGATTTGGCGGACTCCGCCCTTTATAGCAGTTGGCTTAGACCCCGGATATTTTCCCCCTTTTTCCGACCGCTCCCACTATTCTCTGTGCCCTCTATATTTCTTAGTGGCACATGCCTTATTTTTTCGTTTCAGTATTTCTTGCTTCGCTTTTCTTCTGGGCGGGGTGGATTCTGAATTTATTTCTCCGTATTCTACCTTTATTTCGTACGAACTTTCATGTAGCTTGTTTTAGATCTTTTAGAGTTAGCATTAGTATATATTTTTCTCGGGACTCAGAATTATTATCTCGTACAAGTTCACTTTGCTGCACTGGGTCGTTGCTGGCCCGGGATGGAAACCTTTATTGTTTATTTCGTGGTAGTCTCTTTAGTATTTTGGCCCCTTTTGTTGACCCGTCACCGTATCATTTACGTACTTATACCTCTTAAAAGGGTCCTTGCCTTATCCGTCCCACCTAGTTCTCTTACTTATTTCCTTATTTATTTATTTATTTATTTATTTACTTCTTTCTTTCTTTCTTTATTTTATTCTCGCCTAACAATAGCCTGACACCTAGGTCGTAGAATTTAATTTACTTTACTTTTTTCTTTACACTTATTTGCTTTTCTTCACTCTCAGTATTTTTTCTTTCCTATTTCTACCCCCCATTGTTCTACCTACCGTTCCGACCTCCTCCCCCTCCCCCTCCCCTGTATCTTCTTTGACCTCATGCCCAGCTGTAGCTGGCACTACCAACGCTTGATTGGGTCTACTCCACCCCTCCCCTCTTTCTCCTACTGGCAGGTTTAGCCACCATCTCCCCTACTAATTTGCAACCACAGAATTACTACTGATTTTTGACAATCACTTTGACCATATATGGAATTACCCCTTGAGAAGATCGGCTATTTAAATACCAGGATAAATTTTCATTTAGTCCAGAATTAGCCGTCGAAACGGCTTGAGCTCAGCTGTCGGGGTCTTACTGGTTCCTATATATATATATATATATATATATATATGTACATATATATATATATATATATATATATATATATATGTACATATATATATATCAGTTATCCCAGTTTCCTAAGTTGCCTTCTCCTATAAAACCTGCCGCTCAGTAACCGCTGTTGTTGATCTTTTCTTCTTTTCGGGTTATAGCTACTGTCGCTCAGAGAGTGGGATTGGTTCAGTGCACAGTCTTTCTTCACTTTAAAAATATCTTCACGCACAGGTATTGCACGATAGAATTAATTAATTATTATTAATAATGGTATATCGTGCAATGGCCATACTCGATAACGAGGGGGCATCCATCATATATATATATACCCATGCAGGCGTGGAAGATGGACGTTGAGCGATGGTGATGATGATGATGATATATATATATATATGTATAACTTTGATAAATTTCGGCCAGTATTGGCCCAGGCCATGTCTAACTTAATAGCACCATCTGGCGAAGTCTTACAAATCAGTGTTACACTCGAGCAGAGAGTTATTGTTTACGGAGGCATATCCGGGTGTAGGAGGCTTATCCGGGATTTCTTGAAGGAATTTATCCAAAGACTTCTTGAACTTGATGGGGTCTGTCTCTGCTTTGATGTGTCTTGGTGTAATGTTAAAGAGTGCAGGGCCAATTGAGATGAAATAATTGTGCCGTATTGTTGTTATGTGATGCGAGTGAGATTTTTGTCGCGGGCGGATAGCACGGGGCCCAAGCCTTGGGTGTACACTAAAGGTGATGCCAACATCATTTGGGCTAAGCTGATGGAATATTTTCCACATCATACAGATAATGTAACGCTCACGGCGACATTGAAGAGAATAAAGTTTGAGCTTTTCTAATCGACCCCAATAGTCAAGGTCTGTCATTCCATCTATCTTTTTTGTACTTGACCTTTGGGGTGCTTCAACTTTCATGATACTTTGTTTCGTATGGGGTGACCACAGTGGACAACAGTATTCAAGGTGTGTATATATGTATATATATATATATGTATATATATATATATATGTATATATATGTATATATGTATATATATGTATGTATATATATGTATGTATATATATGTATGTATGTATATATATGTATGGATCTGTGTGTTACCAACACCATGTTCCAACAAAAGAACAAATTCAAGACCACATGGATGCATCCTGCATCTAAGGAATGGCATCTTTTGGACTACGTCCTAGTCAGGATGCGTGACAGACAGGATGTGCAGTGTGTTCGTGTTCTTTGTGGAGCTGAGTGCTGGACGGACCACCGCCTGGTACGCGCAAAAGTGAAACTAATCACTAAACGTAAAATCCGGGCTCCTGGTGTTGCCCTGCCCAAAATATTGAATGCTGCTCATCTTAAGGATAAAAATGTGAAGAGGAAATTGGAAGAATAGATGCAGGCTGCAGAT
>OZ024742.1:199342181-199432181 GCA_964016885.1 Eledone cirrhosa | reverse complement strand
GTATATATTCATTTTATTAAGGCTAAATAGTGAGTCTTGTTACTCTGGAGTTTCACCTGTTTATCACAGGGTCATCAGACAGAACATGAATATTAAAACTCTACTTCAGTATTGAGTACTATTTTCTCTCAGCCATCAATCACATATAGATATATATATATATATAAAACAAGGAAAGCGGATATATATATAAAACAAGGAAAGCGGATGTTAAAACGACTGATTATATATATATATATATATATATATATATATATATATATATATATATATATATGTTCTCAAGTCCAGCAGTCGCAAACGGTGGAAGGGATCGTCCTGACAAAGGCCAGTCAAGCCTGAAATACATAGACGGTTGTCCCCCTTGCTTCTGCTGGTGGACACCACCAGAGGGCGTTAGCCCCCCCCCCCCCCCCCCCTGGTGTTTGCATAGCTACGGCTTCCTAAAACCGTATTTCTTCAGAAATACGAAATTTCTATACATATTGTATAAAGCTATGCTTGAAGCAAAATCTTATTTCTTTATATATATATATATATATATATATATATATATATATATATATATATATATACCCTGTAATGCAGTTGGTGTTAGGAAAGGCATCCAGAAACAGTTTCATATAAGCAAGACATGGTCAACTGAGCTGACTCATCTCATAATGTGACAACTCACCTAACCCATGCAAGCATAGAAAATAGATGTTAAATGGTGATGATGATGATGATGATGATGATGATGATGATGATGATGATGATGATGATACATATAGGTGTGCTGTATGAAAAGAAGAGGTTTTTCTTACCTGAATTTCCGAAGAACTTTCTGGGTTTTCTCAGTGGAGTCATTTCGATCATTCTCCATTAAATAATATTGCTCTTTCAATTCTTTGAATTCTCTCAGAGCTTCTTTGTCCATATCTGCATCTGTGACATCCGACCGGGCAGATACAAGGCGTGGCATTGTCAGTGTGGCAGTCTGGAAGTCTTAGCTGGCTATCTGTCAGACAATCTGGAAAGTTAGTTATATGGTAATCTGAAAACATGTCTGATCGTCTTTTATAATAATAATAATAATAATGAAAAATATTGTGTACAGTGTTCAGGTGCACTACAACTCATCAAAAGTGCATGTATAGTACAGAGAATAATGTATAAATGTCAGGAAAGTGAACAGTGTATGAGTCATGATATGCACACACTCCACACACGTGTGTGTAAGGAGGGGGAATATCAGGTGTAGTGTTGGCGAATTTCGGGAAGCATGGAGGTTTTGAAGGATGCCGTGTCCTGACAGCTAACAACTGATGCAGCTAGTTTGTTCCAGGCTTCAGCAACTCTGAGCTTGAAAAATGTTTCCGAAAGTCATGGGAGCTGTGCTGTTTTCTGATTTTGTAAGCCTGTCCACAGGTGTTAGACACATGGAATATAAAAAGGTGCTCAGGGTTGTTGTTGGCAAGATGGTTAATAATTTTGTAGGTGTTTACCAAGTCAGTTGCCAGACGTTGGAACTTTAATGTACTCATGCCCAAGGAAGCAAGGCATTCAGAGTATGGTAGATGCCTGATGGAGGGTTTTCGCTTAGTTGCACATCTCTGAACAGTTCCCAGGAGATCAATATTTTGAGAACATTACAAAGCTATCACATGTAGTGGGTGGATGACAACAGTCAAGGAGTTCATCTATTTATTTACTTTTTTATTTATTTACTGTTTTATCCTTCTAAAAGGGTCCCTTTTGATAACTTACCTCTCCTCTCATTTGTTATACTATAGTTTGTGTTTTTTTTTCCAGCATATTATTTTTTTTTTTTTTTTACTAGAATTTTTTTCTACTCGTATTTTTTTTCTGATGATTTTTCTGCTTCTATTTCTTTATCTTTGATTATTGCAGCCTTCATCATTTATTTATTTCTTCCTGTTTATATAAGTCTCCTTATATTTCTTGCAGGTGGCAAATTGGCAGAGTCATTAGAACATCAGATAGAATGCATTGTGGTATTCTTAAAGACTTTTCACAACTGGGTATAAAGTGTATGCCCATATTTAGACATTGTAGCCCCCGGTGACGACAGCTATTTCTACTGCCAAAACACTGGCAATTCAGTTTGGAACTTGCTATTGAAACAGCAAGAGCTCAGCCGTACATTTTCATATAACCATACTCTACTACCCCAAGTATCAAGTACTCTGGTGAGTAATGGTCTAACAGGTTTTTAGTGCATCCATTTTGATTTGCATACATGTATATATAGATCTTAAGTGTATGTATACATATATATATATATGTGTGTGTGTATACAGGGTGTCCCCCAAAAATGTATATGCACTTCTACATCATTTTAATCAAAGCGTGTATACATTTGGGGGGGGGACACCCTGTATATACACTCGCCTGCATATACTTTGAAAACAAATCAAAATGCTATTGATATATATTATAAAAATGTCCAAAGAATTTATATATACAGAGCCAGCACCTGGATATTTAGCAACCTCGACTAGCTCTAAAATGTGCAACCTCTTTTCCCAGTTAGGGGTCCTATTTTCCTTTCCAAAATAAAATAATTTTGACTGACAGTTAGGTAAGCTGATAAACCTAATTTTTTACATTTCTTGCTCTGACCACACTAACCAAAAACTAAGCCTGTATTTTCCACTACACAGTCCACACTCACCCACACCAAATCATGTGACAAGTCATAGCACAACACAACCCTCACCATCACTTTAGATATTTTCACAACACTGCTATGCAGCAAAGATGTTTTAATTTATTTATTGATGGTGGGAAATTATTATATATGTATTATAATTTAATTCAACAAATTTGTATAAAACTTGGATAAATCAATTTAAGGTTCAGTAAGGGCTCTATAAAGTCTATGCCATAGACGGCTATCTATTTTATCTTAGTGGTTACTCTGGCCCTGCAGTTTACGAACACATTGTTCTGGCGGTTACGGGCGAAGAATGCGGGGAGGGGGGGGGGGAGCGTAGTCTAAGGGAGGTAACTCAGTCATCCTAAAATAACACTTCAACAATCTTGTACTCTCGAGTCTCGAATAATCGTCCACCCCCACCTCCCAAGCTTATTAATTTCTCAGATCCCCCACCACCCCACTTATTTATTCCACTTCACCCCACCCCCCACCTATTTATTACATTTTGCTAATCTATCTCCGGCGAAATCTTATTTTAAGTGGTAGCAATCTTACGACAATTAATTTTCTTTATACATTAAAAACCATTATACATAACAAAAAAAGTGCATTACTAGAAATCCCATACGTTATAAAATAAATAGGGTGGGTCGGGGTCTCAATATGTAAACTAAACGACTATTTCTGGTTTGTTAAAAAAATCAACGGAGACGACCTAGAAAAATTACCGAACGCAACATGGCCGATAGGTTAAGAAGATCGCTACACAATCATTAGTTCCCGGGTTCGATCCCACTGCGGGGCATCTTGGATAAATGTCATTTACCATCGCCTTGAGTTAACCCATGTTTTGTGAATGAAAGTGAGCAGACAGAGACTGTTTAGAAGCCCGTGAGATGGATTATACCAGTAATTTAAAAGGCCAGCCTTATCATACAGTATCACGCTGAATCACTCTGAGAATTTACATTGTGGGTACACGTGTCTACAGAATGCTCAGTCCCTGACACATTAATTTCATGAGTAGGCTGTTTCATTGATCGAACAACTAGAATACTCATTGTCGAAACTGACGGCGATCCATTCCATTGGTATAGTAAAGCTGTGAAAGCACGTAACTTAGTGGTTAGAAGTGGCTTAGTGGCTAGAGTGTTCGGCTCAGGATCGTAAGGACGTGAATTCCATTTTCAAGTCTAAACAGTTTCGTTTTATACCAATGTTGTTAGACTTCCGTCATCGACCCCACAGCAGGTGTTCCTGTTGGTTCAAATAACAGATTAGCCTGTCGGTAAAATTAGTGAATAAGTAGCCAAGCATTCCACAAATATGTGCACACTTAACATAATTCTAAGTGAGATTCGACGTGACACACTGTGATAATGCTGGTCCTTTCCAATTACAAATACAGCTTGTGTGGGTGTCACTCTTTTGTGCAGAGAAGCCATTAAAGTAAACGATAATTTTGTAATACAATAATATACAAATGCAAACATGCGCGCGCTCGCACACACACACATACACACAGACATGCGGACGCATAGATACACAGGCATACTCCCACACATAAACAGACTGACATACACACATACGTACAAGTTCACAAGAAGAAGCTCTTTTGGGGACAGCTGAGAGGACTGGGGCAAAGTGTAATAGAGTGTCTTGCTGCAGGACACGACACACTGCTGGGAATCGAACTTTGGACTCCAAAAATTAAATACATACAATGCCACTGTCGTCATTATTGGCAGCCTGGGTCCACTAGTGAGTACCATAATATATGTATTATAACAATGATTTCTAGTATAGGCACAAGACCAGTCATTTGAGGGGAGATCGATTAAATCGACCGAGTACGTTACTGGTGTCTTATTTTATCAAACCCGTAAGGATGAAAGGCAAAGCTAACCTGTGGGGTTTAAAATCAGAGCGTAAAGGGCCATAACTCTATGCATCAAAGCATGGTGTCTGATGCTCTACCGATACTGACAATCCACAATAATAATAATAATAATAGTTTCTACTTTTGGCACAAGACCAGCAATTACCCAGTGTATTACTGGTACTTTATTTTATCGACCCCGTAAGGATAAAAGGCAAAGTTAACCTCGGCGGGATTTGAACTCAGAATGGGAAGGGCCGTAACTCTTTGCGTCAAAGCATGGCGTCCGACCCTCTACCGATACTGCAATGAAATTATTGTGTACAGTGCTCAGGTGCACTACAACTCATCAAAGGTGCATGTATAGTACATGTATATGTACAAATGTCAGGGAAGTGAACAGTGTACGAGTCATGATATACATGTGTGTGTGTGTATGGAGGCGGAATATCAGGTGTAGTGTTGAGAATTTCGGGAAGCATTGAGGTTTTAAAGAGTGCAGTGTCTCGACAGCTAATAACTGATGCAGGTAGTTTGTTCCATGCTTCAGCAACTCTGAGCGTGAAAAAATGTCATGGGAGCTGTGCTGTTTTCTGGGATGTTAGACACATGAAATACAAAAAGGTGCTCAGAGTTGTTGTTGGCAAGATGGTTAATAATGTTATGGGTGTTTACTAAATCAGTTGCCAGATGTCAGAGTTTCAATGTATCCAAGCCCAGGGAAGTAAGGCGTTCAGGGTATGGTAGATGCCTAATGAAGGGTATTGGCATGGTTGCACGTCTCTGAACAGTTTCCAGGAGGTCAATGTTCATAGCTATATACAGCTGCAAATAGATAGCTGGAGAGCGGCAGACAAAGGTCTTGCTGAGTGATTCCATAATACCCTCGGCATTCTTCCATGTGCTTTATCCAACGCAAATCGCTGCTGACAGTAATGCCCAGGTCACATTCACAAGAAGACTTCTTGTTATTAGTGTTGTAATTGCAGAGAGTGTTGCCATAAGTCTTTTGTGTGGTACAGAATTAAAAGCTTTAGCAAAGTGAAAGTAAACAACATCCACCCAAGAGCCGCCATCAGTGATCCGTGTGATATCTTCATGAAACTCGATGAGTTGATCACAGCAGCTGGAGTTAAATCCAAAGAGACGGGTAAGGCTGTGAGAATTGCAGAAGTTCCAGAGTGTTTCTATAACACAGGATTCCGTCCATTTGGCAATGCAGCAAGAAAGACTGACTGGACGACAGTGTGATGTGTGAGTGTCAGTAGCTGTTTAAGAGAGTTGGCATTTGAATGAGATATAGCGAGAAGTTCCACAAAATTTATAGCACCTGGGGATATAGCTCAGTGATAGTGCATTCGACTGCAGATCGAGAGGTCCCTGGTTCAATCCCGGGTGTCCCCTTTCTATTTTATTTTATTTCAGTTGCATTGGTAGTACAGTAGGTAGTACGTCAGTCTCATGATCAAATCTGAAATCAGAGAAATCTGAAGGTCGTGAGTTCAATCCTCACCTAGAGCACATACTTTACGCAATAATTTTCAATAATTCAAAATAATTTTTTTTTTTTTTTTGGCTACCACGTGTGTTAGACACATGGAATTCAAAAAGGTGCTCCAGGTTGATGTTGGAAAGATGGTTAATAAATTTGTGGGTGTTTATTAAGTCAGTTGACATTCCAAGAGAACCAAGCGTTCAGAGTATGGTAGATGTCTGATGGAGGGTATTCGCTTCATTGCACGTCTTAGAACAGTTTCCGGGAGATCAATGTTCTGAGCAGGATAGGGGTTCCAGACTGGTGTTGCAAGTTCTAAGTGTGGTCGCATCATAGCTATATACAGCTTTAAATAAATAGCTGGAGAGCGACTGACAAAGGTCTTACTGAGTGACGCCAGGACACTCTCGGCCTTCTTGACAATTTTAGAGGTGTGCTTTGTCCGACGCAAACCGCTGCCGACAGTAATACCCAGGTCACATTCACAAGAACACTTCTTGATATTAGTGTTGTGGAGGGAGTACGCGAACGTTCGGTATTCCTCCCAAAATGCATGGTGGTACACTTGTCCACAGCCAGCTTGAGTAGCCAGTCCGTGATCCATTGCTGCATTCTGTCCAGGTCTGATTACAGGAAAGATCTATAGTGTTCAGGTTCTGCCCTTGTTATCTCAAGATACAGCTTGATGTCATCTGCGTATTTCATCATTGTAGTATTCTTGAAGTTGACATCGATGTCATTAATATATACAACAAACCAAACGGGACCAACAACAGATCTCTGCTGTACACCAGATGACATCTCATTGGGCGAAGCATGCTGTCCTAGCGCCGCGACTACCTTGTTTTAACTGAGAATGAAGAACTTCAACCAGTTAAAAAGATCATCTCTTCACCCCTTTGCAGAGAGTTTTACCATAAGTGTTTTGTGTGGAACAGAATTAAAAGCTTTAGTAAAGTCAAGGAAAACACCATCCACTCATGAGCCGCCATCCGTGATCCGGGTGATGCCTTCAAGAAACTCGATGAGTTGATCACAGCAGCAGGAGTTAAATCATAATTGCAAGAGACGTATATGGCTGTGAGAATTGCAGAAGTTGCAGAGTGTTTCTATAACACAGGATTCCGTCAGATTGGCAATGCAGCAAGTAAGACTGACTAGACCACAGTGTGGTGTGTGTGTGTCAGTAGCTGTTTAAGAGAGTTGGCGTTTGAATGAGATATAGTGAAAATTTCCACAATAATTCATTCGCCTGGGGATATAGCTCAGTGGTAGAGCATTCGACTGCAGATCGAGAGGTTCCTGGTTCAATCCCGGGTGTCCCCTTTCTATTTTATTTTATTTCAGTTGCATTGGTATTGCAGTAGGCAGTACGTCAGTCTCATAATACAATCTGAAATCAGAGAAATCTGAAGGTCGCGATTTCAATCCTCACCTAGAGCACATACTTTACGCAATAATTTTCATTAATCCAAAATAATATTTTTTTTTTTTGGCTACCACGTGTGTTAGACACATGGAATTCAAAAAGGTGCTCCAGGTTGATGTTGGAAAGATGGTTAATAATTTTGTGGGTGTTTATCAAGACAGTTTACAAGCCCAGGGAACCAAGCGTTCAGAGTATGGTAGATGCCTGGTGAAAGGTATTCGCTTGATTGCACGTCTTAGAACAGTTTCCAGGAGGTCAATGTACTGAGCAGGATAGGGGTTCCAGACTGGTGTTGCAAATTCTAAGTGCGGCCGCATCATAGCTATATACAGCTTTAAATAAATAGCTGGAGAGAGACTGACAAAGGTCTTACTGAGTGACGCCAACACACTCTCGGCCTTCTTGACAGTTTTAGAGGAGTGCTTTGTCTAACGCCAACCGCTGCCGACAGTAATGCCCAGGTCACGTTCACAAGAACATTTCTTGATATTAGTGTTGTGGAGGGAGTATGCGATCTTTGGGTTTTCCTCCCAAAATGCATGGTGGTACACTTGTCCACAGCCAGCTTGAGTTGCCAGTCCGTGATCCATTGCTGCATTCTGTCCAGGTCTGATTACAGGAAACATCTATTGTGTTCAGGTTCTACCCTTTTTATCTCAAGATACAGCTTGATGTCATCTGCGTATTACATCATTGTAGCATTCTTGAAGTTGACATCGATGTCATTAATATATACAACAAACCAATGGGAACCAACAACAGATCTCTGCTGTACACCAGATGACATCTCATAGTGCGAAGCATGCTGTCCTAGCACCGCGACTACCTTGTTTTAACTGAGAATGAAGAACTTCAACCAGTTAAAAAGATCATCTCTTCACCCCTTTGCAGAGAGTTTTACCATAAGTGTTTTGTGTGGAACAGAATTAAAGGCTTTAGTAAAGTCAAGGAAAACACCATCCACTCATGAGCCGCCATCAGTGATCCGGGTGATGCCTTCAAGAAACTCGATGAGTTGATCACAGCAGCTGGACTTAAATCCAAATTGCAAGAGACGTATATGGCTGTGAGAATTGCAGAAGTTGCAGAGTGTTTCTATAACACAGGATTCCGTCAGTTTGGCAATGCAGCAAGTCAGACTGACTGGACGACAGTGTGGTGTGTGTGTGTCAGTAGCTGTTTAAGAGAGTTGGCGTTTGAATGAGATATAGCGAAAACTCCCACAACACTTCATTCACCTGGGGATATAGCTCAGTGGTAGAGCATTCGACTGCAGATCGAGAGGTCCCTGGTTCAATCCCGGGTGTCCCCTTTCTATTTTATTTTATTTCATTTGCATTGGTATTGCAGTAGGCAGTACGTCAGTCTCATAATACAATCTGAAATCAGAGAAATCTGAAGGTCGTGATTTCAATCCTCACCTAGAGCACATACTTTACGCAATAATTTTCATTAGTCCAAAATAATCTTTTTTTTTTTTTGGCTACCACGTGTGTTAGACACATGGAATTCAAAAAGGTGCTCCAGGTTGATGTTGGAAAGATGGTTAATAAATTTGTGGGTGTTTATCAAGTCAGTTGATATGCCCAGGGAACCAAGCGTTCAGAGTATGGTAGATGCCTGATGGAGGGTGTTCGCTTGATTGCACGTCTTAGAACAGTTTCCAGGAGGTCAATGTTCTGAGCAGGATAGGGGTTCCAGACTGGTGTCGCAAATTCTAAGTGTGGCCGCATCATAGCTATATACAGCTTTAAATAAATAGCTGGAGAGCGACTGACAAAGGTCTTACTGAGTGACGCCAACACACTCTCGGCCTTCTTGACAGTTTTAGAGGAGTGCTTTGTCTAACGCCAACCGCTGCCGACAGTAATGCCCAGGTCACATTCACAAGAACACTTCTTGATATTAGTGTTGTGGAGGGAGTATGCGAACGTTGGGTTTTCCTCCCAAAATGCATGGTGGTACACTTGTCCACAGCCAGCTTGAGTTGTCAGTCCGTGATCCATTGCTGCATTGTGTCCAGGTCTGATTACAGGAAAGGTCTATAGTGTTCAGGTTCTGCCCTTTTTATCTCAAGATACAGCTTGATGTCATCTGCGTATTTCATCATTGTAGCATTCAGGAAGTTGACATCGATGTCATTAATATATACAACAAACCAAAGTGGACCAACAACAGATCTCTGCTGTACACCAGATGACATCTCATAGGGTGAAGCATGCTGTCCTAGCACCGCGACTGCCTCTTTTTAACTGAGAAAGAAGAACTTCAACCAGTTAAAAAGATCATCTCTTCACCCATTTTTTCAGAGAGTTTTACCATAATTATTTTTGTGTGGAACAGAATTAAAAGCTTTAGCAAGGTCAAGGAAAAAAACATCCACTCATGAGCCGCGATCAGTGATCCGGGTGATGCCTTCAAGAAACTCGATGAGTTGATCACAGCAGCAGGAGTTAAATCATATTTGCAAGAGACGTATATGGCTGTGAGAATTGCAGAAGTTGCAGAGTGTTTCTATAACACAGGATTCCGTCAGATTGGCAATGCAGCAAGTAAGACTGACTAGACGACAGTGTGGTGTGTGTGTGTCAGTAGCTGTTTAAGAGAGTTGGCGTTTGAATGAGATATAGTGAAAACTTCCACAATAATTCATTCGCCTGGGGATATAGCTCAGTGGTAGAGCATTCGACTGCAGATCGAGAGGTCCCTGGTTCAATCCCGGGTGTCCCCTTTCTATTTTATTTTATTTCAGTTGCATTGGTATTGCAGTAGGTAGTACGTCAGTCTCATAATGCAATCTGAAATCAGAGAAATCTGAAGGTCGCGATTTCAATCCTCACCTAGAGCACATACTTTACGCAATAATTTTCATTAATCCAAAATAATTTTTTTTTTTTTTTTTTTGGCTACCACGTGTGTTAGACACATGGAATTCAAAAAGGTGCTCCAGGTTGATGTTGGAAAGATGGTTAATAATTTTGTGGGTGTTTATCAAAACAGTTTACATACCCAGGGAACCAAGCGTTCAGAGTATGGTAGATGCCTGGTGAAAGGTATTCGCTTGATTGCACGTCTTAGAACAGTTTCCAGGAGCTCAATGTTCTGAGCAGGATAGGGGTTCCAGACTGGAGTTTCAAATTCTAAATGTGGCCGCATCATAGCTATATACAGCTTTAAATAAATAGCTGGAGAGCGACTGACAAAGGTCTTACTGAGTGACGCCAAGACGCTCTCGGCCTTCTTGACAATTTTAAAGGTGTGCTTTGTCCAACGCAAACCGCTGCCGACATAAAGCCCAGGTCACGTTCACAAGAACATTTCTTGATATTAGTGTTGTGGAGGGAGTATGCGAACTTTGGGTTTTCCTCCCAAAATGCATGGTGGTACACGTGTCCAAAGCCAGCTTGAGTTGCCAGTCCGTGATCCATTGCTGCATTGTGTCCAGGTCTGGTTACAAGAAAGATCTATAGTGTTCAGAATCTGCCCTTTTTATCTCGAGATACAGCTTGATCTCATCTGCGTATTTCATCATTGTACCATTCTTGAAGTTGACATCTATGACATTAATATATACAACAAACCAAAGGGAACCAACAACAGATCTCTGCTGTACATCAGATGACATCTCAAAGGGCGAAGCATGCTGTCCGAGCACCGCGACTACCTCTTTTTAACTGAGAATGAAGAACTTCAACCAGTTAAAAAGATAATCTTTTCACCCCTTTGCAGAGAGTTTTACCATAAGTGTTTTGTGTGGAACAGACTAAAAGCTTTAGCAAAGTCAAGGAAAACACCATCCACTCATGAGCCGCCATCAGTGATCCGGGTGATGCCTTCAAGAAACTCGATGAGTTGATCACGGCAGCTGGAGCTAAATCCAAATTGCAAGAGACGGATATGACCGTGAGAATTGCAGAAGTTGCAGAGTGTTTCTACAACACAGGATTCCGTCAGTTTGGCAATGCAGCAAGTAAGACTGACTGGACGACAGTGTGGTGTGTGTGTGTCAGTAGCTGTTTAAGAGAGTTGGCGTTTGAATGAGATATAGCGAAAACTCCCACAACATTTCATTCACCTGGGGATATAGCTCAGTGGTAGAGCATTCGACTGCAGATCGAGAGGTCCCTGGTTCAATCCCGGGTGTCCCCTTTCTATTTTATTTTATTTCAGTTGCATTGGTATTGCAGTAGGCAGTACGTCAGTCTCATAATACAATCTGAAATCAGAGAAATCTGAAGGTCGTGATTTCAATCCTCACCTAGAGCACATACTTTACGCAATAATTTTCATTAGTCCAAAATAATCTTTTTTTTTTTTTGGCTACCTCAAAAAGGTGCTCCAGGTTGATGTTGGAAAGATGGTTAATAAATTTGTGGGTGTTTATCAAGTCAGTTGATATGCCCAGGGAACCAAGCGTTCAGAGT
Source organism: Eledone cirrhosa (assembly GCA_964016885.1). Taxonomy (NCBI): domain Eukaryota; kingdom Metazoa; phylum Mollusca; class Cephalopoda; order Octopoda; family Eledonidae; genus Eledone; species Eledone cirrhosa. The sequence continues at coordinate 199,420,292 of OZ024742.1, read as the reverse complement.
ATGGTAGATGCCTGATGGAGGGTGTTCGCTTGATTGCACGTCTTAGAACAGTTTCCAGGAGGTCAATGTACTGAGCAGGATAGGGGTTCCATACTGGTGTTGCAAATTCTAAGTGCGGCCGCATCATAGCTATATACAGCTTTAAATAAATAGCTGGAGAGAGACTGACAAAGGTCTTACTGAGTGACGCCAACACACTCTCGGCCTTCTTGACAGTTTTAGAGGAGTGCTTTGTCTAACGCCAACCGCTGCCGACAGTAATGCCCAGGTCACGTTCACAAGAACACTTCTCGATATTAGTGTTGTGAAGGGAGTATGCGAACGTTGGGTTTTCCTCCCAAAATGCATGGTGGTACACTTGTCCACAGCCAGCTTGAGTTGTCAGTCCGTGATCCATTGCTGCATTGTGTCCAGGTCTGATTACAGGAAAGATCTATAGTGTTCAGGTTCTGCCCTTTTTATCTCAAGATACAGCTTGATGTCATTTGCGTATTTCATCATTGTAGCATTCAGGAAGTTGACATCGATGTCATTAATATATACAACAAACCAAAGTGGACCAACAACAGATCTCTGCTGTACACCAGATGACATCTCATAGGGTGAAGCATGCTGTCCTAGCACCGCGACTGCCTCTTTTTAACTGAGAAAGAAGAACTTCAACCAGTTAAAAAGATCATCTCTTCACCCCTTTGCAGAGAGTATTACCATAATTATTTTTGTGTGGAACAGAATTAAAAGCTTTGGCAAGGTCAAGGAAAAAAACATCCACTCATGAGCCGCGATCAGTGATCCGGGTGATGCCTTCAAGAAACTCGATGAGTTGATCACAACAGCAGGAGTTAAATCATAATTGCAAGAGACGTATATGGCTGTGAGAATTGCAGAAGTTGCAGAGTGTTTCTATAACACAGGATTCCGTCAGATTGGCAATGCAGCAAGTAAGACTGACTAGACCACAGTGTGGTGTGTGTGTGTCAGTAGCTGTTTAAGAGAGTTGGCGTTTGAATGAGATATAGTGCAAACTTCCACAATAATTCAATCGCCTGGGGATATAGCTCAGTGGTAGAGCATTCGACTGCAGATCGAGAGGTCCCTGGTTCAATCCCGGGTGTCCCCTTTCTATTTTATTTTATTTCAGTTGCATTGGTATTGCAGTAGGTAGTACGTCAGTCTCATAATGCAATCTGAAATCAGAGAAATCTGAAGGTCGCGATTTCAATCCTCACATAGAGCACATACTTTACGCAATAATTTTCATTAATCCAAAATAATTTTTTTTTTTTGGCTACCACGTGTGTTAGACACATGGAATTCAAAAAGGTGCTCCAGGTTGATGTTGGAAAGATGGTTAATAATTTTGTGGGTGTTTATCAAAACAGTTTACATGCCCAGGGAACCAAGCGTTCAGAGTATGGTAGATGCCTGGTGAAAGGTATTCGCTTGATTGCACGTCTTAGAACAGTTTCCAGGAGCTCAATGTTCTGAGCAGGATAGGGGTTCCAGACTGGAGTTTCAAATTCTAAATGTGGCCGCATCATAGCTATATACAGCTTTAAATAAATAGCTGGAGAGCGACTGACAAAGGTCTTACTGAGTGACGCCAAGACGCTCTCGGCCTTCTTGACAATTTTAAAGGTGTGCTTTGACCAACGCAAACCGCTGCCGACATAATGCCCAGGTCACGTTCACAAGAACATTTCTTGATATTAGTGTTGTGGAGGGAGTATGCGAACTTTGGGTTTTCCTCCCAAAATGCATGGTGGTACACGTGTCCAAAGCCAGCTTGAGTTGCCAGTCCGTGATCCATTGCTGCATTGTGTCCAGGTCTGGTTACAAGAAAGATCTATAGTGTTCAGAATCTGCCCTTTTTATCTCGAGATACAGCTTGATGTCATCTGCGTATTTCATCATTGTAGCATTCTTAAGTTGACATCTATGACATTAATATATACAACAAACCAAAGGGGACCAACAACAGATCTCTGCTGTACATCAGATGACATCTCAAAGGGCGAAGCATGCTGTCCGAGCACCGCGAATACCTCTTTTTAACTGAGAATGAAGAACTTCAACCAGTTAAAAAGATAATCTTTTCACCCCTTTGCAGAGAGTTTTACCATAAGTGTTTTGTGTGGAACAGACTAAAAGCTTTAGCAAAGTCAAGGAAAACACCATCCACTCATGAGCCGCCATCAGTGATCCGGGTGATGCCTTCAAGAAACTCGATGAGTTGATCACGGCAGCTGGAGCTAAATCCAAATTGCAAGAGACGGATATGACCGTGAGAATTGCAGAAGCTGCAGAGTGTTTCTACAACACAGGATTCCGTCAGTTTGGCAATGCAGCAAGTAAGACTGACTGGACGACAGTGTGGTGTGTGTGTGTCAGTAGCTGTTTAAGAGAGTTGGCGTTTGAATGAGATATAGCGAAAACTCCCACAACACTTCATTCACCTGGGGATATAGCTCAGTGGTAGAGCATTCGACTGCAGATCGAGAGGTCCCTGGTTCAATCCCGGGTGTCCCCTTTCTATTTTATTTTATTTCAGTTGCATTGGTATTGCAGTAGGCAGTACGTCAGTCTCATAATACAATCTGAAATCAGAGAAATCTGAAGGTCGTGATTTCAATCCTCACCTAGAGCACATACTTTACGCAATAATTTTCATTAGTCCAAAATAATCTTTTTTTTTTTTTGGCTACCTCAAAAAGGTGCTCCAGGTTGATGTTGGAAAGATGGTTAATAAATTTGTGGGTGTTTTTCAAGTCAGTTGATATGCCCAGGGAACCAAGCGTTCAGAGTATGGTAGATGCCTGGTGAAAGGTATTCGCTTGATTGCACGTCTTAGAACAGTTTCCAGGAGGTCAATGTACTGAGCAGGATAGGGGTTCCAGACTGGTGTTGCAAATTCTAAGTGCGGCCGCATCATAGCTATATACAGCTTTAAATAAATAGCTGGAGAGAGACTGACAAAGGTCTTACTGAGTGACGCCAACACACTCTCGGCCTTCTTGACAGTTTTAGAGGAGTGCTTTGTCTAACGCCAACCGCTGCCGACAGTAATGCCCAGGTCACGTTCACAAGAACATTTCTTGATATTAGTGTTGTGGAGGGAGTATGCGATCTTTGGGTTTTCCTCCCAAAATGCATGGTGGTACACTTGTCCACAGCCAGCTTGAGTTGCCAGTCCGTGATCCATTGCTGCATTCTGTCCAGGTCTGATTACAGGAAACATCTATTGTGTTCAGGTTCTACCCTTTTTATCTCAAGATACAGCTTGATGTCATCTGCGTATTACATCATTGTAGCATTCTTGAAGTTGACATCGATGTCATTAATATATACAACAAACCAATGGGAACCAACAACAGATCTCTGCTGTACACCAGATGACATCTCATTGGGCGAAGCATGCTGTCCGAGCACCGCGACTACCTTGTTTTATCTGAGAATGAAGAACTTCAACCAGTTAAAAAGATCATCTCTTCACCCCTTTGCAGAGAGTTTTACCATAAGTGTTTTGTGTGGAACAGAATTAAAAGCTTTAGTAAAGTCAAGGAAAACACCATCCACTCATGAGCCGCCATCAGTGATCCGGGTGATGCCTTCAAGAAACTCGATGAGTTGATCACAGCAGCTGGACTTAAATCCAAATTGCAAGAGACGTATATGGCTGTGAGAATTGCAGAAGTTGCAGAGTGTTTCTATAACACAGGATTCCGTCAGTTTGGCAATGCAGCAAATCAGACTGACTAGACCACAGTGTGGTGTGTGTGTGTCAGTAGCTGTTTAAGAGAGTTGGCGTTTGAATGAGATATAGCGAAAACTCCCACAACACTTCATTCACCTGGGGATATAGCTCAGTGGTAGAGCATTCGACTGCAGATCGAGAGGTCCCTGGTTCAATCCCGGGTGTCCCCTTTCTATTTTATTTTATTTCAGTTGCATTGGTATTGCAGTAGGCAGTACGTCAGTCTCATAATACAATCTGAAATCAGAGAAATCTGAAGGTCGTGATTTCAATCCTCACCTAGAGCACATACTTTACGCAATAATTTTCATTAGTCCAAAATAATCTTTTTTTTTTTTTGGCTACCTCAAAAAGGTGCTCCAGGTTGAAGTTGGAAAGATGGTTAATAAATTTGTGGGTGTTTATCAAGTCAGTTGATATGCCCAGGGAACCAAGCGTTCAGAGTATGGTAGATGCCTGATGGAGGGTGTTCGCTTGATTGCACGTCTTAGAACAGTTTCCAGGAGGTCAATGTACTGAGCAGGATAGGGGTTCCAGACTGGTGTTGCAAATTCTAAGTGTGGCCGCATCATAGCTATATACAGCTTTAAATAAATAGCTGGAGAGCGACTGACAAAGGTCTTACTGAGTGACGCCAACACACTCTCGGCCTTCTTGACAGTTTTAGAGGAGTGCTTTGTCTAACGCAAACCGCTGCCGACAGTAATGCCCAGGTAACGTTCACAAGAACACTTCTCGATATTAGTGTTGTGAAGGGAGTATGCGAACGTTGGGTTTTCCTCCCAAAATGCATGGTGGTACACTTGTCCACAGCCAGCTTGAGTTGCCAGTCCGTGATCCATTGCTGCATTGTGTCCAGGTCTGATTACAGGAAAGATCTATAGTGTTCAGGTTCTGCCCTTTTTATCTCAAGATACAGCTTGATGTCATCTGCGTATTTCATCATTGTAGCATTCAGGAAGTTGACATCGATGTCATTAATATATACAACAAACCAAAGTGGACCAACAACAGATCTCTGCTGTACACCAGATGACATCTCATAGGGTGAAGCATGCTGTCCTAGCACCGCGACTGCCTCTTTTTAACTGAGAAAGAAGAACTTCAACCAGTTAAAAAGATCATCTCTTCACCCATTTTTTCAGAGAGTTTTACCATAATTATTTTTGTGTGGAACAGAATTAAAAGCTTTAGCAAGGTCAAGGAAAAAAACATCCACTCATGATCCGCCATCCGTGATCCGGGTGATGCCTTCAAGAAACTCGATGAGTTGATCACAGCAGCAGGAGTTAAATCATAATTGCAAGAGACGTATATGGCTGTGAGAATTGCAGAAGTTGCAGAGTGTTTCTATAACACAGGATTCCGTCAGATTGGCAATGCAGCAAGTGAGACTGACTAGACCACAGTGTTGTGTGTGTGTGTCAGTAGCTGTTTAAGAGAGTTGGCGTTTGAATGAGATATAGTGAAAACTTCCACAATAATTCATTCGCCTGGGGATATAGCTCAGTGGTAGAGCATTCGACTGCAGATCGAGAGGTCCCTGGTTCAATCCCGGGTGTCCCCTTTCTATTTTATTTTATTTCAGTTGCATTGGTATTGCAGTAGGTAGTACGTCAGTCTCATAATACAATCTGAAATCAGAGAAATCTGAAGGTCGTGATTTTAATCCTCACCTGGAGCACATACTTTACGCAATAATTTTCATTAATCCAAAATAATTTTTTTTTTTTTTGCTACCACGTGTGTTAGACACATGGAATTCAAAAAGGTGCTCCAGGTTGATGTTGGAAAGATGGTTAATAATTTTGTGGGTGTTTATCAAGACAGTTTACAAGCCCAGAGAACCAAGCGTTCAGAGTATGGTAGATGCCTGGTGAAAGGTATTCTCTTGATTGCACGTCTTAGAACAGTTTCCAGGAGCTCAATGTTCTGAGCAGGATAGGGGTTCCAGACTGGAGTTGCAAATTCTAAGTGTGGCCGCATCATAGCTATATACAGCTTTAAATAAATAGCTGGAGAGCGACTGACAAAGGTCTTACTGAGTGACGCCAAGACGCTCTCGGCCTTCTTGACAATTTTAAAGGTGTGCTTTGTCCAACGCAAACCGCTGCCGACATAATGCCCAGGTCACGTTCACAAGAACATTTCTTGATATTAGTGTTGTGGAGGGAGTATGCGAACTTTGGGTTTTCCTCCCAAAATGCATGGTGGTACACTTGTCCACAGCCAGCTTGAGTTGCCAGTCCGTGATCCATTGCTGCATTCTGTCCAGGTCTGATTACAGGAAACATCTATTGTGTTCAGGTTCTACCCTTTTTATCTCAAGATACAGCTTGATGTCATCTGCGTATTACATCATTGTAGCATTCTTGAAGTTGACATCGATGTCATTAATATATACAACAAACCAAAGGGAACCAACAACAGATCTCTGCTGTACACCAGATGACATCTCATTGGGCGAAGCATGCTGTCCTAGCACCGCTACTACCTTGTTTAAACTGAGAATGAAGAACTTCAACCAGTTAAAAAGACCATCTCTTCACCCCTTTGCAGAGAGTTTTACCATAAGTGTTTTGTGTGGAACAGAATTAAAAGCTTTAGCAAGGTCAAGGAAAAAAACATCCACTCATGAGCCGCCATCCGTGATCCGGGTGATGCCTTCAAGAAACTCGATCAGTTTATCACAGCAGCAGGAGTTAAATCATAATTGCAAGAGACGTATATGGCTGTGAGAATTGCAGAAGTTGCAGAGTGTTTCTATAACACAGGATTCCGTCAGTTTGGCAATGCAGCAAGTCAGACTGACTGGACGACAGTGTGGTGTGTGTGTGTCAGTAGCTGTTTAAGAGAGTTGGCGTTTGAATGAGATATAGCGAAAACTCCCACAATAATTCATTCACCTGGGGATATAGCTCAGTGGTAGAGCATTCGACTGCAGATCGAGAGGTCCCTGGTTCAATCCCGGGTGTCCCCTTTCTATTTTATTTTATTTCAGTTGCATTGGTATTACAGTAGGCAGTACGTCAGTCTCATAATACAATCTGAAATCAGAGAAATCTGAAGGTCGCGATTTCAATCCTCACCTAGAGCACATACTTTACGCAATAATTTTCATTATTCCAAAATAATCTTTTTTTTTTTTGGCTACCTCAAAAAGGTGCTCCAGGTTGATGTTGGAAAGATGGTTAATAATTTTGTGGGTGTTTATCAAGTCAGTTGACATGCCCAGGGAACCAAGCGTTCAGAGTATGGTAGATGCCTGATGGAGGGTATTCGCATGATTGCACGTCTTAGAACAGTTTCCAGGAGGTCAATGTTCTGAGCAGGATAGGGGTTCCAGACTGGTGTTGCAAATTCTAAGTGTGGCCGCATCATAGCTATATACAGCTTTAAATAAATAGCTGGAGAGCGACTGACAAAGGTCTTACTGAGTGAAGCCAACACACTCTCGGCCTTCTTGACAGTTTTAGAGGAGTGCTTTGTCTAACGCCAACCGCTGCCGACAGTAATGCCCAGGTCACATTCACAAGAACACTTCTCGATATTAGTGTTGTGAAGGGAGTATGCGAACGTTGGGTTTTCCTCCCAAAATGCATGGTGGTACACTTGTCCACAGCCAGCTTGAGTTGTCAGTCCGTGATCCATTGCTGCATTGTGTCCAGGTCTGATTACAGGAAAGATCTATAGTGTTCAGGTTCTGCCCTTTTTATCTCAAGATACAGCTTGATGTCATCTGCGTATTTCATCATTGTAGTATTCAGGAAGTTGACATCGATGTCATTAATATATACAACAAACCAAAGTGGACCAACAACATATCTCTGCTGTACACCAGATGACATCTCATAGGGTGAAGCATGCTGTCCTAGCACCGCGACTGCCTCTTTTGAACTGAGAAAGAAGAACTTCAACCAGTTAAAAAGATCATCTCTTCACCCATTTTTTCAGAGAGTTTTACCATAATTATTTTTGTGTGGAACAGAATTAAAAGCTTTAGTAAAGTCAAGGAAAACACCATCCACTCATGAGCCGCCATCCGTGATCCGGGTGATGCCTTCAAGAAACTCGATGAGTTGATCACAGCAGCAGGAGTTAAATCATAATTGCAAGAGACGTATATGGCTGTGAGAATTGCAGAAGTTGCAGAGTGTTTCTATAACACAGGATTCCGTCAGATTGGCAATGCAGCAAGTAAGACTGACTAGACCACAGTGTGGTGTGTGTGTGTCAGTAGCTGTTTAAGAGAGTTGGCGTTTGAATGAGATATAGTGAAAACTTCCACAATAATTCATTCGCCTGGGGATATAGCTCACTGGTAGAGCATTCGACTGCAGATCGAGAGGTCCCTGGTTCAATCCCGGGTGTCCCCTTTCTATTTTATTTTATTTCAGTTGCATTGGTATTGCAGTAGGCAGTACGTCAGTCTCATAATACAATCTGAAATCAGAGAAATCTGAAGGTCGCGATTTCAATCCTCACCTAGAGCACATACTTTACGCAATAATTTTCATTAATCCAAAATAATTTTTTTTTTTTTGGCTACCACGTGTGTTAGATACATGGAATTCAAAAAGGTGCTCCAGGTTGATGTTGGAAAGATGGTTAATAATTTTGTGGGTGTTTATCAAGACAGTTTACAAGCCCAGGGAACCAAGCGTTCAGAGTATGGTAGATGCCTGGTGAAAGGTATTCGCTTGATTGCACGTCTTAGAACAGTTTCCAGGAGCTCAATGTTCTGAGCAGGATAGGGGTTCCAGACTGGAGTTGCAAATTCTAAGTGTGGCCGCATCATAGCTATATACAGCTTTAAATAAATAGCTGGAGAGCGACTGACAAAGGTCTTACTGAGTGACGCCAAGACGCTCTCGGCCTTCTTGACAATTTTAGAGGTGTGCTTTGTCCAACGCAAACCGCTGCCGACATAATGCCCAGGTCACGTTCACAAGGAACATTTCTTGATATTAGTGTTGTGGAGGGAGTATGCGAACTTTGGGTTTTCCTCCCAAAATGCATGGTGGTACACTTGTCCACAGCCAGCTTGAGTTGCCAGTCCGTGATCCATTGCTGCATTCTGTCCAGGTCTGATTACAGGAAACATCTATTGTGTTCAGGTTCTACCCTTTTTATCTCAAGATACAACTTGATGTCATCTGCGTATTACATCATTGTAGCATTCTTGAAGTTGACATCGATGTCATTAATATATACAACAAACCAAAGGGAACCAACAACAGATCTCTGCTGTACACCAGATGACATCTCATAGGGCGAAGCATGCTGTCCTAGCACCGCGACTACCTTGTTTTAACTGAGAATGAAGAACTTCAACCAGTTAAAAAGATCATCTCTTCACCCCTTTGCAGAGAGTTTTACCATAAGTGTTTTGTGTGGAACAGAATTAAAAGCTTTAGTAAAGTCAAGGAAAACACCATCCACTCATGAGCCGCCATCAGTGATCCGGGTGATGCCTTCAAGAAACTCGATGAGTTGATCACAGCAGCTGGACTTAAATCCAAATTGCAAGAGACGTATATGGCTGTGAGAATTGCAGAAGTTGCAGAGTGTTTCTATAACACAGGATTCCGTCAGTTTGGCAATGCAGCAAGTCAGACTGACTGGACGACAGTGTGGTGTGTGTGTGTCAGTAGCTGTTTAAGAGAGTTGGCGTTTGAATGAGATATAGCGAAAACTCCCACAACACTTCATTCACCTGGGGATATAGCTCAGTGGTAGAGCATTCGACTGCAGATCGAGAGGTTCCTGGTTCAATCCCGGGTGTCCCCTTTCTATTTTATTTTATTTCAGTTGCATTGGTATTGCAGTAGGCAGTACGTCAGTCTCATAATACAATCTGAAATCAGAGAAATCTGAAGGTCGTGATTTCAATCCTCACCTAGAGCACATACTTTACGCAATAATTTTCATTAGTCCAAAATAATCTTTTTTTTTTTTTGGCTACCACGTGTGTTAGACACATGGAATTCAAAAAGGTGCTCCAGGTTGATGTTGGAAAGATGGTTAATAAATTTGTGGGTGTTTATCAAGTCAGTTGATATGCCCAGGGAACCAAGCGTTCAGAGTATGGTAGATGCCTGATGGAGGGTGTTCGCTTGATTGCACGTCTTAGAACAGTTTCCAGGAGGTCAATGTTCTGAGCAGGATAGGGGTTCCAGACTGGTGTTGCAAATTCTAAGTGTGGCCGCATCATAGCTATATACAGCTTTAAATAAATAGCTGGAGAGCGACTGACAAAGGTCTTACTGAGTGACGCCAACACACTCTCGGCCTTCTTGACAGTTTTAGAGGAGTGCTTTGTCTAACGCCAACCGCTGCCGACAGTAATGCCCAGGTCACATTCACAAGAACACTTCTTGATATTAGTGTTGTGGAGGGAGTATGCGAACGTTGGGTTTTCCTCCCAAAATGCATGGTGGTACACTTGTCCACAGCCAGCTTGAGTTGTCAGTCCGTGATCCATTGCTGCATTGTGTCCAGGTCTGATTACAGGAAAGATCTATAGTGTTCAGGTTCTGCCCTTTTTATCTCAAGATACAGCTTGATGTCATCTGCGTATTTCATCATTGTAGCATTCAGGAAGTTGACATCGATGTCATTAATATATACAACAAACCAAAGTGGACCAACAACAGATCTCTGCTGTACACCAGATGACATCTCATAGGGTGAAGCATGCTGTCCTAGCACCGCGACTGCCTCTTTTTAACTGAGAAAGAAGAACTTCAACCAGTTAAAAAGATCATCTCTTCACCCATTTTTTCAGAGAGTTTTACCATAATTATTTTTGTGTGGAACAGAATTAAAAGCTTTAGCAAGGTCAAGGAAAAAAACATCCACTCATGAGCCGCCATCAGTGATCCGGGTGATGCCTTCAAGAAACTCGATGAGTTGATCACAGCAGCAGGAGTTAAATCATATTTGCAAGAGACGTATATGGCTGTGAGAATTGCAGAAGTTGCAGAGTGTTTCTATAACACAGGATTCCGTCAGATTGGCAATGCAGCAAGTAAGACTGACTAGACGACAGTGTGGTGTGTGTGTGTCAGTAGCTGTTTAAGAGAGTTGGCGTTTGAATGAGATATAGTGCAAACTTCCACAATAATTCATTCGCCTGGGGATATAGCTCAGTGGTAGAGCATTCGACTGCAGATCGAGAGGTCCCTGGTTCAATCCCGTGTGTCCCCTTTCTATTTTATTTTATTTCAGTTGCATTGGTATTGCAGTAGGTAGTACGTCAGTCTCATAATGCAATCTGAAATCAGAGAAATCTGAAGGTCGCGATTTCAATCCTCACCTAGAGCACATACTTTACGCAATAATTTTCATTAATCCAAAATAATTTTTTTTTTTTTTTTTTGGCTACCACGTGTGTTAGACACATGGAATTCAAAAAGGTGCTCCAGGTTGATGTTGGAAAGATGGTTAATAATTTTGTGGGTGTTTATCAAAACAGTTTACATGCCCAGGGAACCAAGCGTTCAGAGTATGGTTGATGCCTGGTGAAAGGTATTCGCTTGATTGCACGTCTTAGAACAGTTTCCAGGAGCTCAATGTTCTGAGCAGGATAGGGGTTCCAGACTGGAGTTTCAAATTCTAAATGTGGCCGCATCATAGCTATATACAGCTTTAAATAAATAGCTGGAGAGCGACTGACAAAGGTCTTACTGAGTGACGCCAAGACGCTCTCGGCCTTCTTGACAATTTTAAAGGTGTGCTTTGTCCAACGCAAACCGCTGCCGACATAATGCCCAGGTCACGTTCACAAGAACATTTCTTGATATTAGTGTTGTGGAGGGAGTATGCGAACTTTGGGTTTTCCTCCCAAAATGCATGGTGGTACACGTGTCCAAAGCCAGCTTGAGTTGCCAGTCCGTGATCCATTGCTGCATTGTGTCCAGGTCTGGTTACAAGAAAGATCTATAGTGTTCAGAATCTGCCCTTTTTATCTCGAGATACAGCTTGATGTCATCTGCGTATTTCATCATTGTAGCATTCTTAAGTTGACATCTATGACATTAATATATACAACAAACCAAAGGGGACCAACAACAGATCTCTGCTGTACATCAGATGACATCTCAAAGGGCGAAGCATGCTGTCCGAGCACCGCGACTACCTCTTTTTAACTGAGAATGAAGAACTTCAACCAGTTAAAAAGATAATCTTTTCACCCCTTTGCAGAGAGTTTTACCATAAGTGTTTTGTGTGGAACAGACTAAAAGCTTTAGCAAAGTCAAGGAAAACACCATCCACTCATGAGCCGCCATCAGTGATCCGGGTGATGCCTTCAAGAAACTCGATGAGTTGATCACGGCAGCTGGAGCTAAATCCAAATTGCAAGAGACGGATATGACCGTGAGAATTGCAGAAGTTGCAGAGTGTTTCTACAACACAGGATTCCGTCAGTTTGGCAATGCAGCAAGTAAGACTGACTGGACGACAGTGTGGTGTGTGTGTGTCAGTAGCTGTTTAAGAGAGTTGGCGTTTGAATGAGATATAGCGAAAACTCCCACAACACTTCATTCACCTGGGGATATAGCTCAGTGGTAGAGCATTCGACTGCAGATCGAGAGGTCCCTGGTTCAATCCCGGGTGTCCTCTTTCTATTTTATTTTATTTCAGTTGCATTGGTATTGCAGTAGGCAGTACGTCAGTCTCAAAATACAATCTGAAATCAGAGAAATCTGAAGGTCGTGATTTCAATCCTCACCTAGAGCACATACTTTACGCAATAATTTTCATTAGTCCAAAATAATCTTTTTTTTTTTTTGGCTACCTCAAAAAGGTGCTCCAGGTTGATGTTGGAAAGATGGTTAATAAATTTGTGGGTGTTTTTCAAGTCAGTTGATATGCCCAGGGAACCAAGCGTTCAGAGTATGGTAGATGCCTGGTGAAAGGTATTCGCTTGATTGCACGTCTTAGAACAGTTTCCAGGAGGTCAATGTACTGAGCAGGATAGGGGTTCCAGACTGGTGTTGCAAATTCTAAGTGCGGCCGCATCATAGCTATATACAGCTTTAAATAAATAGCTGGAGAGAGACTGACAAAGGTCTTACTGAGTGACGCCAACACACTCTCGGCCTTCTTGACAGTTTTAGAGGAGTGCTTTGTCTAACGCCAACCGCTGCCGACAGTAATGCCCAGGTCACGTTCACAAGAACACTTCTCGATATTAGTGTTGTGAAGGGAGTATGCGAACGTTGGGTTTTCCTCCCAAAATGCATGGTGGTACACTTGTCCACAGCCAGCTTGAGTTGTCAGTCCGTGATCCATTGCTGCATTGTGTCCAGGTCTGATTACAGGAAAGATCTATAGTGTTCAGGTTCTGCCCTTTTTATCTCAAGATACAGCTTGATGTCATTTGCGTATTTCATCATTGTAGCATTCAGGAAGTTGACATCGATGTCATTAATATATACAACAAACCAAAGTGGACCAACAACAGATCTCTGCTGTACACCAGATGACATCTCATAGGGTGAAGCATGCTGTCCTAGCACCGCGACTGCCTCTTTTTAACTGAGAAAGAAGAACTTCAACCAGTTAAAAAGATCATCTCTTCACCCCTTTGCAGAGAGTATAAACCATAATTATTTTTGTGTGGAACAGAATTAAAAGCTTTGGCAAGGTCAAGGAAAAAAACATCCACTCATGAGCCGCCATCAGTGATCCGGGTGATGCCTTCAAGAAACTCGATGAGTTGATCACAACAGCAGGAGTTAAATCATAATTGCAAGAGACGTATATGGCTGTGAGAATTGCAGAAGTTGCAGAGTGTTTCTATAACACAGGATTCCGTCAGATTGGCAATGCAGCAAGTAAGACTGACTAGACCACAGTGTGGTGTGTGTGTGTCAGTAGCTGTTTAAGAGAGTTGGCGTTTGAATGAGATATAGTGCAAACTTCCACAATAATTCATTCGCCTGGGGATATAGCTCAGTGGTAGAGCATTCGACTGCAGATCGAGAGGTCCCTGGTTCAATCCCGGGTGTCCCCTTTCTATTTTATTTTATTTCAGTTGCATTGGTATTGCAGTAGGTAGTACGTCAGTCTCATAATGCAATCTGAAATCAGAGAAATCTGAAGGTCGCGATTTCAATCCTCACCTAGAGCACATACTTTACGCAATAATTTTCATTAATCCAAAATAATTTTTTTTTTTTTTTTTGGCTACCACGTGTGTTAGACACATGGAATTCAAAAAGGTGCTCCAGGTTGATGTTGGAAAGATGGTTAATAATTTTGTGGGTGTTTATCAAAACAGTTTACATGCCCAGGGAACCAAGCGTTCAGAGTATGGTAGATGCCTGGTGAAAGGTATTCGCTTGATTGCACGTCTTAGAACAGTTTCCAGGAGCTCAATGTTCTGAGCAGGATAGGGGTTCCAGACTGGAGTTTCAAATTCTAAATGTGGCCGCATCATAGCTATATACAGCTTTAAATAAATAGCTGGAGAGCGACTGACAAAGGTCTTACTGAGTGACGCCAAGACGCTCTCGGCCTTCTTGACAATTTTAAAGGTGTGCTTTGTCCAACGCAAACCGCTGCCGACATAATGCCCAGGTCACGTTCACAAGAACATTTCTTGATATTAGTGTTGTGGAGGGAGTATGCGAACTTTGGGTTTTCCTCCCAAAATGCATGGTGGTACACGTGTCCAAAGCCAGCTTGAGTTGCCAGTCCGTGATCCATTGCTGCATTGTGTCCAGGTCTGGTTACAAGAAAGATCTATAGTGTTCAGAATCTGCCCTTTTTATCTCGAGATACAGCTTGATGTCATCTGCGTATTTCATCATTGTAGCATTCTTAAGTTGACATCTATGACATTAATATATACAACAAACCAAAGGGGACCAACAACAGATCTCTGCTGTACATCAGATGACATCTCAAAGGGCGAAGCATGCTGTCCGAGCACCGCGACTACCTCTTTTTAACTGAGAATGAAGAACTTCAACCAGTTAAAAAGATAATCTTTTCACCCCTTTGCAGAGAGTTTTACCATAAGTGTTTTGTGTGGAACAGACTAAAAGCTTTAGCAAAGTCAAGGAAAACACCATCCACTCATGAGCCGCCATCAGTGATCCGGGTGATGCCTTCAAGAAACTCGATGAGTTGATCACGGCAGCTGGAGCTAAATCCAAATTGCAAGAGACGAATATGACCGTGAGAATTGCAGAAGTTGCAGAGTGTTTCTACAACACAGGATTCCGTCAGTTTGGCAATGCAGCAAGTAAGACTGACTGGACGACAGTGTGGTGTGTGTGTGTCAGTAGCTGTTTAAGAGAGTTGGCGTTTGAATGAGATATAGCGAAAACTCCCACAACACTTCATTCACCTGGGGATATAGCTCAGTGGTAGAGCATTCGACTGCAGATCGAGAGGTCCCTGGTTCAATCCCGGGTGTCCCCTTTCTATTTTATTTTATTTCAGTTGCATTGGTATTGCAGTAGGCAGTACGTCAGTCTCATAATACAATCTGAAATCAGAGAAATCTGAAGGTCGCGATTTCAATCCTCACCTAGAGCACATACTTTACGCAATAATTTTCATTAATCCAAAATAATTTTTTTTTTTTTGGCTACCACGTGTGTTAGACACATGGAATTCAAAAAGGTGCTCCAGGTTGATGTTGGAAAGATGGTTAATAATTTTGTGGGTGTTTATCAAGACAGTTTACAAGCCCAGGGAACCAAGCGTTCAGAGTATGGTAGATGCCTGATGGAGGGTGTCCGCTTGATTGCACGTCTTAGAACAGTTTCCAGGAGGTCAATGTTCTGAGCAGGATAGGGGTTCCAGACTGGTGTTGCAAATTCTAAGTGTGGCCGCATCATAGCTATATACAGCTTTAAATAAATAGCTGGAGAGCGACTGACAAAGGTCTTACTGAGTGACGCCAACACACTCTCGGCCTTCTTGACAGTTTTAGAGGAGTGCTTTGTCTAACGCCAACCGCTGCCGACAGTAATGCCCAGGTCACATTCACAAGAACACTTCTTGATATTAGTGTTGTGGAGGGAGTATGCGAACGTTGGGTTTTCCTCCCAAAATGCATGGTGGTACACTTGTCCACAGCCAGCTTGAGTTGTCAGTCCGTGATCCATTGCTGCATTGTGTCCAGGTCTGATTACAGGAAAGATCTATAGTGTTCAGGTTCTGCCCTTTTTATCTCAAGATACAGCTTGATGTCATCTGCGTATTTCATCATTGTAGCATTCAGGAAGTTGACATCGATGTCATTAATATATACAACAAACCAAAGTGGACCAACAACAGATCTCTGCTGTACACCAGATGACATCTCATAGGGTGAAGCATGCTGTCCTAGCACCGCGACTGCCTCTTTTTAACTGAGAAAGAAGAACTTCAACCAGTTAAAAAGATCATCTCTTCACCCATTTTTTCAAAGAGTTTTACCATAATTATTTTTGTGTGGAACAGAATTAAAAGCTTTAGCAAGGTCAAGGAAAAAAACATCCACTCATGAGCCGCCATCAGTGATCCGGGTGATGCCTTCAAGAAACTCGATGAGTTGATCACAGCAGCAGGAGTTAAATCATATTTGCAAGAGACGTATATGGCTGTGAGAATTGCAGAAGTTGCAGAGTGTTTCTATAACACAGGATTCCGTCAGATTGGCAATGCAGCAAGTAAGACTGACTAGACGACAGTGTGGCGTGTGTGTGTCAGTAGCTGTTTAAGAGAGTTGGCGTTTGAATGAGATATAGTGAAAACTTCCACAATAATTCATTCGCCTGGGGATATAGCTCAGTGGTAGAGCATTCGACTGCAGATCGAGAGGTCCCTGGTTCAATCCCGGGTGTCCCCTTTCTATTTTATTTTATTTCAGTTGCATTGGTATTGCAGTAGGTAGTACGTCAGTCTCATAATGCAATCTGAAATCAGAGAAATCTGAAGGTCGCGATTTCAATCCTCACCTAGAGCACATACTTTACGCAATAATTTTCATTAATCCAAAATAATTTTTTTTTTTTTTTTTTGGCTACCACGTGTGTTAGACACATGGAATTCAAAAAGGTGCTCCAGGTTGATGTTGGAAAGATGGTTAATAATTTTGTGGGTGTTTATCAAAACAGTTTACATGCCCAGGGAACCAAGCGTTCAGAGTATGGTAGATGCCTGGTGAAAGGTATTCGCTTGATTGCACGTCTTAGAACAGTTTCCAGGAGCTCAATGTTCTGAGCAGGATAGGGGTTCCAGACTGGAGTTTCAAATTCTAAATGTGGCCGCATCATAGCTATATACAGCTTTAAATAAATAGCTGGAGAGCGACTGACAAAGGTCTTACTGAGTGACGCCAAGACGCTCTCGGCCTTCTTGACAATTTTAAAGGTGTGCTTTGTCCAACGCAAACCGCTGCCGACATAATGCCCAGGTCACGTTCACAAGAACATTTCTTGATATTAGTGTTGTGGAGGGAGTATGCGAACTTTGGGTTTTCCTCCCAAAATGCATGGTGGTACACGTGTCCAAAGCCAGCTTGAGTTGCCAGTCCGTGATCCATTGCTGCATTGTGTCCAGGTCTGGTTACAAGAAAGATCTATAGTGTTCAGAATCTGCCCTTTTTATCTCGAGATACAGCTTGATGTCATCTGCGTATTTCATCATTGTAGCATTCTTGAAGTTGACATCTATGACATTAATATATACAACAAACCAAAGGGGACCAACAACAGATCTCTGCTGTACATCAGATGACATCTCAAAGGGCGAAGCATGCTGTCCGAGCACCGCGACTACCTCTTTTTAACTGAGAATGAAGAACTTCAACCAGTTAAAAAGATAATCTTTTCACCCTCTTTGCAGAGAGTTTTACCATAAGTGTTTTGTGTGGAACAGACTAAAAGCTTTAGCAAAGTCAAGGAAAACACCATCCACTCATGAGCCGCCATCAGTGATCCGGGTGATGCCTTCAAGAAACTCGATGAGTTGATCACGGCAGCTGGAGCTAAATCCAAATTGCAAGAGACGGATATGACCGTGAGAATTGCAGAAGTTGCAGAGTGTTTCTACAACACAGGATTCCGTCAGTTTGGCAATGCAACAAGTAAGACTGACTGGACGACAGTGTGGTGTGTGTGTGTCAGTAGCTGTTTAAGAGAGTTGGCGTTTGAATGAGATATAGCGAAAACTCCCACAACACTTCATTCACCTGGGGATATAGCTCAGTGGTAGAGCATTCGACTGCAGATCGAGAGGTCCCTGGTTCAATCCCGGGTGTCCCCTTTCTATTTTATTTTATTTCAGTTGCATTGGTATTGCAGTAGGCAGTACGTCAGTCTCATAATACAATCTGAAATCAGAGAAATCTGAAGGTCGTGATTTCAATCCTCACCTAGAGCACATACTTTACGCAATAATTTTCATTAGTCCAAAATAATCTTTTTTTTTTTTTGGCTACCTCAAAAAGGTGCTCCAGGTTGATGTTGGAAAGATGGTTAATAAATTTGTGGGTGTTTATCAAGTCAGTTGATATGCCCAGGGAACCAAGCGTTCAGAGTATGGTAGATGCCTGATGGAGGGTGTTCGCTTGATTGCACGTCTTAGAACAGTTTCCAGGAGGTCAATGTACTGAGCAGGATAGGGGTTCCTGACTGGTGTTGCAAATTCTAAGTGCGGCCGCATCATAGCTATATACAGCTTTAAATAAATAACTGGAGAGAGACTGACAAAGGTCTTACTGAGTGACGCCAACACACTCTCGGCCTTGTTGACAGTTTTAGAGGAGTGCTTTGTCTAACGCCAACCGCTGCCGACAGTAATGCCCAGGTCACGTTCACAAGAACACTTCTCGATATTAGTGTTGTGAAGGGAGTATGCGAACGTTGGGTTTTCCTCCCAAAATGCATGGTGGTACACTTGTCCACAGCCAGCTTGAGTTGTCAGTCCGTGATCCATTGCTGCATTGTGTCCAGGTCTGATTACAGGAAAGATCTATAGTGTTCAGGTTCTGCCCTTTTTATCTCAAGATACAGCTTGATGTCATTTGCGTATTTCATCATTGTAGCATTCAGGAAGTTGACATCGATGTCATTAATATATACAACAAACCAAAGTGGACCAACAACAGATCTCTGCTGTACACCAGATGACATCTCATAGGGTGAAGCATGCTGTCCTAGCACCGCGACTGCCTCTTTTTAACTGAGAAAGAAGAACTTCAACCAGTTAAAAAGATCATCTCTTCACCCCTTTGCAGAGAGTATTACCATAATTATTTTTGTGTGGAACAGAATTAAAAGCTTTGGCAAGGTCAAGGAAAAAAACATCCACTCATGAGCCGCCATCAGTGATCCGGGTGATGCCTTCAAGAAACTCGATGAGTTGATCACAACAGCAGGAGTTAAATCATAATTGCAAGAGACGTATATGGCTGTGAGAATTGCAGAAGTTGCAGAGTGTTTCTATAACACAGGATTCCGTCAGATTGGCAATGCAGCAAGTAAGACTGACTAGACCACAGTGTGGTGTGTGTGTGTCAGTAGCTGTTTAAGAGAGTTGGCGTTTGAATGAGATATAGTGCAAACTTCCACAATAACTCATTCGCCTGGGGATATAGCTCAGTGGTAGAGCATTCGACTGCAGATCGAGAGGTCCCTGGTTCAATCCCGGGTGTCCCCTTTCTATTTTATTTTATTTCAGTTGCATTGGTATTGCAGTAGGTAGTACGTCAGTCTCATAATGCAATCTGAAATCAGAGAAATCTGAAGGTCGCGATTTCAATCCTCACCTAGAGCACATACTTTACGCAATAATTTTCATTAATCCAAAATAATTTTTTTTTTTTTTTTTTGGCTACCACGTGTGTTAGACACATGGAATTCAAAAAGGTGCTCCAGGTTGATGTTGGAAAGATGGTTAATAATTTTGTGGGTGTTTATCAAAACAGTTTACATGCCCAGGGAACCAAGCGTTCAGAGTATGGTAGATGCCTGGTGAAAGGTATTCGCTTGATTGCACGTCTTAGAACAGTTTCCAGGAGCTCAATGTTCTGAGCAGGATAGGGGTTCCAGACTGGAGTTTCAAATTCTAAATGTGGCCGCATCATAGCTATATACAGCTTTAAATAAATAGCTGGAGAGCGACTGACAAAGGTCTTACTGAGTGACGCCAAGACGCTCTCGGCCTTCTTGACAATTTTAAAGGTGTGCTTTGTCCAACGCAAACCGCTGCCGACATAATGCCCAGGTCACGTTCACAAGAACATTTCTTGATATTAGTGTTGTGGAGGGAGTATGCGAACTTTGGGTTTTCCTCCCAAAATGCATGGTGGTACACGTGTCCAAAGCCAGCTTGAGTTGCCAGTCCGTGATCCATTGCTGCATTGTGTCCAGGTCTGGTTACAAGAAAGATCTATAGTGTTCAGAATCTGCCCTTTTTATCTCGAGATACAGCTTGATGTCATCTGCGTATTTCATCATTGTAGCATTCTTAAGTTGACATCTATGACATTAATATATACAACAAACCAAAGGGGACCAACAACAGATCTCTGCTGTACATCAGATGACATCTCAAAGGGCGAAGCATGCTGTCCGAGCACCGCGACTACCTCTTTTTAACTGAGAATGAAGAACTTCAACCAGTTAAAAAGATAATCTTTTCACCCCTTTGCAGAGAGTTTTACCATAAGTGTTTTGTGTGGAACAGACTAAAAGCTTTAGCAAAGTCAAGGAAAACACCATCCACTCATGAGCCGCCATCAGTGATCCGGGTGATGCCTTCAAGAAACTCGATGAGTTGATCACGGCAGCTGGAGCTAAATCCAAATTGCAAGAGACGGATATGACCGTGAGAATTGCAGAAGTTGCAGAGTGTTTCTACAACACAGGATTCCGTCAGTTTGGCAATGCAACAAGTAAGACTGACTGGACGACAGTGTGGTGTGTGTGTGTCAGTAGCTGTTTAAGAGAGTTGGCGTTTGAATGAGATATAGCGAAAACTCCCACAACACTTCATTCACCTGGGGATATAGCTCAGTGGTAGAGCATTCGACTGCAGATCGAGAGGTCCCTGGTTCAATCCCGGGTGTCCCCTTTCTATTTTATTTTATTTCAGTTGCATTGGTATTGCAGTAGGTAGTACGTCAGTCTCATAATGCAATCTGAAATCAGAGAAATCTGAAGGTCGCGATTTCAATCCTCACCTAGAGCACATACTTTACGCAATAATTTTCATTAATCCAAAATAATTTTTTTTTTTTTTTTTTGGCTACCACGTGTGTTAGACACATGGAATTCAAAAAGGTGCTCCAGGTTGATGTTGGAAAGATGGTTAATAATTTTGTGGGTGTTTATCAAAACAGTTTACATGCCCAGGGAACCAAGCGTTCAGAGTATGGTAGATGCCTGGTGAAAGGTATTCGCTTGATTGCACGTCTTAGAACAGTTTCCAGGAGCTCAATGTTCTGAGCAGGATAGGGGTTCCAGACTGGAGTTTCAAATTCTAAATGTGGCCGCATCATAGCTATATACAGCTTTAAATAAATAGCTGGAGAGCGACTGACAAAGGTCTTACTGAGTGACGCCAAGACGCTCTCGGCCTTCTTGACAATTTTAAAGGTGTGCTTTGTCCAACGCAAACCGCTGCCGACATAATGCCCAGGTCACGTTCACAAGAACATTTCTTGATATTAGTGTTGTGGAGGGAGTATGCGAACTTTGGGTTTTCCTCCCAAAATGCATGGTGGTACACGTGTCCAAAGCCAGCTTGAGTTGCCAGTCCGTGATCCATTGCTGCATTGTGTCCAGGTCTGGTTACAAGAAAGATCTATAGTGTTCAGAATCTGCCCTTTTTATCTCGAGATACAGCTTGATGTCATCTGCGTATTTCATCATTGTAGCATTCTTAAGTTGACATCTATGACATTAATATATACAACAAACCAAAGGGGACCAACAACAGATCTCTGCTGTACATCAGATGACATCTCAAAGGGCGAAGCATGCTGTCCGAGCACCGCGACTACCTCTTTTTAACTGAGAATGAAGAACTTCAACCAGTTAAAAAGATAATCTTTTCACCCCTTTGCAGAGAGTTTTACCATAAGTGTTTTGTGTGGAACAGACTAAAAGCTTTAGCAAAGTCAAGGAAAACACCATCCACTCATGAGCCGCCATCAGTGATCCGGGTGATGCCTTCAAGAAACTCGATGAGTTGATCACGGCAGCTGGAGCTAAATCCAAATTGCAAGAGACGGATATGACCGTGAGAATTGCAGAAGTTGCAGAGTGTTTCTACAACACAGGATTCCGTCAGTTTGGCAATGCAACAAGTAAGACTGACTGGACGACAGTGTGGTGTGTGTGTGTCAGTAGCTGTTTAAGAGAGTTGGCGTTTGAATGAGATATAGCGAAAACTCCCACAACACTTCATTCACCTGGGGATATAGCTCAGTGGTAGAGCATTCGACTGCAGATCGAGAGGTCCCTGGTTCAATCCCGGGTGTCCCCTTTCTATTTTATTTTATTTCAGTTGCATTGGTATTGCAGTAGGTAGTACGTCAGTCTCATAATGCAATCTGAAATCAGAGAAATCTGAAGGTCGCGATTTCAATCCTCACCTAGAGCACATACTTTACGCAATAATTTTCATTAATCCAAAATAATTTTTTTTTTTTTTTTTTGGCTACCACGTGTGTTAGACACATGGAATTCAAAAAGGTGCTCCAGGTTGGAAAGATGGTTAATAATTTTGTGGGTGTTTATCAAAACAGTTTACATGCCCAGGGAACCAAGCGTTCAGAGTATGGTAGATGCCTGGTGAAAGGTATTCGCTTGATTGCACGTCTTAGAACAGTTTCCAGGAGCTCAATGTTCTGAGCAGGATAGGGGTTCCAGACTGGAGTTTCAAATTCTAAATGTGGCCGCATCATAGCTATATACAGCTTTAAATAAATAGCTGGAGAGCGACTGACAAAGGTCTTACTGAGTGACGCCAAGACGCTCTCGGCCTTCTTGACAATTTTAAAGGTGTGCTTTGTCCAACGCAAACCGCTGCCGACATAATGCCCAGGTCACGTTCACAAGAACATTTCTTGATATTAGTGTTGTGGAGGGAGTATGCGAACTTTGGGTTTTCCTCCCAAAATGCATGGTGGTACACGTGTCCAAAGCCAGCTTGAGTTGCCAGTCCGTGATCCATTGCTGCATTGTGTCCAGGTCTGGTTACAAGAAAGATCTATAGTGTTCAGAATCTGCCCTTTTTATCTCGAGATACAGCTTGATGTCATCTGCGTATTTCATCATTGTAGCATTCTTAAGTTGACATCTATGACATTAATATATACAACAAACCAAAGGGGACCAACAACAGATCTCTGCTGTACATCAGATGACATCTCAAAGGGCGAAGCATGCTGTCCGAGCACCGCGACTACCTCTTTTTAACTGAGAATGAAGAACTTCAACCAGTTAAAAAGATAATCTTTTCACCCCTTTGCAGAGAGTTTTACCATAAGTGTTTTGTGTGGAACAGACTAAAAGCTTTAGCAAAGTCAAGGAAAACACCATCCACTCATGAGCCGCCATCAGTGATCCGGGTGATGCCTTCAAGAAACTCGATGAGTTGATCACGGCAGCTGGAGCTAAATCCAAATTGCAAGAGACGGATATGACCGTGAGAATTGCAGAAGTTGCAGAGTGTTTCTACAACACAGGATTCCGTCAGTTTGGCAATGCAACAAGTAAGACTGACTGGACGACAGTGTGGTGTGTGTGTGTCAGTAGCTGTTTAAGAGAGTTGGCGTTTGAATGAGATATAGCGAAAACTCCCACAACACTTCATTCACCTGGGGATATAGCTCAGTGGTAGAGCATTCGACTGCAGATCGAGAGGTCCCTGGTTCAATCCCGGGTGTCCCCTTTCTATTTTATTTTATTTCAGTTGCATTGGTATTGCAGTAGGCAGTACGTCAGTCTCATAATACAATCTGAAATCAGAGAAATCTGAAGGTCGTGATTTCAATCCTCACCTAGAGCACATACTTTACGCAATAATTTTCATTAGTCCAAAATAATCTTTTTTTTTTTTTGGCTACCTCAAAAAGGTGCTCCAGGTTGATGTTGGAAAGATGGTTAATAAATTTGTGGGTGTTTATCAAGTCAGTTGATATGCCCAGGGAACCAAGCGTTCAGAGTATGGTAGATGCCTGATGGAGGGTGTTCGCTTGATTGCACGTCTTAGAACAGTTTCCAGGAGGTCAATGTACTGAGCAGGATAGGGGTTCCTGACTGGTGTTGCAAATTCTAAGTGCGGCCGCATCATAGCTATATACAGCTTTAAATAAATAGCTGGAGAGAGACTGACAAAGGTCTTACTGAGTGACGCCAACACACTCTCGGCCTTGTTGACAGTTTTAGAGGAGTGCTTTGTCTAACGCCAACCGCTGCCGACAGTAATGCCCAGGTCACGTTCACAAGAACACTTCTCGATATTAGTGTTGTGAAGGGAGTATGCGAACGTTGGGTTTTCCTCCCAAAATGCATGGTGGTACACTTGTCCACAGCCAGCTTGAGTTGTCAGTCCGTGATCCATTGCTGCATTGTGTCCAGGTCTGATTACAGGAAAGATCTATAGTGTTCAGGTTCTGCCCTTTTTATCTCAAGATACAGCTTGATGTCATTTGCGTATTTCATCATTGTAGCATTCAGGAAGTTGACATCGATGTCATTAATATATACAACAAACCAAAGTGGACCAACAACAGATCTCTGCTGTACACCAGATGACATCTCATAGGGTGAAGCATGCTGTCCTAGCACCGCGACTGCCTCTTTTTAACTGAGAAAGAAGAACTTCAACCAGTTAAAAAGATCATCTCTTCACCCCTTTGCAGAGAGTATTACCATAATTATTTTTGTGTGGAACAGAATTAAAAGCTTTGGCAAGGTCAAGGAAAAAAACATCCACTCATGAGCCGCCATCAGTGATCCGGGTGATGCCTTCAAGAAACTCGATGAGTTGATCACAACAGCAGGAGTTAAATCATAATTGCAAGAGACGTATATGGCTGTGAGAATTGCAGAAGTTGCAGAGTGTTTCTATAACACAGGATTCCGTCAGATTGGCAATGCAGCAAGTAAGACTGACTAGACCACAGTGTGGTGTGTGTGTGTCAGTAGCTGTTTAAGAGAGTTGGCGTTTGAATGAGATATAGTGCAAACTTCCACAATAATTCATTCGCCTGGGGATATAGCTCAGTGGTAGAGCATTCGACTGCAGATCGAGAGGTCCCTGGTTCAATCCCGGGTGTCCCCTTTCTATTTTATTTTATTTCAGTTGCATTGGTATTGCAGTAGGTAGTACGTCAGTCTCATAATGCAATCTGAAATCAGAGAAATCTGAAGGTCGCGATTTCAATCCTCACCTAGAGCACATACTTTACGCAATAATTTTCATTAATCCAAAATAATTTTTTTTTTTTTTTTTTGGCTACCACGTGTGTTAGACACATGGAATTCAAAAAGGTGCTCCAGGTTGATGTTGGAAAGATGGTTAATAATTTTGTGGGTGTTTATCAAAACAGTTTACATGCCCAGGGAACCAAGCGTTCAGAGTATGGTAGATGCCTGGTGAAAGGTATTCGCTTGATTGCACGTCTTAGAACAGTTTCCAGGAGCTCAATGTTCTGAGCAGGATAGGGGTTCCAGACTGGAGTTTCAAATTCTAAATGTGGCCGCATCATAGCTATATACAGCTTTAAATAAATAGCTGGAGAGCGACTGACAAAGGTCTTACTGAGTGACGCCAAGACGCTCTCGGCCTTCTTGACAATTTTAAAGGTGTGCTTTGTCCAACGCAAACCGCTGCCGACATAATGCCCAGGTCACGTTCACAAGAACATTTCTTGATATTAGTGTTGTGGAGGGAGTATGCGAACTTTGGGTTTTCCTCCCAAAATGCATGGTGGTACACGTGTCCAAAGCCAGCTTGAGTTGCCAGTCCGTGATCCATTGCTGCATTGTGTCCAGGTCTGGTTACAAGAAAGATCTATAGTGTTCAGAATCTGCCCTTTTTATCTCGAGATACAGCTTGATGTCATCTGCGTATTTCATCATTGTAGCATTCTTAAGTTGACATCTATGACATTAATATATACAACAAACCAAAGGGGACCAACAACAGATCTCTGCTGTACATCAGATGACATCTCAAAGGGCGAAGCATGCTGTCCGAGCACCGCGACTACCTCTTTTTAACTGAGAATGAAGAACTTCAACCAGTTAAAAAGATAATCTTTTCACCCCTTTGCAGAGAGTTTTACCATAAGTGTTTTGTGTGGAACAGACTAAAAGCTTTAGCAAAGTCAAGGAAAACACCATCCACTCATGAGCCGCCATCAGTGATCCGGGTGATGCCTTCAAGAAACTCGATGAGTTGATCACGGCAGCTGGAGCTAAATCCAAATTGCAAGAGACGGATATGACCGTGAGAATTGCAGAAGTTGCAGAGTGTTTCTACAACACAGGATTCCGTCAGTTTGGCAATGCAACAAGTAAGACTGACTGGACGACAGTGTGGTGTGTGTGTGTCAGTAGCTGTTTAAGAGAGTTGGCGTTTGAATGAGATATAGCGAAAACTCCCACAACACTTCATTCACCTGGGGATATAGCTCAGTGGTAGAGCATTCGACTGCAGATCGAGAGGTCCCTGGTTCAATCCCGGGTGTCCCCTTTCTATTTTATTTTATTTCAGTTGCATTGGTATTGCAGTAGGTAGTACGTCAGTCTCATAATGCAATCTGAAATCAGAGAAATCTGAAGGTCGCGATTTCAATCCTCACCTAGAGCACATACTTTACGCAATAATTTTCATTAATCCAAAATAATTTTTTTTTTTTTTTTTTGGCTACCACGTGTGTTAGACACATGGAATTCAAAAAGGTGCTCCAGGTTGATGTTGGAAAGATGGTTAATAATTTTGTGGGTGTTTATCAAAACAGTTTACATGCCCAGGGAACCAAGCGTTCAGAGTATGGTAGATGCCTGGTGAAAGGTATTCGCTTGATTGCACGTCTTAGAACAGTTTCCAGGAGCTCAATGTTCTGAGCAGGATAGGGGTTCCAGACTGGAGTTTCAAATTCTAAATGTGGCCGCATCATAGCTATATACAGCTTTAAATAAATAGCTGGAGAGCGACTGACAAAGGTCTTACTGAGTGACGCCAAGACGCTCTCGGCCTTCTTGACAATTTTAAAGGTGTGCTTTGTCCAACGCAAACCGCTGCCGACATAATGCCCAGGTCACGTTCACAAGAACATTTCTTGATATTAGTGTTGTGGAGGGAGTATGCGAACTTTGGGTTTTCCTCCCAAAATGCATGGTGGTACACGTGTCCAAAGCCAGCTTGAGTTGCCAGTCCGTGATCCATTGCTGCATTGTGTCCAGGTCTGGTTACAAGAAAGATCTATAGTGTTCAGAATCTGCCCTTTTTATCTCGAGATACAGCTTGATGTCATCTGCGTATTTCATCATTGTAGCATTCTTAAGTTGACATCTATGACATTAATATATACAACAAACCAAAGGGGACCAACAACAGATCTCTGCTGTACATCAGATGACATCTCAAAGGGCGAAGCATGCTGTCCGAGCACCGCGACTACCTCTTTTTAACTGAGAATGAAGAACTTCAACCAGTTAAAAAGATAATCTTTTCACCCCTTTGCAGAGAGTTTTACCATAAGTGTTTTGTGTGGAACAGACTAAAAGCTTTAGCAAAGTCAAGGAAAACACCATCCACTCATGAGCCGCCATCAGTGATCCGGGTGATGCCTTCAAGAAACTCGATGAGTTGATCACGGCAGCTGGAGCTAAATCCAAATTGCAAGAGACGGATATGACCGTGAGAATTGCAGAAGTTGCAGAGTGTTTCTACAACACAGGATTCCGTCAGTTTGGCAATGCAACAAGTAAGACTGACTGGACGACAGTGTGGTGTGTGTGTGTCAGTAGCTGTTTAAGAGAGTTGGCGTTTGAATGAGATATAGCGAAAACTCCCACAACACTTCATTCACCTGGGGATATAGCTCAGTGGTAGAGCATTCGACTGCAGATCGAGAGGTCCCTGGTTCAATCCCGGGTGTCCCCTTTCTATTTTATTTTATTTCAGTTGCATTGGTATTGCAGTAGGTAGTACGTCAGTCTCATAATGCAATCTGAAATCAGAGAAATCTGAAGGTCGCGATTTCAATCCTCACCTAGAGCACATACTTTACGCAATAATTTTCATTAATCCAAAATAATTTTTTTTTTTTTTTTTTGGCTACCACGTGTGTTAGACACATGGAATTCAAAAAGGTGCTCCAGGTTGATGTTGGAAAGATGGTTAATAATTTTGTGGGTGTTTATCAAAACAGTTTACATGCCCAGGGAACCAAGCGTTCAGAGTATGGTAGATGCCTGGTGAAAGGTATTCGCTTGATTGCACGTCTTAGAACAGTTTCCAGGAGCTCAATGTTCTGAGCAGGATAGGGGTTCCAGACTGGAGTTTCAAATTCTAAATGTGGCCGCATCATAGCTATATACAGCTTTAAATAAATAGCTGGAGAGCGACTGACAAAGGTCTTACTGAGTGACGCCAAGACGCTCTCGGCCTTCTTGACAATTTTAAAGGTGTGCTTTGTCCAACGCAAACCGCTGCCGACATAATGCCCAGGTCACGTTCACAAGAACATTTCTTGATATTAGTGTTGTGGAGGGAGTATGCGAACTTTGGGTTTTCCTCCCAAAATGCATGGTGGTACACGTGTCCAAAGCCAGCTTGAGTTGCCAGTCCGTGATCCATTGCTGCATTGTGTCCAGGTCTGGTTACAAGAAAGATCTATAGTGTTCAGAATCTGCCCTTTTTATCTCGAGATACAGCTTGATGTCATCTGCGTATTTCATCATTGTAGCATTCTTAAGTTGACATCTATGACATTAATATATACAACAAACCAAAGGGGACCAACAACAGATCTCTGCTGTACATCAGATGACATCTCAAAGGGCGAAGCATGCTGTCCGAGCACCGCGACTACCTCTTTTTAACTGAGAATGAAGAACTTCAACCAGTTAAAAAGATAATCTTTTCACCCCTTTGCAGAGAGTTTTACCATAAGTGTTTTGTGTGGAACAGACTAAAAGCTTTAGCAAAGTCAAGGAAAACACCATCCACTCATGAGCCGCCATCAGTGATCCGGGTGATGCCTTCAAGAAACTCGATGAGTTGATCACGGCAGCTGGAGCTAAATCCAAATTGCAAGAGACGGATATGACCGTGAGAATTGCAGAAGTTGCAGAGTGTTTCTACAACACAGGATTCCGTCAGTTTGGCAATGCAACAAGTAAGACTGACTGGACGACAGTGTGGTGTGTGTGTGTCAGTAGCTGTTTAAGAGAGTTGGCGTTTGAATGAGATATAGCGAAAACTCCCACAACACTTCATTCACCTGGGGATATAGCTCAGTGGTAGAGCATTCGACTGCAGATCGAGAGGTCCCTGGTTCAATCCCGGGTGTCCCCTTTCTATTTTATTTTATTTCAGTTGCATTGGTATTGCAGTAGGCAGTACGTCAGTCTCATAATACAATCTGAAATCAGAGAAATCTGAAGGTCGTGATTTCAATCCTCACCTAGAGCACATACTTTACGCAATAATTTTCATTAGTCCAAAATAATCTTTTTTTTTTTTTGGCTACCTCAAAAAGGTGCTCCAGGTTGATGTTGGAAAGATGGTTAATAAATTTGTGGGTGTTTATCAAGTCAGTTGATATGCCCAGGGAACCAAGCGTTCAGAGTATGGTAGATGCCTGATGGAGGGTGTTCGCTTGATTGCACGTCTTAGAACAGTTTCCAGGAGGTCAATGTACTGAGCAGGATAGGGGTTCCTGACTGGTGTTGCAAATTCTAAGTGCGGCCGCATCATAGCTATATACAGCTTTAAATAAATAGCTGGAGAGAGACTGACAAAGGTCTTACTGAGTGACGCCAACACACTCTCGGCCTTGTTGACAGTTTTAGAGGAGTGCTTTGTCTAACGCCAACCGCTGCCGACAGTAATGCCCAGGTCACGTTCACAAGAACACTTCTCGATATTAGTGTTGTGAAGGGAGTATGCGAACGTTGGGTTTTCCTCCCAAAATGCATGGTGGTACACTTGTCCACAGCCAGCTTGAGTTGTCAGTCCGTGATCCATTGCTGCATTGTGTCCAGGTCTGATTACAGGAAAGATCTATAGTGTTCAGGTTCTGCCCTTTTTATCTCAAGATACAGCTTGATGTCATTTGCGTATTTCATCATTGTAGCATTCAGGAAGTTGACATCGATGTCATTAATATATACAACAAACCAAAGTGGACCAACAACAGATCTCTGCTGTACACCAGATGACATCTCATAGGGTGAAGCATGCTGTCCTAGCACCGCGACTGCCTCTTTTTAACTGAGAAAGAAGAACTTCAACCAGTTAAAAAGATCATCTCTTCACCCCTTTGCAGAGAGTATTACCATAATTATTTTTGTGTGGAACAGAATTAAAAGCTTTGGCAAGGTCAAGGAAAAAAACATCCACTCATGAGCCGCCATCAGTGATCCGGGTGATGCCTTCAAGAAACTCGATGAGTTGATCACAACAGCAGGAGTTAAATCATAATTGCAAGAGACGTATATGGCTGTGAGAATTGCAGAAGTTGCAGAGTGTTTCTATAACACAGGATTCCGTCAGATTGGCAATGCAGCAAGTAAGACTGACTAGACCACAGTGTGGTGTGTGTGTGTCAGTAGCTGTTTAAGAGAGTTGGCGTTTGAATGAGATATAGTGCAAACTTCCACAATAATTCATTCGCCTGGGGATATAGCTCAGTGGTAGAGCATTCGACTGCAGATCGAGAGGTCCCTGGTTCAATCCCGGGTGTCCCCTTTCTATTTTATTTTATTTCAGTTGCATTGGTATTGCAGTAGGTAGTACGTCAGTCTCATAATGCAATCTGAAATCAGAGAAATCTGAAGGTCGCGATTTCAATCCTCACCTAGAGCACATACTTTACGCAATAATTTTCATTAATCCAAAATAATTTTTTTTTTTTTTTTTTGGCTACCACGTGTGTTAGACACATGGAATTCAAAAAGGTGCTCCAGGTTGATGTTGGAAAGATGGTTAATAATTTTGTGGGTGTTTATCAAAAGAGTTTACATGCCCAGGGAACCAAGCGTTCAGAGTATGGTAGATGCCTGGTGAAAGGTATTCGCTTGATTGCACGTCTTAGAACAGTTTCCAGGAGCTCAATGTTCTGAGCAGGATAGGGGTTCCAGACTGGAGTTTCAAATTCTAAATGTGGCCGCATCATAGCTATATACAGCTTTAAATAAATAGCTGGAGAGCGACTGACAAAGGTCTTACTGAGTGACGCCAAGACGCTCTCGGCCTTCTTGACAATTTTAAAGGTGTGCTTTGTCCAACGCAAACCGCTGCCGACATAATGCCCAGGTCACGTTCACAAGAACATTTCTTGATATTAGTGTTGTGGAGGGAGTATGCGAACTTTGGGTTTTCCTCCCAAAATGCATGGTGGTACACCTGTCCAAAGCCAGCTTGAGTTGCCAGTCCGTGATCCATTGCTGCATTGTGTCCAGGTCTGGTTACAAGAAAGATCTATAGTGTTCAGAATCTGCCCTTTTTATCTCGAGATACAGCTTGATGTCATCTGCGTATTTCATCATTGTAGCATTCTTAAGTTGACATCTATGACATTAATATATACAACAAACCAAAGGGGACCAACAACAGATCTCTGCTGTACATCAGATGACATCTCAAAGGGCGAAGCATGCTGTCCGAGCACCGCGACTACCTCTTTTTAACTGAGAATGAAGAACTTCAACCAGTTAAAAAGATAATCTTTTCACCCCTTTGCAGAGAGTTTTACCATAAGTGTTTTGTGTGGAACAGACTAAAAGCTTTAGCAAAGTCAAGGAAAACACCATCCACTCATGAGCCGCCATCAGTGATCCGGGTGATGCCTTCAAGAAACTCGATGAGTTGATCACGGCAGCTGGAGCTAAATCCAAATTGCAAGAGACGGATATGACCGTGAGAATTGCAGAAGTTGCAGAGTGTTTCTACAACACAGGATTCCGTCAGTTTGGCAATGCAGCAAGTAAGACTGACTGGACGACAGTGTGGTGTGTGTGTGTCAGTAGCTGTTTAAGAGAGTTGGCGTTTGAATGAGATATAGCGAAAACTCCCACAACACTTCATTCACCTGGGGATATAGCTCAGTGGTAGAGCATTCGACTGCAGATCGAGAGGTCCCTGGTTCAATCCCGGGTGTCCCCTTTCTATTTTATTTTATTTCAGTTGCATTGGTATTGCAGTAGGCAGTACGTCAGTCTCAAAATACAATCTGAAATCAGAGAAATCTGAAGGTCGTGATTTCAATCCTCACCTAGAGCACATACTTTACGCAATAATTTTCATTAGTCCAAAATAATCTTTTTTTTTTTTTGGCTACCTCAAAAAGGTGCTCCAGGTTGATGTTGGAAAGATGGTTAATAAATTTGTGGGTGTTTTTCAAGTCAGTTGATATGCCCAGGGAACCAAGCGTTCAGAGTATGGTAGATGCCTGGTGAAAGGTATTCGCTTGATTGCACGTCTTAGAACAGTTTCCAGGAGGTCAATGTACTGAGCAGGATAGGGGTTCCAGACTGGTGTTGCAAATTCTAAGTGCGGCCGCATCATAGCTATATACAGCTTTAAATAAATAGCTGGAGAGAGACTGACAAAGGTCTTACTGAGTGACGCCAACACACTCTCGGCCTTCTTGACAGTTTTAGAGGAGTGCTTTGTCTAACGCCAACCGCTGCCGACAGTAATGCCCAGGTCACGTTCACAAGAACACTTCTCGATATTAGTGTTGTGAAGGGAGTATGCGAACGTTGGGTTTTCCTCCCAAAATGCATGGTGGTACACTTGTCCACAGCCAGCTTGAGTTGTCAGTCCGTGATCCATTGCTGCATTGTGTCCAGGTCTGATTACAGGAAAGATCTATAGTGTTCAGGTTCTGCCCTTTTTATCTCAAGATACAGCTTGATGTCATTTGCGTATTTCATCATTGTAGCATTCAGGAAGTTGACATCGATGTCATTAATATATACAACAAACCAAAGTGGACCAACAACAGATCTCTGCTGTACACCAGATGACATCTCATAGGGTGAAGCATGCTGTCCTAGCACCGCGACTGCCTCTTTTTAACTGAGAAAGAAGAACTTCAACCAGTTAAAAAGATCATCTCTTCACCCCTTTGCAGAGAGTATTACCATAATTATTTTTGTGTGGAACAGAATTAAAAGCTTTGGCAAGGTCAAGGAAAAAAACATCCACTCATGAGCCGCCATCAGTGATCCGGGTGATGCCTTCAAGAAACTCGATGAGTTGATCACAACAGCAGGAGTTAAATCATAATTGCAAGAGACGTATATGGCTGTGAGAATTGCAGAAGTTGCAGAGTGTTTCTATAACATAGGATTCCGTCAGATTGGCAATGCAGCAAGTAAGACTGACTAGACCACAGTGTGGTGTGTGTGTGTCAGTAGCTGTTTAAGAGAGTTGGCGTTTGAATGAGATATAGTGCAAACTTCCACAATAATTCATTCGCCTGGGGATATAGCTCAGTGGTAGAGCATTCGACTGCAGATCGAGAGGTCCCTGGTTCAATCCCGGGTGTCCCCTTTCTATTTTATTTTATTTCAGTTGCATTGGTATTGCAGTAGGTAGTACGTCAGTCTCATAATGCAATCTGAAATCAGAGAAATCTGAAGGTCGCGATTTCAATCCTCACCTAGAGCACATACTTTACGCAATAATTTTCATTAATCCAAAATAATTTTTTTTTTTTTTTTTTGGCTACCACGTGTGTTAGACACATGGAATTCAAAAAGGTGCTCCAGGTTGATGTTGGAAAGATGGTTAATAATTTTGTGGGTGTTTATCAAAAGAGTTTACATGCCCAGGGAACCAAGCGTTCAGAGTATGGTAGATGCCTGGTGAAAGGTATTCGCTTGATTGCACGTCTTAGAACAGTTTCCAGGAGCTCAATGTTCTGAGCAGGATAGGGGTTCCAGACTGGAGTTTCAAATTCTAAATGTGGCCGCATCATAGCTATATACAGCTTTAAATAAATAGCTGGAGAGCGACTGACAAAGGTCTTACTGAGTGACGCCAAGACGCTCTCGGCCTTCTTGACAATTTTAAAGGTGTGCTTTGTCCAACGCAAACCGCTGCCGACATAATGCCCAGGTCACGTTCACAAGAACATTTCTTGATATTAGTGTTGTGGAGGGAGTATGCGAACTTTGGGTTTTCCTCCCAAAATGCATGGTGGTACACGTGTCCAAAGCCAGCTTGAGTTGCCAGTCCGTGATCCATTGCTGCATTGTGTCCAGGTCTGGTTACAAGAAAGATCTATAGTGTTCAGAATCTGCCCTTTTTATCTCGAGATACAGCTTGATGTCATCTGCGTATTTCATCATTGTAGCATTCTTAAGTTGACATCTATGACATTAATATATACAACAAACCAAAGGGGACCAACAACAGATCTCTGCTGTACATCAGATGACATCTCAAAGGGCGAAGCATGCTGTCCGAGCACCGCGACTACCTCTTTTTAACTGAGAATGAAGAACTTCAACCAGTTAAAAAGATAATCTTTTCACCCCTTTGCAGAGAGTTTTACCATAAGTGTTTTGTGTGGAACAGACTAAAAGCTTTAGCAAAGTCAAGGAAAACACCATCCACTCATGAGCCGCCATCAGTGATCCGGGTGATGCCTTCAAGAAACTCGATGAGTTGATCACGGCAGCTGGAGCTAAATCCAAATTGCAAGAGACGGATATGACCGTGAGAATTGCAGAAGTTGCAGAGTGTTTCTACAACACAGGATTCCGTCAGTTTGGCAATGCAGCAAGTAAGACTGACTGGACGACAGTGTGGTGTGTGCTTGTCAGTAGCTGTTTAAGAGAGTTGGCGTTTGAATGAGATATAGCGAAAACTCCCACAACACTTCATTCACCTGGGGATATAGCTCAGTGGTAGAGCATTCGACTGCAGATCGAGAGGTCCCTGGTTCAATCCCGGGTGTCCCCTTTCTATTTTATTTTATTTCAGTTGCATTGGTATTGCAGTAGGCAGTACGTCAGTCTCAAAATACAATCTGAAATCAGAGAAATCTGAAGGTCGTGATTTCAATCCTCACCTAGAGCACATACTTTACGCAATAATTTTCATTAGTCCAAAATAATCTTTTTTTTTTTTTGGCTACCTCAAAAAGGTGCTCCAGGTTGATGTTGGAAAGATGGTTAATAAATTTGTGGGTGTTTTTCAAGTCAGTTGATATGCCCAGGGAACCAAGCGTTCAGAGTATGGTAGATGCCTGGTGAAAGGTATTCGCTTGATTGCACGTCTTAGAACAGTTTCCAGGAGGTCAATGTACTGAGCAGGATAGGGGTTCCAGACTGGTGTTGCAAATTCTAAGTGCGGCCGCATCATAGCTATATACAGCTTTAAATAAATAGCTGGAGAGAGACTGACAAAGGTCTTACTGAGTGACGCCAACACACTCTCGGCCTTCTTGACAGTTTTAGAGGAGTGCTTTGTCTAACGCCAACCGCTGCCGACAGTAATGCCCAGGTCACGTTCACAAGAACACTTCTCGATATTAGTGTTGTGAAGGGAGTATGCGAACGTTGGGTTTTCCTCCCAAAATGCATGGTGGTACACTTGTCCACAGCCAGCTTGAGTTGTCAGTCCGTGATCCATTGCTGCATTGTGTCCAGGTCTGATTACAGGAAAGATCTATAGTGTTCAGGTTCTGCCCTTTTTATCTCAAGATACAGCTTGATGTCATCTGCGTATTTCATCATTGTAGCATTCAGGAAGTTGACATCGATGTCATTAATATATACAACAAACCAAAGTGTACCAACAACAGATCTCTGCTGTACACCAGATGACATCTCATAGGGTGAAGCATGCTGTCCTAGCACCGCGACTGCCTCTTTTTAACTGAGAAAGAAGAACTTCAACCAGTTAAAAAGATCATCTCTTCACCCATTTTTTCAGAGAGTTTTACCATAATTATTTTTGTGTGGAACAGAATTAAAAGCTTTAGCAAGGTCAAGGAAAAAAACATCCACTCATGAGCCGCCATCAGTGATCCGGGTGATGCCTTCAAGAAACTCGATGAGTTGATCACAGCAGCAGGAGTTAAATCATATTTGCAAGAGACGTATATGGCTGTGAGAATTGCAGAAGTTGCAGAGTGTTTCTATAACACAGGATTTCGTCAGATTGGCAATGCAGCAAGTAAGACTGACTAGACTACAGTGTGGTGTGTGTCATTAGCTGTTTAAGAGAATTGGCGTTTGAATGAGATATAGTGAAAACTTCCACAATAATTCATTCGCCTGGGGATATAGCTCAGTGGTAGAGCATTCGACTGCAGATCGAGAAGTCCCTGGTTCAATCCCGGGTGTCCCCTTTCTATTTTATTTTATTTCAGTTGCATTGGTATTGCAGTAGGTAGTACGTCAGTCTCATAATGCAATCTGAAATCAGAGAAATCTGAAGGTCGCGATTTCAATCCTCACCTAGAGCAAATACTTTACGCAATAATTTTAATTAATCCAAAATAATTTTTTTTTTTTTTTGGCTACCACGTGTGTTAGACACATGGAATTCAAAAAGGTGCTCCAGGTTGATGTTGGAAAGATGGTTAATAATTTTGTGGGTGTTTATCAAGTCAGTTGACATGCCCAGGGAACAAAGCGTTCAGAGTATGGTAAATGCCTGATGGAGGGTGTTCGCTTGATTGCACGTCTTAGAACAGTTTCCAGCAGGTCAATGTTCTGAGCAGGATAGGGGTTCCTGACTGGTGTTGCAAATTCTAAGTGTGGCCGCATGATAGCTATATACAGCTTTAAATAAATAGCTGGAGAGCGACTGACAAAGGTCTTACTGAGTGACGCCAACACACTCTCGGCCTTCTTGACAGTTTTAGAGGAGTGCTTTGTCTAACGCCAACCGCTGCCGACAGTCATGCCCAGGTCACGTTCACAAGAACACTTCTTGATATTAGTGTTGTGGAGGGAGTATGCGAACGTTGGGTTTTCCTCCCAAAATGCATGGTGGTACACTTGTCCACAGCCAGCTTGAGTTGCAAGTCCGTGATCCATTGCTGCATTGTGTCCAGGTCTGATATCTCAAGATACAGCTTGATGTCATCTGCGTATTTCATCATTGTAGCATTCTTGAAGTTGACATCGATGTTATTAATATATACAACATACCAAAGGAGACGAACAACAGATCTCTGCTGTACACCAGATGACATTTCATAGGGAGAAGCATGCTGTCCGAGCACCGCGACTACCTCTTTTTAACTGAGAATGAAGAACTTCAACCAGTTAAAAAGATAATCTTTTCACCCTCTTTGCAGAGAGTTTTACCATAAGTGTTTTGTGTGGAACAGACTAAAAGCTTTAGCAAAGTCAAGGAAAACACCATCCACTCATGAGCCGCCATCAGTGATCCGGGTGATGCCTTCAAGAAACTCGATGAGTTGATCACGGCAGCTGGAGCTAAATCCAAATTGCAAGAGACGGATATGACCGTGAGAATTGCAGAAGTTGCAGAGTGTTTCTACAACACAGGATTCCGTCAGTTTGGCAATGCAGCAAGTAAGACTGACTGGACGACAGTGTGGTGTGTGTGTGTCAGTAGCTGTTTAAGAGAGTTGGCGTTTGAATGAGATATAGCGAAAACTCCCACAACACTTCATTCACCTGGGGATATAGCTCAGTGGTAGAGCATTCGACTGCAGATCGAGAGGTCCCTGGTTCAATCCCGGGTGTCCCCTTTCTATTTTATTTTATTTCAGTTGCATTGGTATTGCAGTAGGCAGTACGTCAGTCTCAAAATACAATCTGAAATCAGAGAAATCTGAAGGTCGTGATTTCAATCCTCACCTAGAGCACATACTTTACGCAATAATTTTCATTAGTCCAAAATAATCTTTTTTTTTTTTTGGCTACCTCAAAAAGGTGCTCCAGGTTGATGTTGGAAAGATGGTTAATAAATTTGTGGGTGTTTTTCAAGTCAGTTGATATGCCCAGGGAACCAAGCGTTCAGAGTATGGTAGATGCCTGGTGAAAGGTATTCGCTTGATTGCACGTCTTAGAACAGTTTCCAGGAGGTCAATGTACTGAGCAGGATAGGGGTTCCAGACTGGTGTTGCAAATTCTAAGTGCGGCCGCATCATAGCTATATACAGCTTTAAATAAATAGCTGGAGAGAGACTGACAAAGGTCTTACTGAGTGACGCCAACACACTCTCGGCCTTCTTGACAGTTTTAGAGGAGTGCTTTGTCTAACGCCAACCGCTGCCGACAGTAATGCCCAGGTCACGTTCACAAGAACACTTCTCGATATTAGTGTTGTGAAGGGAGTATGCGAACGTTGGGTTTTCCTCCCAAAATGCATGGTGGTACACTTGTCCACAGCCAGCTTGAGTTGTCAGTCCGTGATCCATTGCTGCATTGTGTCCAGGTCTGATTACAGGAAAGATCTATAGTGTTCAGGTTCTGCCCTTTTTATCTCAAGATACAGCTTGATGTCATTTGCGTATTTCATCATTGTAGCATTCAGGAAGTTGACATCGATGTCATTAATATATACAACAAACCAAAGTGGACCAACAACAGATCTCTGCTGTACACCAGATGACATCTCATAGGGTGAAGCATGCTGTCCTAGCACCGCGACTGCCTCTTTTTAACTGAGAAAGAAGAACTTCAACCAGTTAAAAAGATCATCTCTTCACCCCTTTGCAGAGAGTATTACCATAATTATTTTTGTGTGGAACAGAATTAAAAGCTTTGGCAAGGTCAAGGAAAAAAACATCCACTCATGAGCCGCCATCAGTGATCCGGGTGATGCCTTCAAGAAACTCGATGAGTTGATCACAACAGCAGGAGTTAAATCATAATTGCAAGAGACGTATATGGCTGTGAGAATTGCAGAAGTTGCAGAGTGTTTCTATAACATAGGATTCCGTCAGATTGGCAATGCAGCAAGTAAGACTGACTAGACCACAGTGTGGTGTGTGTGTGTCAGTAGCTGTTTAAGAGAGTTGGCGTTTGAATGAGATATAGTGCAAACTTCCACAATAATTCATTCGCCTGGGGATATAGCTCAGTGGTAGAGCATTCGACTGCAGATCGAGAGGTCCCTGGTTCAATCCCGGGTGTCCCCTTTCTATTTTATTTTATTTCAGTTGCATTGGTATTGCAGTAGGTAGTACGTCAGTCTCATAATGCAATCTGAAATCAGAGAAATCTGAAGGTCGCGATTTCAATCCTCACCTAGAGCACATACTTTACGCAATAATTTTCATTAATCCAAAATAATTTTTTTTTTTTTTTTTTGGCTACCACGTGTGTTAGACACATGGAATTCAAAAAGGTGCTCCAGGTTGATGTTGGAAAGATGGTTAATAATTTTGTGGGTGTTTATCAAAAGAGTTTACATGCCCAGGGAACCAAGCGTTCAGAGTATGGTAGATGCCTGGTGAAAGGTATTCGCTTGATTGCACGTCTTAGAACAGTTTCCAGGAGCTCAATGTTCTGAGCAGGATAGGGGTTCCAGACTGGAGTTTCAAATTCTAAATGTGGCCGCATCATAGCTATATACAGCTTTAAATAAATAGCTGGAGAGCGACTGACAAAGGTCTTACTGAGTGACGCCAAGACGCTCTCGGCCTTCTTGACAATTTTAAAGGTGTGCTTTGTCCAACGCAAACCGCTGCCGACATAATGCCCAGGTCACGTTCACAAGAACATTTCTTGATATTAGTGTTGTGGAGGGAGTATGCGAACTTTGGGTTTTCCTCCCAAAATGCATGGTGGTACACCTGTCCAAAGCCAGCTTCAGTTGCCAGTCCGTGATCCATTGCTGCATTGTGTCCAGGTCTGGTTACAAGAAAGATCTATAGTGTTCAGAATCTGCCCTTTTTATCTCGAGATACAGCTTGATGTCATCTGCGTATTTCATCATTGTAGCATTCTTAAGTTGAAATCTATGACATTAATATATACAACAAACCAAAGGGGACCAACAACAGATCTCTGCTGTACATCAGATGACATCTCAAAGGGCGAAGCATGCTGTCCGAGCACCGCGACTACCTCTTTTTAACTGAGAATGAAGAACTTCAACCAGTTAAAAAGATAATCTTTTCACCCCTTTGCAGAGAGTTTTACCATAAGTGTTTTGTGTGGAACAGACTAAAAGCTTTAGCAAAGTCAAGGAAAACACCATCCACTCATGAGCCGCCATCAGTGATCCGGGTGATGCCTTCAAGAAACTCGATGAGTTGATCACGGCAGCTGGAGCTAAATCCAAATTGCAAGAGACGGATATGACCGTGAGAATTGCAGAAGTTGCAGAGTGTTTCTACAACACAGGATTCCGTCAGTTTGGCAATGCAGCAAGTAAGACTGACTGGACGACAGTGTGGTGTGTGTGTGTCAGTAGCTGTTTAAGAGAGTTGGCGTTTGAATGAGATATAGCGAAAACTCCCACAACACTTCATTCACCTGGGGATATAGCTCAGTGGTAGAGCATTCGACTGCAGATCGAGAGGTCCCTGGTTCAATCCCGGGTGTCCCCTTTCTATTTTATTTTATTTCAGTTGCATTGGTATTGCAGTAGGCAGTACGTCAGTCTCAAAATACAATCTGAAATCAGAGAAATCTGAAGGTCGTGATTTCAATCCTCACCTAGAGCACATACTTTACGCAATAATTTTCAT
The DNA here is from genome assembly GCA_964016885.1 of Eledone cirrhosa. Classification (NCBI taxonomy): domain Eukaryota; kingdom Metazoa; phylum Mollusca; class Cephalopoda; order Octopoda; family Eledonidae; genus Eledone; species Eledone cirrhosa. Next base: position 199,379,643 of record OZ024742.1, on the reverse strand, counting down.
TAGTCCAAAATAATCTTTTTTTTTTTTTGGCTACCTCAAAAAGGTGCTCCAGGTTGATGTTGGAAAGATGGTTAATAAATTTGTGGGTGTTTTTCAAGTCAGTTGATATGCCCAGGGAACCAAGCGTTCAGAGTATGGTAGATGCCTGGTGAAAGGTATTCGCTTGATTGCACGTCTTAGAACAGTTTCCAGGAGGTCAATGTACTGAGCAGGATAGGGGTTCCAGACTGGTGTTGCAAATTCTAAGTGCGGCCGCATCATAGCTATATACAGCTTTAAATAAATAGCTGGAGAGAGACTGACAAAGGTCTTACTGAGTGACGCCAACACACTCTCGGCCTTCTTGACAGTTTTAGAGGAGTGCTTTGTCTAACGCCAACCGCTGCCGACAGTAATGCCCAGGTCACGTTCACAAGAACACTTCTCGATATTAGTGTTGTGAAGGGAGTATGCGAACGTTGGGTTTTCCTCCCAAAATGCATGGTGGTACACTTGTCCACAGCCAGCTTGAGTTGTCAGTCCGTGATCCATTGCTGCATTGTGTCCAGGTCTGATTACAGGAAAGATCTATAGTGTTCAGGTTCTGCCCTTTTTATCTCAAGATACAGCTTGATGTCATCTGCGTATTTCATCATTGTAGCATTCAGGAAGTTGACATCGATGTCATTAATATATACAACAAACCAAAGTGTACCAACAACAGATCTCTGCTGTACACCAGATGACATCTCATAGGGTGAAGCATGCTGTCCTAGCACCGCGACTGCCTCTTTTTAACTGAGAAAGAAGAACTTCAACCAGTTAAAAAGATCATCTCTTCACCCATTTTTTCAGAGAGTTTTACCATAATTATTTTTGTGTGGAACAGAATTAAAAGCTTTAGCAAGGTCAAGGAAAAAAACATCCACTCATGAGCCGCCATCAGTGATCCGGGTGATGCCTTCAAGAAACTCGATGAGTTGATCACAGCAGCAGGAGTTAAATCATATTTGCAAGAGACGTATATGGCTGTGAGAATTGCAGAAGTTGCAGAGTGTTTCTATAACACAGGATTTCGTCAGATTGGCAATGCAGCAAGTAAGACTGACTAGACTACAGTGTGGTGTGTGTCATTAGCTGTTTAAGAGAATTGGCGTTTGAATGAGATATAGTGAAAACTTCCACAATAATTCATTCGCCTGGGGATATAGCTCAGTGGTAGAGCATTCGACTGCAGATCGAGAAGTCCCTGGTTCAATCCCGGGTGTCCCCTTTCTATTTTATTTTATTTCAGTTGCATTGGTATTGCAGTAGGTAGTACGTCAGTCTCATAATGCAATCTGAAATCAGAGAAATCTGAAGGTCGCGATTTCAATCCTCACCTAGAGCAAATACTTTACGCAATAATTTTAATTAATCCAAAATAATTTTTTTTTTTTTTTGGCTACCACGTGTGTTAGACACATGGAATTCAAAAAGGTGCTCCAGGTTGATGTTGGAAAGATGGTTAATAATTTTGTGGGTGTTTATCAAGTCAGTTGACATGCCCAGGGAACAAAGCGTTCAGAGTATGGTAAATGCCTGATGGAGGGTGTTCGCTTGATTGCACGTCTTAGAACAGTTTCCAGCAGGTCAATGTTCTGAGCAGGATAGGGGTTCCTGACTGGTGTTGCAAATTCTAAGTGTGGCCGCATGATAGCTATATACAGCTTTAAATAAATAGCTGGAGAGCGACTGACAAAGGTCTTACTGAGTGACGCCAACACACTCTCGGCCTTCTTGACAGTTTTAGAGGAGTGCTTTGTCTAACGCCAACCGCTGCCGACAGTCATGCCCAGGTCACGTTCACAAGAACACTTCTTGATATTAGTGTTGTGGAGGGAGTATGCGAACGTTGGGTTTTCCTCCCAAAATGCATGGTGGTACACTTGTCCACAGCCAGCTTGAGTTGCAAGTCCGTGATCCATTGCTGCATTGTGTCCAGGTCTGATATCTCAAGATACAGCTTGATGTCATCTGCGTATTTCATCATTGTAGCATTCTTGAAGTTGACATCGATGTTATTAATATATACAACATACCAAAGGAGACGAACAACAGATCTCTGCTGTACACCAGATGACATTTCATAGGGAGAAGCATGCTGTCCTAGCACCGCGACTACCTCTTTTTAACTGAGAATGAAGAACTTCAACCAGTTAAAAAGATAATCTTTTCACCCTCTTTGCAGAGAGTTTTACCATAAGTGTTTTGTGTGGAACAGACTAAAAGCTTTAGCAAAGTCAAGGAAAACACCATCCACTCATGAGCCGCCATCAGTGATCCGGGTGATGCCTTCAAGAAACTCGATGAGTTGATCACGGCAGCTGGAGCTAAATCCAAATTGCAAGAGACGGATATGACCGTGAGAATTGCAGAAGTTGCAGAGTGTTTCTACAACACAGGATTCCGTCAGTTTGGCAATGCAGCAAGTAAGACTGACTGGACGACAGTGTGGTGTGTGTCATTAGCTGTTTAAGAGAATTGGCGTTTGAATGAGATATAGCGAAAACTTCCACAAAAATTCGTTCACCTGGGGATATAGCTCAGTGGTAGAGCATTCGACTGCAGATCGAGAAGTCCGTGGTTCAATTGCGGTTCTCCTCTTTCTATCTTATTTTATTTCAGTTGCATTGGTGTTGCAGTAGGCAGTACGTCAGTCTCATAATTCAATCTGAAATCAGAGAAATCTAAAGGTCGTGATTTCAATCCTCATCTAGAGCACATACTTTACGCAATATTTTTCATTAGTCCAAAATAGTTTTTTTCGTGGGGGGGGAGGGCGCTACCACGTGTGTTGGACACATGGAATTCAAAAAGATGCTCCAGGTTGATGTTGGAAAGATGGTTAATAATTTTGTTGGTGTTTATCAAGTCAGTTGACATGCCCAGTGAACCAAGCGTTCAGAGTATGGTAGGTGCCTGATGGAGGGTATTCGCTTGATTGCACTTCTTAGAACAGTTTCCAGGAGGTCAATGTTCTGAGCAAGATAGGGGTTCCAGACTGGTTTTGCAAATTCTAAGTGTGGCCGCATCATAGCTATATACAGCTTTAAATAAATAGCTGGAGAGCGACTGACAAAGGTCTTACTGAGTGACGCCAAGACACTCTCGGCCTTCTTGACAATTTTAGAGGTGTGCTTTGTCTAACGCAAACCGCTGCCGACAGTAATGCCCAGGTCACGTTCACAAGAACACTTCATGATGTTTGTGTTGTGGAGGGAGTATGCGAACTTTGGGTTTTCCTCCCAAAATGCATGGTGTTACACTTGTCCACAGCCAGCTTGAGTTGCCAGTCCGTGATCCATTGCTGCATTCTGTCCAGGTCTGATTACAGGAAACATCTATTGTGTTCAGGTTCTACCCTTTTTATCTCAAGATACAGCTTGATGTCATCTGCGTATTACATCATTGTAGCATTCTTGAAGTTGACATCGATGTCATTAATATATACAACAAACCAAAGGGAACCAACAACAGATCTCTGCTGTACACCAGATGACATCTCATTGGGCGAAGCATGCTGTCCTAGCACCGCGACTACCTTGTTTTAACTGAGAATGAAGAACTTCAACCAGTTAAAAAGATCATCTCTTCACCCCTTTGCAGAGAGTTTTACCATAAGTGTTTTGTGTGGAACAGAATTAAAAGCTTTAGTAAAGTCAAGGAAAACACCATCCACTCATGAGCCGCCATCAGTGATCCGGGTGATGCCTTCAAGAAACTCGATGAGTTGATCACAGCAGCTGGACTTAAATCCAAATTGAAAGAGACGTATATGGCTGTGAGAAGTGCAGAAGTTGCAGAGTGTTTCTATAACACAGGATTCCGTCAGTTTGGCAATGCAGCAAGTAAGACTGACTGGACGACAGTGTGGTGTGTGTCATTAGCTGTTTAAGAGAATTGGCGTTTGAATGAGATATAGCGAAAATTCCACAACACTTCATACACCTGGGGATATAGCTCAGTGGTAGAGCATTCGACTGCAGATCGAAAGGTCCCTGGTTCAATCCCGGGTGTCCCCTTTCTATTTTATTTCAGTTGCATTGGTATTGCAGTAGGCAGTACGTCAGTCTCATAATACAATCTGAAATCAGAGAAATCTGAAGGTCGCGATTTCAATCCTCACCTAGAGCACATACTTTACGCAATAATTTTCATTAATCCAAAATAATTTTTTTCTTTTTGGCTACCACGTGTGTTAGACACATGGAATTCAAAAAGGTGCTCCAGGTTGATGTTGGAAAGTTGGTTAATAATTTTGTGGGTGTTTATCAAGACAGTTTACAAGCCCAGGGAACCAAGCGTTCAGAGTATGGTAGATGCCTGGTGAAAGGTATTCGCTTGATTGCACGTCTTAGAACAGTTTCCAGGAGCTCAATGTTCTGAGCAGGATAGGGGTTCCAGACTGGAGTTGCAAATTCTAAGTGTGGCCGCATCATAGCTATATACAGCTTTAAATAAATAGCTGGAGAGCGACTGACAAAGGTCTTACTGAGTGACGCCAAGACGCTCTCGGCCTTCTTGACAATTTTAAAGGTGTGCTTTGTCCAACGCAAACCGCTGCCGACATAATGCCCAGGTCACGTTCACAAGAACATTTCTTGATATTAGTGTTGTGGAGGGAGTATGCGAACTTTGGGTTTTCCTCCCAAAATGCATGGTGGTACACTTGTCCACAGCCAGCTTGAGTTGCCAGTCCGAGATCCATTGCTGCATTCTGTCCAGGTCTGATTACAGGAAACATCTATTGTGTTCAGGTTCTACCCTTTTTATCTCAAGATACAGCTTGATGTCATCTGCGTATTACATCATTGTAGCATTCTTGAAGTTGACATCGATGTCATTAATATATACAACAAACCAAAGGGAACCAACAACAGATCTCTGCTGTACACCAGATGACATCTCATTGGGCGAAGCATGCTGTCCTAGCACCGCGACTACCTTGTTTTAACTGAGAATGAAGAACTTCAACCAGTTAAAAAGATCATCTCTTCACCCCTTTGCAGAGAGTTTTACCATAAGTGTTTTGTGTGGAACAGAATTAAAAGCTTTAGTAAAGTCAAGGAAAACACCATCCACTCATGAGCCGCCATCAGTGATCCGGGTGATGCCTTCAAGAAACTCGATGAGTTGATCACAGCAGCTGGACTTAAATCCAAATTGCAAGAGACGTATATGGCTGTGAGAATTGCAGAAGTTGCAGAGTGTTTCTATAACACAGGATTCCGTCAGTTTGGCAATGCAGCAAATCAGACTGACTGGACGACAGTGTGGTGTGTGTGTGTCAGTAGCTGTTTAAGAGAGTTGGCGTTTGAATGAGATATAGCGAAAACTCCCACAGCACTTCATTCACCTGGGGATATAGCTCAGTGGTAGAGCATTCGACTGCAGATCGAGAGGTCCCTGGTTCAATCCCGGGTGTCCCCTTTCTATTTTATTTTATTTCAGTTGCATTGGTATTGCAGTAGGCAGTACGTCAGTCTCATAATACAATCTGAAATCAGAGAAATCTGAAGGTCGTGATTTCAATCCTCACCTAGAGCACATACTTTACGCAATAATTTTCATTAGTCCAAAATAATCTTTTTTTTTTTTTGGCTACCTCAAAAAGGTGCTCCAGGTTGATGTTGGAAAGATGGTTAATAATTTTGTGGGTGTTTATCAAGTCAGTTGACATGCCCAGGGAACCAAGCGTTCAGAGTATGGTAGATGCCTGATGGAGGGTATTCACTTGATTGCACGTCTTAGAACAGTTTCCAGGAGGTCAATGTTCTGAGCAGGAAAGGGGTTCCAGACTGGTGTTGCAAATTCTAAGTGTGGCCGCATCATAGCTATATACAGCTTTAAATAAATAGCTGGAGAGCGACTGACAAAGGTCTTACTGAGTGACGCCAACACACTCTCGGCCTTCTTGACAGTTTTAGAGGAGTGCTTTGTCTAACGCCAACCGCTGCCGACAGTAATGCCCAGGTCACATTCACAAGAACACTTCTTGATATTAGTGTTGTGGAGGGAGTATGCGAACGTTGGGTTTTCCTCCCAAAATGCATGGTGGTACACTTGTCCACAGCCAGCTTGAGTTGTCAGTCCGTGATCCATTGCTGCATTGTGTCCAGGTCTGATTACAGGAAACATCTATACTGTTCAGGTTCTGCCCTTTTTATCTCAAGATACAGCTTGATGTCATCTGCGTATTTCATCATTGTAGCATTCAGGAAGTTGACATCGATGTCATTAATATATACAACAAACCAAAGTGGACCAACAACAGATCTCTGCTGTACACCAGATGACATCTCATAGGGTGAAGCATGCTGTCCTAGCACCGCGACTGCCTCTTTTTAACTGAGAAAGAAGAACTTCAACCAGTTAAAAAGATCATCTCTTCACCCATTTTTTCAGAGAGTTTTACCATAATTATTTTTGTGTGGAACAGAATTAAAAGCTTTGGCAAGGTCAAGGAAAAAAACATCCACTCATGAGCCGCCATCAGTGATCCGGGTGATGCCTTCAAGAAACTCGATGAGTTGATCACAGCAGCAGGAGTTAAATCATATTTGCAAGAGACGTATATGGCTGTGAGAATTGCAGAAGTTGCAGAGTGTTTCTATAACACAGGATTCCGTCAGATTGGCAATGCAGCAAGTAAGACTGACTAGACCACAGTGTGGTGTGTGTGTGTCAGTAGCTGTTTAAGAGAGTTGGCGTTTGAATGAGATATAGTGAAAACTTCCACAATAATTCATTCGCCTGGGGATATAGCTCAGTGGTAGAGCATTCGACTGCAGATCGAGAGGTCCCTGGTTCAATCCCGGGTGTCCCCTTTCTATTTTATTTTATTTCAGTTGCATTGGTATTGCAGTAGGCAGTACGTCAGTCTCATAATTCAATCTGAAATCAGAGAAATCTGAAGGTCGCGATTTCAATCCTCACCTAGAGCACATACTTTACGCAATAATTTTCATTAGTCCAAAATAATCTACTTTTTTTTTTGGCTCCCACGTGTGTTAGACACATGGAATTCAAAAAGGTGCTCCAGGTTGATGTTGGAAAGATGGTTAATAATTTTGTGGGTGTTTATCAAGTCAGTTGACATGCCCAGGGAACAAAGCGTTCAGAGTATGGTAGATGCCTGATGGAGGGTATTCGCTTGATTGTACGTCTTAGAACAGTTTCCAGGAGGTCAATGTTCTGAGCAGGATAGGGGTTCCAGACTGGTGCGGCAAATTCTAAGTGTGGCCGCATCATAGCTATATACAGCTTTTAATAAATAGCTGGAGAGAGACTGACAAGGGTCTTACTGAGTGACGCTAAGACACTTTCGGCCTTCTTGACAATTTTAGAGGTGGGCTTTGTCCAACGCAAACCGCTGCCGACAGTCATGCCCAGGTCACGTTCACAAGAACACTTCTTGATATTAGTGTTGTGGAGGGAGTATGCGAACGTTAGGTTTTCCTCCCAAAATGCATGGTGGTACACTTGTCCACAGCCAGCTTGAGTTGCAAGTCCGTGATCCATTGCTGCATTGTGTCCAGGTCTGATATCTCAAGATACAGCTTGATGTCATCTGCGTATTACATCATTGTAGCATTCTTGAAGTTGACATCGATGTCATTAATATATACAACAAACCAAAGGGGACCAACAACATATCTCTGCTGTACACCAGATGACATCTCATAGGGCGAAGCATGCTGTCCTAGCACCGCGACTACCTCTTTTTAACTGAGAAAGAAGAACTTCAACCAGTTATAAAGATCATCTCTTCACCCCTTTGCAGAGAGTTTTACCATAAGTGTTTTGTGTGGAACAGAATTAAAAGCTTTAGCAAATTCAAGGAAAACACCATCCACTCATGAGCCGCCATCAGTGATCCGGGTGATGCCTTCAAGAAACTCGATGAGTTGATCACAGCAGCTGGAGTTAAATCCAAATTGCAAGAGACGGATACGGCTGTGAGAATTGCAGAATTTCCAGAGTGTTTCTATAACACAGAATTCCGTCAGTTTGGCAATGCAGCAAGTAAGACTGACTGGACCACAGTGTGGTGTGTGTGTGTCAGTAGCTGTTTAAGAGAGTTGGCGTTTGAATGAGATATAGCGACAACTTCCACAATAGTTCATTCACCAGGGGATATAGCTCAGTGGTAGAGCATTCGACTGCAGATCGAGATGTTCCTGGTTCAATACCGGGTGTCCCCTTTCTATCTTATTTTATTTCAGTTGCATTGGTATTGCAGTAGGCAGTACGTCAGTCTCATAATACAATCTGAAATCAGAGAAATCTGAAGGTCGTGATTTCAATCCTCACCTAGAGCACGTACTTTACACAATAATTTTCATTAATCCAAAATAATTTTTTTTTTTTTTTTGGCTACCACGTGTGTTAGACACATGGAATTCAAAAAGGTGCTCCAGGTTGATGTTGGAAAGATGGTTAATAATTTTGTGGGTGTTTATCAAGACAGTTGACATGCCCAGGGAACCAAGCCTTCAGAGTATGGTAGATGCCTGATGGAAGGTATTCGCTTGATTGCACGTCTTAGAACAGTTTCCAGGAGGTCAATGTTCTGAGCAGGATAGGGGTTCCAGACTGGAGTTGCAAATTCTAAGTGTGGCCGCATCATAGCTATATACAGCTTTAAATAAATAGCTGGAGAGCGACTGACAAAGGTCTTACTGAGTGACGCCAAGACGCTCTCGGCCTTCCTGACAATTTTAAAGGTGTGCTTTGTCCAACGCAAACCGCTGCCGACATAATGCCCAGGTCACGTTCACAAGAACATTTCTTGATATTAGTGTTGTGGAGGGAGTATGCGAACTTTGGGTTTTCCTCCCAAAATGCATGGTGGTACACGTGTCCAAAGCCAGCTTGAGTTGCCAGTCCGTGATCCATTGCTGCATTGTGTCCAGGTCTGGTTACAGGAAAGATCTATAGTGTTCAGAATCTGCCCTTTTTATCTCAAGATACAGCTTGATGTCATCTGCGTATTTCATCATTGTAGCATTCTTGAAGTTGACATCTATGTCATTAATATATACAACAAACCAAAGGGGACCAACAACAGATCTCTGCTGTACACCAGATGACATCTCATAGGGCGAAGTATGCTGTCCTAGCAGCGCGACTACCTCTTTTTAACTGAGAATGAAGAACTTCAACCAGTTAAAAAGATCATCTCTTCACCCCCTTTGCAGAGAGTTTTACCATAAGTGTTTAGTGTGGAACAGAATTAAAAGCTTTAGTAAAGTCAAGGAAAACACCATCCACTCATGAGCCGCCATCAGTGATCCGGGTGATGCCTTCAAGAAACTCGATGAGTTGATCACAGCAGCTGGACTTAAATCCAAATTGCAAGAGACGTATATGGCTGTGAGAATTGCAGAAGTTGCAGAGTGTTTCTATAACACAGGATTCCGTCAGATTGGCAATGCAGCAAGTAAGACTGACTGGACAACAGTGTGGTGTGTGTGTGTCAGTAGCTGTTTAAGAGAGTTGGCGTTTGAATGAGATATAGCGAAAACTCCCACAACACTTCATTCACCTGGGGATATAGCTCAGTGGTAGAGCATTCGACTGCAGATCGAGAGGTCCCTGGTTCAATCCCGGGTGTCCCCTTTCTATTTTATTTTATTTCAGTTGCATTGGTATTGCAGTAGGTAGTACGTCAGTCTCATAATGCAATCTGAAATCAGAGAAATCTGAAGGTCGTGATTTCAATCCTCACCCAGAGCACATACTTTACGCAATAATTTTCATTAGTCCAAAATAATTTTTTGTGGGGGAGGGGCTACCACGTGTGTTAGACACATGGAATTCAAAAAGGTGCTCCAGGTTGATGTTGGAAAGATGGTTAATAATTTTGTGGGTGTTTATCAAGTCAGTTGACATGCCCAGGGAACAAAGCGTTCAGAGTATGGTAGATGCCTGATGGAGGGTATTCGCTTGATTGTACGTCTTAGAACAGTTTCCAGGAGGTCAATGTTCTGAGCAGGATAGGGGTTCCAGACTGGTGCGGCAAATTCTAAGTGTGGCCGCATCATAGCTATATACAGCTTTTAATAAATAGCTGGAGAGAGACTGACAAGGGTCTTACTGAGTGACGCTAAGACACTTTCGGCCTTCTTGACAATTTTAGAGGTGGGCTTTGTCCAACGCAAACCGCTGCCGACAGTCATGCCCAGGTCACGTTCACAAGAACACTTCTTGATATTAGTGTTGTGGAGGGAGTATGCGAACGTTGGGTTTTCCTCCCAAAATGCATGGTGGTACACTTGTCCACAGCCAGCTTGAGTTGCAAGTCCGTGATCCATTGCTGCATTGTGTCCAGGTCTGATATCTCAAGATACAGCTTGATGTCATCTGCGTATTTCATCATTGTAGCATTCTTGAAGTTGACATCTATGTCATTAATATATACAACAAACCAAAGGGGACCAACAACAGATCTCTGCTGTACACCAGATGACATCTAATAGGGCGAAGCATGCTGTCCTAGCACCGCGACTACCTCTTTTTAACTGAGAATGAAGAACTTCAACCAGTTAAAAAGATCATCTCTTCACCCCCTTTGCAGAGAGTTTTACCATAAGTGTTTTGTGTGGAACAGAATTAAAAGCTTTAGTAAAGTCAAGGAAAACACCATCCACTCATGAGCCGCCATCAGTGATCCGGGTGATGCCTTCAAGAAACTCGATGAGTTGATCACAGCAGCTGGAGTTAAATCCAAATTGCAAGAGACGGATATGGCCGTGAGAATTGCAGAAGTTGCAGAGTGTTTCTATAACACAGGATTCCGTCAGTTTGGCAATGCAGCAAGTCAGACTGACTGGACCACAGTGTGGTGTGTGTGTGTGTCAGTAGCTGTTTAAGAGAGTTGGCGTTTGAATGAGATATAGCGACAACTTCCACAATAGTTCATTCACCAGGGGTTATAGCTCAGTGGTAGAGCATTCGACTGCAGATCGAGAGGTCCCTGGTTCAATTCCGGGTGTCCCCTTTCTATCTTATTTTATTTCAGTTGCATTGGTATTGCAGTAGGCAGTACGTCAGTCTCATAATTCAATCTGAAATCAGAGAAATCTGAAGGTCGTGATTTCAATCCTCACCCAGAGCACATACTTTACGCAATAATTTTCATTAGTCCAAAATAATTTTTTGTGGGGAGGGGCTACCACGTGTGTTAGACACATGGAATTCAAAAAGGTGCTCCAGGTTGATGTTGGAAAGATGGTTAATAATTTTGTGGGTGTTTATCAAGTCAGTTGACATGCCCAGGGAACCAAGAGTTCGGAGTATGGTAGATGCCTGATGGAGGGTATTCGCTTCATTGCACGTCTTAGAACAGTTTCCAGGAGGTCAATGTTCTGAGCAGGATAGGTCTTTCTGACTGGTGTTGCAAATTCTAAGTGTGGCCGCATCATAGCTATATACAGCTTTAAATAAATAGCTGGAGAGAGACTGACAAAGGTCTTACTGAGTGACGCCAGCCAAGACACCCTCGGCCTTCTTGACAATTTTAGAGGTGTGCTTTGTCCAACGCAAACCGCTGCCGACAGTCATGCCCAGGTCACGTTCACAAGAACACTTCTTGATATTAGTGTTGTGGTGGGAGTATGCGAACGTTGGGTTTTCCTCCCAAAATGCATGGTGGTACACTTGTCCACAGCCAGCTTGAGTTGCCTGTCCGTGATCCATTGCTGCATTGTGTCCAGGTCTGATATCTCAAGATACAGCTTGATGTCATCTGCGTATTACATCATCGTAGAATTCTTGAAGTTGACATCCATGTTATTAATATATACAACATACCAAAGGGAACCAACAACAGATCTCTGCTGTACACCAGATGACATTTCATAGGGCGAAGCATGCTGTCCTAGCACCGCGACTACCTCTTTTTAACTGAGAATGAAGAACTTCAACCAGTTCAAAAGATCATCACTTCACCCCCTTTGCAGAGAGTTTTACCATAAGTGTTTTGTGTGGAACAGTATTAAAAGCTTTAGCAAATTCAAGGAAAACACCATCCACTCATGAGCCGCCATCAGTGATCCGGGTGATGCCTTCAAGAAACTCGATGAGTTGATCATGGCAGCTGGAGTTAAATCCAATTTGCAAGAGACGTATTTGGCTGTGAGAATTGCAGAATTTCCAGAGTGTTTCTATAACACAGGAGATTCCGGCCATTTGGCAATGCAGCAAGTAAGACTGACTGGACGACAGTGTGGTGTGTGTGTCAGTAGCTGTTTAAGAGAGTTGGCGTTTGAATGAGATATAGCGAAAACTCCCACAATAATTCATTCGCCTGGGGATATAGCTCAGTGGTAGAGCATTCGACTGCAGATCGAGAGGTCCCTGGTTCAATCCCGGGTGTCCCCTTTCTATTTTATTTTATTTCAGTTGCATTGGTATTGCAGTAGGCAGTACGTCAGTCTCATAATACAATCTGAAATCAGAGAAATCTGAAGGTCGTGATTTCAATCCTCACCTAGAGCACGTACTTTACACAATAATTTTCATTAATCCAAAATAATTTTTTTTTTTTTTTTGGCTACCACGTGTGTTAGACACATGGAATTCAAAAAGGTGCTCCAGGTTGATGTTGGAAAGATGGTTAATAATTTTGTGGGTGTTTATCAAGTCAGTTGACATGCCCAGGGAACCAAGCGTTCAGAGTATGGTAGATGCCTGATGGAGGGTATTCGCTTGATTGCACGTCTTAGAACAGTTTCCAGGATGTCAATTTTCTGAGCAGGATAGGGGTTCCAGACTGGAGTTGCAAATTCTAAGTGTGGCCGCATCATAGCTATATACAGCTTTAAATAAATAGCTGGAGAGCGACTGACAAAGGTCTTACTGAGTGACGCCAGCCAAGACACCCTCGGCCTTCTTGACAATTTTAGAGGTGTGCTTTGTCCAACGCAAATTGCTGCTAATAGTAATGCCCAGGTCACGTTCACAAGAACATTTCTTGATATTAGTGTTGTGGGGGGAGTATGCGGACGCTGGGTGTTTTTCTCTTGAGATGTATGGTTGTATACATGTCCACAGCCAGCTTGAGTTGCCTGTCCGTGATCCATTTCTGCTTTGTGTCCAGATTTGATTCCAGGAAAGAGCTATAGTGTTCAGGATCTGTCCTTTTTATCTCAAGATACAGCTTGATGTCACTTGCGTATTTCATCATTGTAGTATTCTTTAAGTTGACATCTATGTCATTATTATATACAACAAACCAAATGCGACCCACAACAAATCCCTGCTGTACACCAGATGACATCTCATAGGGCGAAGCATGCTGTCCTAGCAACGCGACTACCTCTTTTTAACTGAGAATGAAGAACTTCAACCAGTTAAAAAGATCATCTCTTCACCCCCTTTGCAGAGAGTTTTACCATAAGTGTTTTGTGTGGAACAGAATTAAAAGCTTTAGCAAATTCAAGGAAAACACCATCCACTCATGAGCCGCCATCAGTGATCCGGGTGATGCCTTCAAGAAACTCGATGAGTTGATCACAGCAGCTGGAGTTAAATCCAAATTGCAAGAGACGTATATGGCTGTGAGAATTGCAGAATTTCCAGTGTGTTTCTATAACACAGAATTCCGTCAGTTTGGCAATGCAGCAAGTAAGACTGACTGGACGACAGTGTGGTGTGTGTGTGTGTCAGTAGCTGTTTAAGAGAGTTGGCGTTTGAATGAGATATAGCGAAAAGTTCCACAATATTTTATTCACCTGGGGATATAGCTCAGTGGTAGAGCATTTGACTGCAGATCGAGAGGTCCCTGGTTCAATCCCGGGTGTCCCCTTTCTATTTTATTTTATTTCAGTTGCATTGGTATAGCAGTAGGCAGTACGTCAGTCTCATAATCTGTTTTGAAATCAGAGGAATCTGAAGGTCGTGAGTTCAATCCTCACCTAGAGCACATACCATTCTGAGTTCAAATCCCGCCGAGGTTAAATTTTCTTTTCATACTTGCGGAGTCGATAAAATGAAGTACCAGTAATCACTGGGTACTTGCTGGCCTTGTGCCAAAAAGTAGAAACAATTATGTGAAAATAATAATTTTCTTTTTTTTTTTTTTTTGCTACTATAAAGAAAACAGTGACTCCCGCTGAAATATTAGGCCAGGGGTAAAATTCAATTCTCAGTACGTGTGTTGTTGTTGTTTTGTGTGTTTGCGTGTCTGTTTGTCTGTGTATGTCTTTGTACGTGATTATATCCGAGTATCTGTGTAGTGGCTACGTGTGTGTCTATGACTGTATGTATGTGTGTGTGTACCCAAGTGTCTATGTAGGTTTGGGTGTATGCTTATGTATCTATGTGTATATATCTGTGTGTCTGTGTCTCAGTATGTGTTTGTGTCTCACTCATTGTTTTTGTATGTGTCTGCATTTGTGTTTGTGTCCGTCTCTATATTAGTACTGTGTGTGTTTGTTTTTGTGTATGATTTTGTGTCTATATAGGTATTTGTATGTGTTTATGTTTGTTAGTTTGTCATTGTGTGTGTGTTTTTCTATATGTGTCTGTTTGTGTTTGTTTGTGTCTATATGTGTATTTGTCTGTGTTTGTGTTTGTGTTTGTGTCTATATCTGTGTGTGTGTGTGTGTGTGTGTGTTTGTGTCTATATGTGTATTTGTCTGTGTGTTTGTGTTTGCGTCTATATGTGTGTGTGTGTTTGCGTCTATATGTGTATTTGTCTGTGTGCTTGTGTCTATATGTCTATATGTGTATGTGTATGTGTGTATGTTTGTGTTTGTCAGCGTTCGTCACTCTTTTGTGCTGAGAAGCCATTATAGTAGGCGATAATTTTGTAATACAATAAATATATTTGAGAATTAAATAACGCCTCTCGCTCCCCACTATTAAATTTAATCGATATTTAATCAGTAAATGTTTAGTACTTATATGTCGCTTCCCCCCCCCCCCCCCCCATTCGAAAATATTTGATGAGAACTTGTTTATATAGATAGATATTACACATAAGACAATGTTAATGACCAGAACAACAATAACAACAGCTATAACAAAAATAATAATAATAACAAAAACGGTAGACACGACAACGACAATAACAAAAACAACGACAACAACGGCTGCAGCGACAACAACAACAACAACAATAACGTTTAGCCAAAAATAATGCGAAGACTGGCAGCACAAATAATCATTATAATAATAATAATCGGTACCTTGGGATTGATGGAAAATAACGCAGATTCAAAACCAGATACATAATAACAGGACTTACACACAGGGTCGACATATATATATATGTATATATATATATATATATATATATATATATATATATATATATATATATATATATATATATATATATATATATATAAAATTGTTAAACAATATTCAATGATTATGTCAAAGAATGAGTTTTACAGTAGATTGGAAGCACTCAACGAAAAATAATTTTCTGGAGTTATTAATATTAAAATATAAATATTAATAAAATAGATGTTCTTTTGATCAATTACATTTTATTATACATATTTCGGATGTACAACAGTACGTCCTCATCAGACAAAATATAATGATACATGACATACCCTGAGATGTTAAATGGTTAAGATTTAATCAAGGTAGTATCTTGATTAAATCTTAACCATTTAATAGGGTATGTCATGTATCATTATATTTTGTCTGATGAGGACGTACTGTTGTACATTCGAAATAGGTATAATAAAATGTAATTGATCAAAAGAACATCTATTTTATTAATATTTATATTTTAATATATATATATATATATATATATATATATAAGGGTCCGACGAGCCGTTGATTACAGAGTCGGGCTAGATCGATACAGATCGAACTTTGAGCTGGTCGGTGCCGAAACGCGCGTCACCAACCAATAAACGTAATGAAGAGTAACCACTCGTCCTTGTTTTATTTTATTATACTACACTCTGTCTAGCTCTACACTTCGACACTGAAGTGAACCTAAACATCATCGAGTGCTCATCCGGGTGAACCTACAGTAACTCCGCGTTACACTCCCTGGATATATATATATATATATATATATATATATATACATATACATATATACACATATATATATATATACATATATATATATATATATACATATATATATATATATATATATATATATATACATATACATATATACACATATATATATATATACATATATATATATATATATACATATATATATATATATACATATACATATACATATATATATATATATATATATATATATATATATATATATGTATATATATATATATAACGAAGGAAATGTGGTAAGGAACCAGGTGGACCATAACGCACCAAAGTACTCAATACTTAGGGTAGTAGAGTGGGTAATAGGAACAAGTAAGACCCCGACGGCTGAGCTCAAGCCGTTTCGACGGCTAATTCTGGACTCAGAATTAGCTGTCGAAACGGCTTGAGCTCAGCCGTCGGGGTTTTACTTGTTCCTATATATATATATATATATATATATATATATATATATATATATAGTAAAAAATTGAACGGGAACAAAACAGAGAGGCAGTACGAACAAAGGTTTATTAGTTTCACGCTCTTGAGAGTGGGGGGGTGGTGGGGAACGACGTTTCGGGCATAAGCCCTTCTTCGGGTGAAAAGTGTGTGGGAAGAGAGTTCTAAGGGTGTGTAGGGGAGTGGTGGAGAGACATATAGAAAAAAGGGGGTGAGAGGAAACGTTACAAATGAAATTAAATATAAAAGCATGATAAAAATAAAAATAAAAATACACATGAAGTAAAACAGGTGGTGGAAGGGTGTGGGGCGTGTTGGGGTGGTGGCGGGTGGAGTGGGGAGAGGGAGGCGGGGTGTCCGAGCGGGGAGGGCTGAAGGTGGTGTGTGTGTGTGTGTGTGTGTGTGTGTGTGTGTGTGTGTGTGTGTGTGTGTGTGTGTGTGAAAGTAAGAGTTGGGGGAAGAACGGGGTTGCATGTTCAGGAAGAGGTGTGTGTGGGTGGGGTGTATGTCGGAGTGTGTGTGCGTGTGTGGATAGAGGGGTGGGGGGAGAGGATTCTGGAGGCTGAGTGTGTAAATATGTGGTGGTACGCACGTGTGTATGTGGTGTTTATGCGTGTTGTGGATGTAGGTGGCGTGTGGGGAAAAACATTTTTTGAGTGTATGTCAGTGGGTGAGTCCTTAAGGTAGTTCCGTAGACGATGTGGTGGAATGGTGAGTAATTCCTTGGGATGTGGGGGATTCTAGGGATCGATGTTCACATATGTGTAATCCGTGAAGAGATTGGTCGGAAGAGGGGAGATGTGGGGTACGCGCGCAACAGGAAGTGGTCAGAGGGTCAAGGCAGGAGGAGGGTTGTGTGTCTGTGTGTGCGGGGAGGTGGTCAGAGATAAGGGCATAGCAGCAGTCGGGTAGAATGGTAAGTGAAGAAAGTTGGTGTGTCAGTGTATGCGGAGGTGCGGTGGACAGGGGAGAGGATGGGTAGGTGCGAAAGTTGGAGTGAGGAGGGTGTGTGTGTGTGTATTAGTAGAGGTGTTAGTGGGATGTGTGTGTGTGTGAGAAAGGGTGTGGGTGGAGCGGGGAGAGAAGGGTGTGGGGCCGGTGGAGGGAGTGTAGTGTACTGGTGTGTGTGTGCGTGTTTGGATGAGTGTGTGTGTGGTGAAGGGGGTGTTAGTGGGTGTTAGTATACTGGAGGTGGGGAAAGGGTTGAATGCAGGTGTGAGTGGGGGTCAGTGGTGGTAGGGTGTGTAGAGTGGGTGGTGTAAGAGGGTGTGTGTTCGTGTGCGTAGGGTTAGGGGGTGTTAGTGATGTTAGTTGCATGCAGAGTGGGTGGTGTAAGTGGGTGTGTGTGTTCGTGTGCTTGGGGTCGGGGGTGTTAATGATGTTAGTTGCGGGGTGGTGGGGTGGATGTGTGGGGGTGAGGGTTAGTGGTGGTAGTAGGGTGTGTGTTTAGTGTGAGCGCGTGTATATATATATATATATATATTGTTATATTTGGGGAGGGTCATATTTGTGTAATAATATTGCCAGAATTAATAACAGAACACACTCACTGTTTGGTTGGTTTTCGCTTCTGTGTTTTTTATATCGGTTAATTTAATTTATTCGATCCTCAATGTTACCATTGACTGACCAACGGTCAAAAATACAGATACAATATACACAAACACATATATATAGTCTAACAAAGTTCTTTCGTTGCACATCTGCAACATCGTCAGTGGTGCTATTATGTTTCCTCCCGTTACATTGTATGCCTACGCCATCTTTATTTATTTATTTATTTATAAATAAATAAATAAATAAATAAATAAATAAAGAATTTAGATCTATAACAAGAAATTAAATTAATTGATAGGTATACTTATAGGGATAAATTTATATTAATTCATATAGATGTGATAAATAAGAGTTAGATGTTATTTGATATATATATATATATAAACTAGACATGAAAAATGCGCAAGCTCAAAAGTGCCACAGAATGTTATAATAAACCTTCAAAAGTGTGGGACTAGAGTTGTTGCTAAAAAATATTGTAATCATTATATATCGTACATTCTGTGGCATCCTTTATAAAAATAGCTTAAACCAACGAAGCCTTTATTTTTACGCTATTTCACTTAGTTAATTCTTAGAGTGTAACATATAAAAATATGATTTACAACTATAAAATAAATTAATTAATATAATAACAGAGCTGCGGAGCTGAAATTTAGGAAATAATGGAGTATCGGATCCTGAGTTGGAGCCAGTCAATTTTTGACCGACTCCGCAGCCCTGTATAATACATTTCATATTAAAGTTATTAATAAACCTATTTTACACTTCATGCAAATTACCACGAGATATTGATATTAGATATAAGATACAGCGCAATATCTACAGCTGTAAAAGTACGAAAGCGAAGTAATAATAAGTGGCTTAAGGTAATTCCAATATGAAAGTTTGTAGTGATAAAAATTTGATAATGCAATACGATTGTTAATATTATAGTTCTATGAAAATGTAACAATAGATAACTAAATTATTTTACTATTAGTATATTTAAGAAATTATCATTATAGATTTGATCGTTCATATAAGCATCATATTAAGTTTCAACACAATTATTTTGTTACTATGAGTATATGATAATAATATTACGTAATTATTTATAGCTGTTATTACATTAAACATAGATGTATTTATTTTTATATGTTACACTCTAAGAATTAACTAAGTGAAATAGCGTAAAAATAAAGGCTTCGTTGGTTTAAGCTATTTTTATAAAGGATGCCACAGAATGTACGATATATAATGATTACAATATTTTTTAGCAACAACTCTAGTCCCACACTTTTGAAGGTTTATTATAACATTCTGTGGCACTTTTGAGCTTGCGCATTTTTCATGTCTAGTTTAATATTTTTTTAAGGCAACGCTTGTAATAACTCTAGTTAAACAGGATATATATTAATAATAAATTATCGTTGTAATGTAATTAGATTATGTAATTGTTATTATAAATTATCTTATAAATATTAGTGTAAGATGTATAAAAATATTTTCAGACTTTTAATATAAACAACTACAAAAAACAATCAATATTAAATCAATATATTATACATAATAGAAAACATAAAATATACAATACAAAAACAAAATATTTACATACATTTGCAATTATCAGTGTATATACATTTTCTTTATATTCCCTGAGCAAATTAATAAGATTTGTTTTTATTGTACATAATTTGATGACTTGTTGGAGTGTATTAAAAGATAGCAACAATTTGTGATTAAATTGTTATCTTAAGCAACTCACTTTTTAATAGTTGTTGGCTGAGCGAAATTGTAAAAGCCTATGAGCAAATATAAAAAAAAATACACAAACAACATTTCCTTGTGTTATTACAACATTAGATAAAATAATTGAGCAATGTCGTTATATTTTGCTCTTATTGCACATTAATAGTGTTTCTATTTTTCGGCACAAATCCATTACGGCAGTCCATTACTGGTACTTTATTTTATCGAATTAGTAAGTATGAAAGTCGAAGTTAACCTCGGCAGGATTTGAACTTAGAATGCAAAGGACCATAACAATACTGCAAAGCATGGTGTCTGACGCTCTACCAATACTTGTGTTGAGCTGGTCATTAATTTATGGTGGTCGTGCGTGAAGTAGAGCAATCGCTAGTTGAAATATTATGAACAAAACATTTTTATTTGCCGAAGAACATATTTTCAATACTGTTTGTGAATGTGACGAAGGAAATACATTCTGATATGGAACAGTGTACAAAGTGTGTCTGTGAATAACATAATGTTACCTCATGTTGTTGTCAAGACATAATGGATTTCGTTTATCCAGTTAGAAGATGAAACCTAGCCATCTCGGATTAGTTATATTTCATGCCATGTGTAAACGTGTTTGAGGATAGCAAAATATGCGCGTTAATTATAATAATTAGTTAATAATATTACAAAATATACCTAATTAAACTCTTTGCTTGAAATTTTATCATTCTTCGTTTATATATATATATATATATATATATATATATATATATATATAGAGAGAGAGAGAGAGAGAGAGAGAGAGAGAGAGAGAGAGAGAGAGAGAGATTTATCTAGTCCTTCGCTCAAGATTAATCTATAAGTTTAGATGTTTGCCTTCGTTTAAGTAAATATTACAGTAAGATTTTTAATATAAACAACTGCAAAAAACAATTAATATTAAAACGAAAAAATTATCAATGATAAAAGAAGCGGATGCAACTTTTTTTTTTATAAAGTTATATTCCTGTTTCTTTAAAGAACATTTCATTTTTGTTCTATTGTAGGCGAAATAATTGTTTCTACTTTAGGCACAAGGCCAGCAAATTACCCAGTACATTACTGGTACTTTATTTTATCGACCCCGTAAGGATGAAAGGCAAAGTTAACCTCGGCGGGATTTGAACTCAGACTGTAAAGGGACGTAACTATGCTAGAAAGCATGGCGTCCAACCCTCTACCGATACTGCCAATTCACCGCCCTGTAGGCGAAATAATGCAATGGTTTAATAGGGAAGATATAACTTACGAATTATGTCTCTAACCGTGTAACGCTTTTTAAGTAGATAACTACAATTGAAAATACTAAAGAAATGGAACCAACAATTCAATTTGAAAGTCGTCTAGTGACAGTGTATTACTGGTACTTTATTTTATCGACCCCGTAACGATGAAAGGCAAAAATGCAAATGCTTAAAATTTAAATTGCCTTAACTGCTGTTTCATTAAAGGGAGATTATCGTCTGTATTTAATTCTATCGTCTACTGTTCCACTAAACAGATATACCTCCACTATCGTCTCTATTTATACATTTTAACTTATAACTTATACACATTTGATTTGAAATATTTTATCTAGTCCCCCCTCTCAATATTATGATGATTTCTTTCGAATGAAACAGTTCTAGTCCTGTAGAAGCCATTTATATATATAATTGAACTGAGTTAAAAATTCACAATATTTATAATTAAATAAGCTCATATATATATGTGTGTATTTATCTGTTTATTGTATTATATATAATGTGTGTATATACAGGATGTCCCCCAAAAATATATACACACTTCAACAGCATTCTAATAACTATTGCCTGTACAGGTAATCAAAGTGTCAATCGAATGTTAGTTTCGTGTTTTAACAGTACAAATTTACAATACACACATAAAACCAGTGTATATACATACATGAGTGTGTATACACATACATGAATGTGTATATACAATATATATGTATATATATATATAGACACATGTATTCACGGTGCAACGGTACATTAAAATATAGATGCGGGAGAGGGGGTGTATATATAGGGGCGCTGGGGATAAAGGAGTGTAAAGCGTGTGTAATTGATATATTGAAGGAGAGGAGCGTGCAGCGATAGAGTAACAAATATATAGAAAGGGGGAGAGATGGTATTGAAGGGGAGGAGTGCAAAGCGAAAGAGTAAGAGATATAAATAGAGACGGAACAGATAGAGAGAAACAGGCGTAAGTAACAGTGGAAGAGATATAGAGAGAGGTACTCTGATTGGTTGAAAATTAGCCAATGACATACGATCACCACCACGGCTATCCCCGAAAAATGTTTAAAGAAGCTAGGCATATATGTTAGAACACGAAAAGTGAACATTCTGTGTTTCACACTTTTCGTGTTCTAACAGATATATATATATATATAAAATAAAGTTAAATAAAAGTCAAATGATTAAAATTTAGCTTCGTTTATTACTGCTATATATATTTCAGTGACAGCCATCTTTGGCTGTGACCTCTTCAGGCAGTTTGAATTAGTATGGTATAGACAAGTACATATGTTGTTTAGGTGTATGATATTGTCAATACTCTGATATGCCCAGTTCCTTGTTGGGTTGTTAATTCACTGGGGAACTGGAGTCATATGAATTCAAACAAACGAATTTTAGTGTCACAGGTCCCCTTCTCCTCTCATTGGTCAGTTATTAGTGTTGTCATTGTTGGAGTTAGCTTAAAAATTGATAAAATGGTAGAAGGGACAAGGTGTTGAAGGAACAAAATATCAAAAAATGTGTCAAACTTCCTGTATGTATGTATGTATGTATGTATATTTATTTATTTATAAATAAATATACATACATACATACATACATACATACATACATACATACATGCATACATATATATATATATATATATATATATATATATATATATATATATATATATATATATATAGGAAGTGGGCTAGCAACCGAAGTGTTTGATACCGTTTTATATATATAGACTGGGTAATCGAGACTGCACCAATGTGTATAAATATATTGTACACGGATCGGCGAAACGGCAGGTCGGGACTTTGAAGAAAAAATAAGTATATTTTTGTGTATTATTTCCTCATATTTTGTAATTTGATATATATATATATATATATATCAAATAACATCTAACTCTTATTTATCACATCTATATGAATTAATATAAATTTATCCCTATAAGTATACCTATCAATTAAATTAATTTAATTTCTTGTTATAGATCTAAATTCCTTGTATTTTAAATAAGATCGGTATTTCTCACTAACACATTTACCCTAAAACGTTATTCTCCTTCGATTTTAACACTAGCATTATTCTTTAATAACATTCTGAGTTCAAATCCCGCCGAGGTTAACTCTGCCTTTCATCCTTACAGGGTCGATAAAATAAAGTACCAGTCATGTACTGGGTAATTGCTGGCCTCATGCCAAAAGTAGAAACAATTATTCTTTAATAACATCAAATTTTCGTGGACCTTTCACCGGCTTGACCTCTTTTCATCCCCAAAGTAATCTTTTCATTCAAAGTATTCTGTCCATTCAAAACTTAAGTCTGCATTCCTCTACCCCTAAATTAAATTTCTACTACTACTATTCTATAAACTTGACCACTTACTACTTTTCTATTGGTCAATTCAAAACCTGTTCCCAAACAGACCTATTATATTAAATCTTTGTTGGTTTTTTTCAATAAACAAATATCATGAATTGGCAGTATCGGTAGAGGGTTGGACTCCATGCTTTCTAGCATAGTTACGTCCCTTTACAGTCTGAGTTCAAATCCCGCCGAGGTTAACTTTGCCTTTCATCCTTACGGGGTCGATAAAATAAAGTACCAGTAATGTACTGGGTAATTGCTGGCCTTGTGCCTAAAGTAGAAACAATTATTTCTGAAGACAGCATATATATGTGTAGGTATGTATATTTCCTCTGATAGTTTATAAAATGTTTACATAGATCTATATGATATACATACCAACACACATATATATATCCTAGAAACGATCGTAAAATTATGAATTTTTTAATATAAGGAACTGTTTCTTTGTTTTTATTCATTGTTTTTATTAATTTATCTTGACTGTTTTCCTGTGATTTTCATCGAAAAAAATTTTGAATACATCTTCTCTTTTCATGATATTTGGATTACATTGAGCTCTTCATACGGATTGGGCACTACCGTATATTTTGGTAGATTTATCTACATACTTTGCTCCTAATGTTATACAGGTATTCATATTTTAATATATATTTTTTATATTTATATATATAATTTTATAACTGCCTGTATATATAGTTGAGCTCTCTTTCTTGTCCATTATCCATATTACAATGGAAAAACAATACTTGGAAACTTCTTTAAAGAATATACCAATACCTTCTAAGGATGAATTCTTACTTCTTATGATACAAAAAACCAACCAATTCATCAAAAGGGTCAGATGGAAGGCCTACCACTTTGATAAAAAAACAAAATGTACTGATAAGAAATATTTATATGATTTCACTACATATAAGAACCCACCACACAACACCTTGCTTGAAAACTTCGAGAAAGACCTTTTTAACTTAATCAAACACCTCAAATTAAAGAAATATAAATCTAATTTTCAAAAGGATCTTGATTCTACCCTATTGGATCTAAAAAAATCTAACAAAGTCCATGTCCACTCTGACAAAACTGGAAATCTATACCACATGCATATTGATAATTACAATGAGTTCATTTATAAAGAACTCAGGAAAAATTATTTAAAAAAAACAAATAATGCGGCACTTACCAATATCAACAACAAAACACACAACATAGTAAATAAACTCAATATTGAAGACAGAACTGAACCTTTGGCACTGAAAAAACCACACTTTAACCTGAAAGATCACAAATCTAACTTTAACTCTAATCCTTCTATAAGACTTATATGCCCTTCCAAATATGACATTGGCATCATTAGTAAAAAAAATTTAGACAGAGTCATCGCACAATTAAGAAAACATGTTAATTTACCACTCTGGGAAAACACATCCCAGGTAATTAACTGGTTTACCAATATTAGAAATAAATCATCTGCTTCATTTCTACAATTCGATATAGATGCTTATTATCCCTCTATATCACCCATACTCCTGAACAAA
This sequence comes from Eledone cirrhosa, assembly GCA_964016885.1. Taxonomy (NCBI): domain Eukaryota; kingdom Metazoa; phylum Mollusca; class Cephalopoda; order Octopoda; family Eledonidae; genus Eledone; species Eledone cirrhosa. Next base: position 199,354,658 of record OZ024742.1, on the reverse strand, counting down.
GCCTTGATATTGGCCAAAAATAGATCAAACTTAACTATGGATGACATTAATATTATCACGCACGCTAGACAAACACTACTGGAATTTCAGAAGGAATACTGGACTAGAAATACATATAGTAATCTATTCGACATTACTATGGGCTCTAGTGATTCTGCCCAAATTACCGATCTTGTGGGCCTCTTTCTTCTATTTAACATAAATGCTTCTTTTCCCCACCATAAAGGTGGTTTATATCGTGATGACTGTCTTCTACTTTCCACTAACCTTAGCCTATCATAAATTGAAAAAAATAAAAAACTTATTAGAACTTTCCTCAAAGACTATTATAGTCTCACTATTACATTTGAAAACACCAGTAAAGTAGTTAATTTCCTTGATATAACTTTAGACTTATCTACGGGTATCTACCAACCTTACCATAAACCTAACCAAAACTTACATTACATACACTCACAATCCAATCACCCTAGATCTATCCTTAAAAACCTAGCATATAATATCTCACTCAGAATTTCTAACCTTTCATCTAACCAGGATGTATTCGATAAAAATGCAACCTTTTATAACGAAGCTTTTAGCTAGAAGCGGCCACAAAAACATATTAGTCTATATACCTTGTACCAATAATACTTCAAACATACAACCCAACATTACCAAGAAACACCAAATGAAAAACACACACCTAAATGCCACTCACACTATACCCAAAAATACCAACTTAAAACTTAATTTCTCTACCTCTTCTCACATACAATATAATAACTTTCAAAAAACCATTCATCCTAATACTCCAATATACGTTAATAACATTACTAACAAAATTCCTAATAATCAGACTAAAACACCTAAATCCGTTAATCTAACTAAACCTATATATAATAAATTCACTAATACTAACTCTCTTAGTAAACATCCTGATACATCGTATAAATATAAAAAACAACATCGAAACCGTATTAGACGAGTTACTTGGTATAATGCTCCATTTAATCTACAAATTAAAGATAATATCCCTAAAAAATGTTTTACTATCCTAGAGAAAAACTTACTGCCAAACCATAAATACCATCAAATTTTAAATAGATCAACGGTCAAATTGTCCTACTCCACTACCAAATATATACAACAAAATATAAGTGCCTACAATGCATATAAATGTAAAAAAAAACATGAATATACCACCAACACATCAAACTAGCCATAATACTAAAATAAACCGCAACAAACCACCATCTCCTTCATATATAACTAGTCGAGTAAATTCCACACCAAATTTGACTAACTCCCCTGATATAATATTCACGAATGGTTGTAACTGTAGAAACAAAGCAAATTGCCCATTAAAAGGAAATTGTCTTATTAATAACATAGTATATAAATGTAAAATTAGCACTAAGGACTCAACTTATTCATAAATACTTCTAACCAATTTAAAGTAAGATTTAATACCCACAAACATAGTTTTTAAAATGCCGCATTAGCTAATACAACATCCTTGGCTGAAATAATTAATAATTATAGAAAAAAGAATATCGATTATAACCTGACCTGGAGTGTGCTCAAAAGGGTCACCCCTTATCAAAATAACAGATATGAGTGTAGATTATGTTCCCAGGAACTTTTTGAAATAATGAAATCTAAGGATATCCTATTAAATAAGCGACAAGAATTAATTATATCGTGCAATCATAGAATTAGAAGAACTTTCAAATATTATAAACCTAATTAATATACACCTTACACTTATATTTTACAAATTATTATAATTAGTTTTTTTAATTTAGTTAACCTATAATTAGTATTTTACTACTGAGAACTTCATAATTTTATTTCCCTTTTACAGCTCTCTTTTCCTAAAATTAATACCTATAAGTATACATATAAACTATTTTAATTTCCTGTTATGAACCTAAACTCCTTGTAGTATATATAAGTTTGTTATTTCTCACTAATACATTTATCCCCAAAAAATTTTACATCGTTTTTAACAACATTCTTTAATAACATCTAACTCTTATTTATCACATCTATATGAATTAATATAAATTTATCCCTATAAGTATACCTATCAATTAAATTAATTTAATTTCTTGTTATAGATCTAAATTCCTTGTATTTTAAATAAGATCGGTATTTCTCACTAACACATTTACCCTAAAATTTTATTCTCCTTCGATTTTTAACACTAGCATTATTCTTTAATAACATCAAATTTTCGTGGACCTTTCACCGGCTTGACCTCTTTTCATCCCCAAAGTAATCTTTTCATTCAAAGTATTCTGTCCATTCAAAACTTAAGTCTGCATTCCTCTACCCCTAAATTAAATTTCTACTACTACTATCCTATCAACTTGACCACTTACTACTTTTCTATTGGTCAATTCAAAACCTGTTCCCAAACAGACCTATTATATTAAATCTTTGTTGGTTTGTTTCAATAAACAAATATCATTATTTCTGAAGACAGCATATATATGTGTAGGTATGTATATTTCCTCTGATAGTTTTGTAAAATTTTTACATAGATCTATATGATATACATACCAACACACACATATATATCCTAGAAACGATCGTAAAATGATGAATTTTTTTAATATAAGGAACTGTTTCTTTGTTTTTATTCATTGTTTTTATTAATTTATATATATATATATATAGAAAGATTTGAATGGATAAACGTGTCAATAAATTCCTTTCAACTAAACTGTATCCATTCAAATCTTTCTATTTTTCTCCGGATTACTTTTGGAACTACAACTGGAACCGTCGAGCAAACTCTACGTGAGCTGTCAATCTACTGTGTGTAATATTTATATTACAATACAACGGAAAATACTGTATATATATATATATATATCAGGGGCGAAGGGTCTGTATGCGTTATAGAATCTTGTGTTGATCAATTGCATCGGTTGAAGCAAGCAGAATTTTGGCTGCTTACTGAAACGTATAGACACAAAAAAGATCACACACACACACGCGCACACACACACACACACACACACACACACACACACACACACACACACACACACACACACACACACACACACACACACACACACACACACACACACACACACTCAAAATACACGACAGCTTTGGGGCAAGCAGAATTTTGACTGCTTACTAAATCGTAGACACATAAAAAGATAACACACACACACACTAGATAACACTACATGCGGCTTTGACTGGAAGGGTCATTCAGAGAGGCGTGCATGCGTCAACGGTACGAGGTCCAAACGGAAAGTGGTCAAACCGGCCACTTATTTCACCGACGATTCTAGAATATACACGTGTCACCTTAGCTGGGTAATTTCCCTGACTATATAGGTAAAGTTTAAATGTTCCTGATTGAATAGGTAAATTTTTCAGTCAGTAAATTTTTCATTCCAATGCTTTAAATTTTAATTTCAAATATATCAACTTATTTTTTAAAAAGTTACGCAAAAATTACATTTTCCACATTTTCATTTATCCACATGATGGCAAAAGAGTCAATTAGTTCAGTTTCTTCTCTACTTTCTCGATATTTTGCATCAAGAAGCTTTGAAGAGAGAAAGAATATTATCATTCTTGGAAGAGAGAACCCTAAGCTTGAAATTAAGACAAAGACGAAAGTGAGCGGCAAGGAATGTTATCGTTATTTTGATTCCAAATATGAACCATATGAGTGGATGACGGGATGTCCCATTCTGAACAAATTGTTCTGTTTCCAATGTCTGTTGTTTTGTCACCATAGTAATACATGGACAACCACCGGTTACTGCGATTTGAGACACAAAAAATCTCAGAACTACTTGAGTTCCGTAATTGCTCTGAAAACCTTTGGTCGACATCGAATTGATATAGAGATCGATCACTGGAAAGTGTGGTAAAAAATTCATTGCACAAACTTATGATGGAGCTAGTGTGATGGCTGGGCATTTGAACGGAGTGCAAGCAAGAATAAAGGAGAATTTTTGGTGCAAACGTTCATTGTTATGCACATTCACTTAATTTGGTACTATCTCAATCAGTTTCAAGTATTCGTGAATGTTGAATTTTCTTTCAAACTTTAAAAGGAATTTCATCTTTTTTTTCTAAATCAACAACTCGAATAGCTCTATTGGATGAAATCGTTGGAAGGCGATTTCCAAAATTACCTGAGACACGTTGGAATTATTCATCTCGACAGGTATCTATTTTATCCAATAAAATTACTGTTTTCTGAGCTATTTTCAACAATATTAGAAAATCCAGAGGGTTGGAATGCTTCAGAATTAGCACAGGCAAGAGGATTTGTTGCAATCCTCGAAGATTTTCAATTTAGATTTCTGTTAGTAGTTTTTGAAACCATATTGTGTGGGTCAGGAATTCTGTTTTCGATTCTGCAAAAAAGTTCACTTGACATTTCGAGGTGCATTCATGAGGTGGAAAACTTCCAAAAACAATTAGTTAATATCAAGAACAACAAGTTTGGGGAATTTTACTGCCGGGTTCTGTATGATGTTGCTGAACCACCAGATAAGCGTAGTCGATATCAAGAACCACAAGGTGCTTTAAGAACTTTGTTTAACAACATTTTGGATGAAGTTATTGTTCACGTCGAGCAAAGATTTAAGACAATGGGAGATTTCAAATTTGTTGAATTGTTTAATCCGAAGCTTTTTCACGCTTATGAAAGAAAATTTCCGACGGAAGCATTTTCATCTTTGGATATCTATTCAAACATATTTTATTTGGATGGCTTGGAATGCGAGCTGAAATCAGTTTATTCTGCAGATTTTGCAAAGGAAGCGTCAAGCATCCAAAAAATCGCAGACATTATACTGGAACTTGAACTAAATGAAGCTCTGGCAGAAGTAACAAAATTATTACACCTAATTCTGACCATACCTGCTACATCTGCTTCATGGGAGAGATCGTTTTCTTCATTAAAGAGAGTTAATGATTATATGAGGTGTTCTCAAAGTGAAGAGAAATTGAGCAATTTGGTCATAATTTCCATAAACAAAGACCTTTTGTAGAAGATGAAGGTAGAACAATTTTGTAATAAAGTGATCGATGAATTGCCAAAAAGAATCGAAGAATTGAACTGATTTACAGATGAATTTTAATAAAAGATCCCAATAAGTATGTATACTATTTTAAATATTATTTCAAATTTTTATTATTTACTCATATTTCTGACGTAATCAATATCATGACAGGCTTGCTGCTGGGTTGTTATTAATGGGGAGACATCATGTTTAGTGGAGAGGAGTATCAAGGCTGAAGATTAGTCTGTTGGTAGACGGGAATTTTCTCATTAAAATTAGCTCACATCACATTTACAAATGGTGGAGAGGATCGAATACTTTTGCGAATTGGAAGGGTAAGGCTGCACAGCGCCACTTTCCGCCATGGCGATTGGACTGCATGCCCTGCTTTCCAGGTTACCCTTCGCCACTGATATATATAGTCCTTCCTGACTAACGTGACTACGCCCTTGATCACAGAACTGGGAATTCTCCCGTTCTGCTGCCAGTTGCAATAGACCGCTTCCAGGAGACCGGAGAACAAGTCCGGCATTGCTACGTAACATTCGTAGGGTAGACCGTCGAGACCTGGAGATTTGCGTTTGCCGCATTGGCTCAGCGCGTCCCCTATCTCAGCGGCCGAAATCGGCAGAACTTCGCCTCTCTGTCCGAGAGTCGCAGTAGGCCGTCGAGGTATGGACCGAAATCCATATCCCCTCCCGGCGCGCCGCCCTGCCCGAACAGTTGAGCAAAGTGCCGCTGAAAGGCCGCGCACATCTGCTTCGGCTCACGTATCACGCGTCCGTCTTGGTCCTTCAAAGACCGAATCGTGGACTTGTTGCCACTTTTCGCCTCCGTCACTCGGGCCCAGCTAACAGCTTTGGCTCCCTAGGTACGATCTAGATGTTCCGCTGCGCTATTTAAATAGGTAGGTGTATATGTATCAATATATCTATCTTCGATCGAGAACAACAATAACTACAAAAACGAAGCACGAATCCCAATAGTTGCAGGTGTGTAGGCAGGTACCTACTTAAACAGACAGACAGACAGACAGACAGACAGACAGACAGACATAGATAGATAGATAGATAGATAGATAGATAGATAGATAGATAGATAGAGAGAGAGAGAGATAGATAGATAGATAGAGAGAGAGAGAGATAGATAGATAGATAGATAGATAGATAGATAGATAGATAGATAGATAGATAGATAGATAGATAGAGAGATAGATAGATAGAAGGACAGGCGGTCGGACGGACAGAAGAAAGTCATCATAATTTAGTAGATATGTTTAATAATATAGAGTACCTCATGACTAAAATATATATACAGCGTACAGGAAATAAAACTACTAGGCACTGTACATATATTATGAGAACTTATATACACATATTATGTTGAATAGCCAAGAAGAAGAATCTCTATAACTATTATATTTACAAAAAAAAGATGGTTTCTTCATTGACTGATCAATAATTTATATTTATCTCGCACAGTCAGATAAATATAATCGATATTTTGTCTCCAAGTTTATCAGTGATATATTATTCTATAGAATTGGTCCTGCAATGTGTATTATACCTAGTGTTGAGTCCATTTTGCTGGAAATGTTTCTCTGGTGGTTTGGACGTGTGTTTCTTTGAAAGTAACATAGAATGAAACGATTTTTAAAAAAACGTTAGTTTAATACTGAACATGGCAGCGTTAACGAATGTTCCTTTGAAAATAGAGTGATGTTATTTGAGTCCTGGGTTCAACTGGTTCCGGCTGACAGTGTGCCTGGAATGGACTCCTACCAAGAAGTTAGAATGTCTCAGGAAAGAATCGCTGGACAAATTTTACAGGCAAAATCAACTGGCAAGAGACCCAGGTGTAGACCCTGAGCAAGATGGTTGGATAACATCCATGAGCTTGACTGGCCTTGTTTGGGGATCTAGCTGGATCAGTTGGATACGGTTGCTTCTGACGGGGCCTGCTGGAAGGAGTATTTGAGGACTCTGCCCCCACGACCCTCTCAGGAATAAGTGGGCGAAGAAGAAGAGTTTTTGTTGTTTTTTATCTGATTAATATGAGCAACAACAACAGTAGTAGCACTATCCCATACATGTTAACAGTACTTTATTGTACTCTATATCTGGAGACTCTAATTGATAGATTTTAGGGAACATAAACAGATTGTGAACGTAAACACAAAGTCACAGTTACAACATCAACAACGTCATACATTAGCTAATCTAGTACTAAACATTTCTCCCTCCCCTCCCCCTCCACAGACTGGAGGTCCTTTGATAGTAGGTCTTCTTGAACAGAAAGAAAAGGCCTTGAACACTTGATGGAGTCATAGGGGCCCCGTCTTGACACATCGTGTCTCAGGCGTTTTTAGTCTGGCGGAGAGCATTTCACTCAAAATCGGAACTATTGATTTCTTCTAGAAAGAGGAGAGAAAAGAGATCTACCCCAGTACTGGACTTCTACGTTATTTATCGACCTTCAAACTATGAAGAGCAAAATAGACTTCGACGGGATTTCATCATAAAGCACAGTGAGTCAGAACTAAACATCGATTATACCGAACCAATACTTTACTGGTATTTTATTTTATCAAACGTAAAAAAAGTACCAATAAAGTACTGGGTTCGGTGTAATCTACTTCCTCATCCCACAGATTGCTGGCCTTGTGCCTAAATTAGAGATTATTATAAGGGTGATGTATTGAGTGTCAGACAAAATACCTTGTAGTGTTTAGTTGCAGCTCTTTACGTTCTGAGTTCAAATGCCGCCGAGGTCTACATTGCCTTTCCTTCTCTTGGAGTCGATGAAATAAAATAAAATGCCAGTCAAGTACTGTGGTCAGTTTAATCGACTCCATCCCCTTAAAATATCCTTATTATTATAAAAGGCAGTGGATTGGTCCCGTATAATAATGATTTCATTTTCTTTTTTTTTTTTGTAGGGTTTTCTTAGTAATCGGTTATTTGGTGAAGCGTTGTCCTTCGATCAGTCCCTGATCTCAGAAGCTCAATATATCAAACAGGATTCTGGCAATGCTAGTGATGGTAGAAATTTGGGCACTGCCAATGAAGTCAGGGATCCCAATGCTTTTAATGAAAGACGTGAGGTGTTTAGCGACCATACTTAGTGTCCCAATGACGATTGGCACGATTTCTGTCTTTACATGGTGCTCACTTCTAATAGCACCCGCAAGGTCTGCATACTTATTGATCTTTTACATTTCGTTTTCAGCTACATTGTGGTCATGAGGGACCCCAATATCTATTAGAATCTATTGGGAGGGGGTGTTTTTACAACAATATCAGGGTGGTTGTATTGGACTTTGTTTGTGATCTTGACATGGAGATCCCAAAATAACTCTACTCTCTCACCTGATAGGCAGGATTCAAGGGAAGTATGTTCGTACCGTTGACATTTACGTGTCGATTTTGCATTTTTTGCACAATTCTCAATGAACTCTTTTTGCTATGAGATCTTGCCGGATTTTGTAACATCTTTTTTGCTAATTACTCACATCCACTAGCAATATGTGCCACAGATTCGTCTGCTTTATGACATACTCTGCAAAGTAAGGAGCAATTTTGTCCATCGATGTTAGCTTTTACCTAGATGGTTCTGAGTGTCTGGTCCTATGTAGCAGTAATAACAGCCTCCGTCCTCTTTTTAACCCAACCTGACCCAAGCCATAATAATAATAATGATTTCTTTATTAACCACAAAAGGTTCACATGAAGTAATCATTAAGGACAGCACCGAACGATACAGTGTAAGTTGTTTGTGTAAAAATATAACAAAAACAACAATAAAAATAAAAACAAATAAAAATTCCCTACTAGGAGAGAGACTTCCGAAAGTCACTCGTGGAGAAAACCCACAGGAATATCACGGCTACCCTGCCCACTAGGACGAGTGCCCCCCTCCCGGTCGTCCCCCTACAATACACAGACGTATACTTGATGATGATGATCTCTTTTATTAGCCACAAGAACACAAAACGTTGTGAGGAGAACAATACAACATAAAGTGGGCTTTACATCGTATAAAAGAAACGAGACATCAACAAAGAGAAAATAGTAGATATAACACTGTAACAATACAATATGATAATTGTAATATATAATAACAATTGTAAAGAGATTAATGTCTGTAGTAACAATGTTTATACCTACTTACATTAATTACATCTGAAATGAATCAAGTTGGTGTTTGCTGACTTAACACATTATATAACGATAACAACCTGTCGTGTTCTAGTTGCCAGTAGCAACAGGTGCTCTATTAGTCAACTTCAAGGGAAGTAATTGCTACTGTAGAGCTTTCAAATAATTTCCACTGTATTTATTTTATGAGAAGCTAAGAAACTTAGCCAGCAATTTAAGGGGCGATAACTTAATTTAACTTAGATCTAACAACTAGAAACCAAATCTTTTAGTGCATGAAGGTTACGAAAAAATTCAACAGAACTTTCTAGAAAAGATTCAACAGAACTTTTATAGTTTCCCTTACTTCCCATTTTTTCTTTATTTTTTTTAATGTTCATTTTGCCTCTCGTTGGCCTTCCCAATTTATTTTTTGTTTAATTTTATTTTTAATTCTATTTTTATATTCAAATATGTGTATCTTATTTTTTGGGGGGTCTCTCAACTGTAAGAAGTACTAGATACTTCCCACCCACCCCCTAGCCTGACATGGATTACTAGCTCTAGGGACGTTTAAATTTATTAAATAAATATAATTACATATAAAGTTAAATTAAGTTATCTCCCCTTAAATTGCCGACTATATTTAATTAATCTAAACATTCGTATAGAGCTAGTAAGCCATGACAGACGAAGGGAAATATCTAGTACTTCTTACAGTTGAAAGACAAAAAATATATATATACATACATACACACACACACACACATATATATATATATATATATATATATATATATATATATATATATATATATATATATATATAGGAACCAGTAAGACCCCGACAGCTGAGCTCAAGCCGTTTCGACGGCTAATTCTGGACTGAATTAGCCGTCGAAAAACCACACTGAGAAAAACCACAGACCCTCCATCTCAACTCACCTTTTGAAAAGCAGAAGAACTGCGAAACCGGTAAAGGAATCAAATAAATATATATATTTTAAAAAAAAATAAGACTTCAGTTGCATTTTCGATTTCGTCCCTTTTTCTTTATATATATATATATATATATATATATACAATATTAAATAAATGGAAACTATATTTATAAAACCATATTTATTTCATTATATATATTTCAGGGATAACATATTAACAATATGCTATGCCTTCCTCAGACAAAATACAATATAAACAGTTTTATAGATAAATAGATTCGACATACCGTAACAACATCTACTTGCATTTGAGAAGGTTGATTTGGTTGTGATAAAATTGTACACAGAGAGAAAGAAAGAGAGAGAGAAAGAGAGAAAAAGAGAGAAAAAAGGAAAGAAAGACAGAAAACGAAGAAAAAGAAAAAGAAGAAATGCATGGAACAGAATAGAGAGATGGAAAGATAGATAAAGAGAAGAACTTCATGTAAAGAAACAGAAAGAGAGATATATATATAGAGAGAGAGGAAATAGAGATAGATACATATATAGAAAGCTAGGTGGGACGACTGTTGAATAACGTATCAATGATACATTTATTTGTTTATTTATTTATTTAGCTCTAGTATTAATGTAAGGGAGATATATGGAGGGAAAACCAGCTGTTAAATAGGGAGAGAAAAAATATAGAGAGAGAAAAAAGAGAGAGAGAAAATTCAAAAACATCCAGACACAGGCGAGGCGTACAAACCTCTGTTTTAATGTAGAGGTATTAGTAATTACAAAACCAGCCTCTGCATTGTAAATATCAGTATTCCTGAATGAGATATGTATCCACAATGTGTGAAAATTAATGATCTTATGTTTAGTTTTTTTTTTTAAATTCATATGTTTATGTGATAATTACAAACATCTATGTGAATGTACATGATCAATTCTGCAAACCCTAAGTTCACGGAAAGTATTCTCAATGCGGTATAAAAATTTAAGTATACATATATGTGTATATAGAGTCAATATCACTATTTCTGTCTCTACTCTACAAGATTATCTATCAAGCAAAGATAGAGCAGATTTCAATATACTAATAAAAATAAAAATAAAAATATATCGGAAACAAAACTAAACTAAAATAACAATAATAATAATAAGTAATAATAAAATAGAAAACTAAGAAATATTACGGAAGAGTATTACATATTAAAAATATTACATATTAAAAAATTTACATATTAAAAATATTAAAAATAAAAATTAGGAAATACTACAGTAATAAAAATAAAATAAACCACAAAGATCAACCCTTCAAAATTAATTGACAATATATTGCCAAGTTCATTATAAACATCAGAGTCGAAAAACAGATAAAGCCAAAAATTATCTATCAAATCGCATCTAGCAAAGATCATTTCAAAAAGTATAGGATGCCCAATTTGGTCTACATGTGTTCTTATATTTAATATAGAAGTTTATCTAGTGTAACGTTTATTCGAAATATTTGGAGCATCAACTTTTAGGATAGTTTAATTTTTCATGAAGAATGTTTAAATAAATAAAATAAAAATAAAAAGAGTAAAAAGAGAATCAAAGATTTATCGGCTAGTTTCCCATATAATTATAAATCAAACTAAATATACTACATTTTAAATTTAAATTTATATTTAAACGTTGAGTTTAATCTATGTTTGAGTTTAATCTATGTTTGAGTTTAATCTATCTTTCCTTTTTTCTCTCTTTTTCTCTCTTTCTCTCTCTCTTTCTTTCTCTCTCTGTACAATTTTATCACAACTAAATCAACCTTCTCAAATGCAAGTAGATGTTGTTACGGTATGTCGAATCTATTTATCTATAAAACTGTTTATATTGTATTTTGTCTGAGGAAGGCATAGCATATTGTTAATATGTTATCCCTGAAATATATATAATGAAATAAATATGGTTTTATAAATATAGTTTCCATTTATTTAATATTGTAAATATACTCCAAATATTTGTCGAGTGCTTTTATATCAGTTATAAATATTTACTAGTTGTAACACAACAATTTAAATATAACTATATATATATATATATATATATATATATATATATATATATATATATATATATATATATATATATATATATATATATATATATATATATATATATATATATATATATATATATATATATATATATATATATATATATATATATATATATATATATATATATATATATATATATATATATATAGTGTGAAGGCGTGTGGCTGAGGGGTTAGAGAATTGGATTCACAATCTTGGGGTTGTGAGTTCGATTCCTGGACCGGGCGATGCGTTATGTCCTTGAGCAAGACACTTTATTTATTTCACGTTGCTCCTGGAGTTG
>OZ024742.1:199324681-199329681 GCA_964016885.1 Eledone cirrhosa | reverse complement strand
GTAATACTAGAGGGGGCCATACCAAAAGATTGGTGCAGTAGCATCATTGTCAACTGCTACAAAGGTAAAGGCGATGCACTAGATAGAGGAAACTATAGAGGTATAAAGTTGATGGACCAGGTCATGAAAGTAACAGAAAGAGTTATAGCACAGCTGATTAGGGACCGGGTGAATATAGACGAGATGCAATTTGGGTTTGTTCCAGGGAAAGGCACCACTGATGCGCTCTTCCTTGTGAGGCAATTACAGGAAAAGTACCTAGCTAAAAGTAAGCCACTCTACTTGGCATTTGTCGACCTTGAGAAAGCCTTTGACAGAGTTCCACGTGCAGTAATCTGGTGGGCTCTTAGAAAACTAGGAGTAGATGAATGGCTTGTGAAAGCGGTACAAGCCATGTATAGGGGAGCAGTCAGCAAAGTTAGGATTGGCAATGAGTATAGCGAGGAATTTAGCGTACAGGTTGGGGTCCACCAGGGCTCTGTTCTTAGCCCTCTCCTGTTCATCATAGTCCTGCAGGCAATAACGGAGGAGTTTAAGACCGGATGCCCATGGGAACTCCTGTATGCTGATGACCTCGCACTCATAGCTGAATCTATGGTAGAACTAGAGAATAAATTCCAAACCTGGAAGCAGGGACTAGAGAGAAAGGGCCTCAAAGTCAACATGACAAAGACTAAGGTCCTTATAAGTAGACGAGAAAACAGAACCCAGATCCCCTCAGGGAAATGGCCTTGCTCAGTATGTAGGAAAGGTGTAGGTAGGAACTCCATTCTTTGCCCCAAATGCAAACAATGGGTACACAAGAGATGTAGCGGGATCTCAGGAAGCTTAATTAAGAATGTAGGATTCACATGCAGCAGCTGTGCTGAAACAGCAAGCAAACAGCCACAGGAAACAAGTACCACCAATCTCTGGGAGGGCCCTGTAGAAACAGTAGACAGCTTCTGCTACCTAGGTGACCGAATTAGCAACGGAGGTGGGTGCTCAGAAAGTACAATAACTAGGGTAAGAACGGGATGGAAGAAGTTTAGGGAACTACTACCACTGCTAGCTGCAAAAGGCTTCTCCCTCAGAATGAAAGGCAGACTGTATGATGCGTGTATCCGAACAGCGATGTTGCATGGTAGTGAGACCTGGGCGCTGAAGGTGGAAGACTTACGTAGATTAGAGAGAAACGAAGCCTGCATGCTCCGATGGATGTGTAACAGTAATATACGTGAACGACAAAGCATAAATGAATTGAGAGAGAGACTGAGCATAAGAGGAATCAAATGCTGCGTGCAGGAGAGGCGGTTACGCTGGTATGGACATGTGATGTGTATGAAGGATGACAGCTGCATAAAAAAGTGCAGAGCACTAGAAGTTGATGGAAACCGCGGAGTGGGGAGACCCAAGATGACTTGGGATGAGGTGATAAAAGCCGACCTTACCCAACTACACCTCTCAAAGTCAATGACACACGACCGTGACTTCTGGCGTCACGCAGTAATACAGGGTACCCGACCTCCCATGGGTACATGCTGAAGCATATAAACAATATGCCCCCCCCCCACCGCAAGGTGGTCGTGGAGGTGCCACGGCAAAAAAGCACCCAGCCCACACTGTAAAGTGGACGTGTAGGCGCCACGAAAAAGCACCCAGCACTCACTGTAAATGAGGTTGGTGTTAGGAAGGGCATCCAGCTGTAGAAATCAAGCCAGATCAGTTCCTGTATGAGCAAGGCATGGTCAGCCGACCAGACACTGCCCACAACAGGACAACCCGTCTAACCCATGCTAGCGTGGAAGAACGGACGTAAAACGGTGATGATGATGATGATGATACCTATATATATATACATATATATTTATATATATACATATATACATATATATATATACATATATACAAATTAAATACAACTTCTATATATATATATATATACATATATACAAATTAAATACAACTTCTACATATACATATATACATATATATATATATATATATATATGAAAACGCTTTAATAAAAAAAATATCAACTGTAATGTATGTATTTATGTGTTTATATGAGCGGGGATATGCAAGTAAATCTTACTTTGTGGATAGCTTATCCTTAGCATAATATTCATGCTAGGACAGCATATATTTGAAAGTTTTCAGGGAGTTGAATTACTGATTTTGGATCGGCAGCTTTAGCTTTGAAAAAATGAAATGTGCAGTGTAAACATTTTTTATTATTCCTCCGGGGATGAATCTTCTCTGCCTTTTTCCATCTCTTTCTTTCTCTCTGGAAGAAATCAACCGTAGTAAGACCTAAAAAAATGGTTAGATACACCATGACGCACCGTGGAGTTGAAAAGCAGACTCAGAACATGGCGTTGTGTGGGGGTGGCTCGCAGCCCAATGCTCCAGGGGTAGCAAAAGAAGAAGAAGAAGAAGTGAGCTGGTTCCTATCAAATATGTAGGTTGTGTCTTAAATTGAAGGTTTACTCGAAACAATTCATGTATAGTTTTGTACTTTTCTTTTTGTCATTCATATATAAACAAATTTACTATATAAATTGAAAGTGGTCGGACGTTGTAGGTGTAGTCGGATAAACGTCGAAACGGCTTGGTGGCATGCAGCGAAAATTTACACAGTTATGCAGAATGACCCGAGGAGGCGTTGGGGCGACTTTCAAGCTACAAGCTTCCATGGTTACAGAGAAAATCGATGAAACAGGAATTTCCCATTCAAATTGAACTGAGAGTAATCTGTGAACGCAGAAGTAAATATTTCGAGAAACGTTGCAACCGAACGAAAACAGGAAGACGATATTTTGGTTCGTGAAAACGTTCCCTGGCAATGAACGGGAAAAAAGCGAGGATAATACGTCGTTATGTGGAGCGTGAAGAACAATTTCATGCAAAGACAAGACCAAGTTTATGGTATAAATGGAGTCGTTAGACTAATATTCTATTTAAAATAACAGAATGATTTCCAGCCCCGGAGTTTAAGAATGATGTAAATAAAATTGAAAACGAAAATGACAGAGGTTATTAAAATAATAAAAGTAAATAGTGAAGATTTAGGCCAGTACATACGTATGCCCCGACGGACATACACATACATACGCACACACAAATACATACCCCCCCCCCCCACACAAACACACACACACACACGAACGCACGCGTGTATGTATGCATTTCTACAGTATTTTCACCAAACTTAAGACATAGGTTACTTATGTACTCCGGATGGTCATGGGCACTGTGATTTTCCCAGATATTGATTATAGGGCCTCCCGGCAGATAACCCTTTTAACCACTTTAACCACTTCCTTGGAGTCGACTGAAGCACTGCAGTGCAATGCAACAAAACGTCATAACTTCTGGAGTTCGCCACCGATTTTCACAAAACTTGACACATGGGCTACGTTTGTCCTTCAGATGAATGTGAACTCTCAGAATTAGCACGTATTGGGTAGGGGACCCCTGGGGGCAGGAACCCCCTTTTGGAAAAAGTCGATGATTTTGTAAAAGTATAGTTTTCGAAGCAGCACTGAAGTATTGACATAAATGGTATACACAACTGCTATTTAATATCCGAGCAACGCCGGGTACCTCTGCTAGTCTAATATATATTTGTGAAATGGGTAGTGATAGAAATTCAGATGTGCACGGTTAAATGGTAGTAGACGTGGTCGGACGGACATGAAAATTTACACACCTATGTAAAAAGTGCCAAGCTCTAACTTGAAAATGTGGTCCCTAGGGTCCCCAAACGGTCTATTTACTATCGCGTCTGGTGAGTTATTTCCCCCTGTTCTAATACTTTTGTCTTATTTACAATTTCATACAAATAAAGCAGTAAATAAGGATTATGAGTTCATGCAATTGACTTATGTTTCGTCACTATATATATATATATATATATATAATATGAAAACGCTTTAATAAAAAAAATATCAACTGTAATGTATGTATTTATGTGTTTATATGAGCGGGGATATGCAAGTAAATCTTACTTTGTGGACAGCTGCCCCTTAGCATAATATTCATGCTAGAACAGCATATATTTGAAAGTTTTCAGGGAGTTGAATTACTGATTTTGGATCGGCAGCTTTAGCTTTGAAAAAATGAAATGTGCAGTGTAAACATTTTTTATTATTCCTCCGGGGATGAATCTTCTCTGCATTTTTCCATCTCTTTCTTTCTCTCTGGAAGAAATCAGCCGTAGTAAGACCTAAAAAAATGGTTAGATACACCATGACGCACCGTGCATCATGGTGCAGTTGAAAAGCAGACTCAGAACATGGCGTTGTGTGGGGTGGCTCGCAGCCAAATGTTGCAGGGAAAGCAAACTGGGCGAAACGTACGTAGGTGCTGTTTTAAATAAACATGTTTTAACGGTCTATTCTCCGATTTCTTACTTTCCCATATACATACATATATATACATACATATATACACATATATATATATACATATATATACATATACATATATATACATATACATACATATATATATACGTATACATATATATATATACATATACATATACACATACATACATATATATACATATACATGACTTGGGATGAGGTGATAAAAGCCGACCTTACCCAACTACACCTCTCAAAGTCAATGACACACGACCGTGACTTCTGGCGTCACGCAGTAATACAGGGTACCCGACCTCCCATGGGTACATGCTGAAGCATATAAACAATATGCCCCCCCCCCCCACCGCAAGGTGGTCGTGGAGGTGCCACGGCAAAAAAGCACCCAGCCCACACTGTAAAGTGGACGTGTAGGCGCCACGAAAAAGCACCCAGCACTCACTGTAAATGAGGTTGGTGTTAGGAAGGGCATCCAGCTGTAGAAATCAAGCCAGATCAGTTCCTGTATGAGCAAGGCATGGTCAGCCGACCAGACACTGCCCACAACAGGACAACCCGTCTAACCCATGCTAGCGTGGAAGAACGGACGTAAAACGGTGATGATGATGATGATACATATATGTACATATATAT
>OZ024742.1:199232181-199319681 GCA_964016885.1 Eledone cirrhosa | reverse complement strand
CTTCTTGCTGTTCAACTTAAGTGCCATCCAGTTCTGTATTTTTTCTTTCAGGTGTGTAGCTAGACATGGAGAAAAGTGAAACACAAAACCAGTTAATATAACATAAATACGAATATATCATAAATACTATTATATATATAATAAAACAACTAATAACTGCAATAAGACATGTTTCAACTAACAACTGCATTAAGACATGTCACAATTAACCACTGCAATAAGACATGTCACAACTAACCACCGCAATAAGACATGTCACAAGTAACCACTGTAATAAGGCATATCACAGCTAATGACTGCTGCAACAAGTCATAATCACACCACAATACTTTCATATCGGATATCAGAGTTAAATATTGCAATATGATGTATCGAAGCTAATACTGCAATACAAAATATCACAGATGATTACTATAATAAGAGATATCATAGACAATGACTGCAATAAGATGTATCATAACTAATTATTCCAATAAAACATATCACAAACTAACCAATGTTATAATGAAATGAGACTTAAAGCTGAAACATATGCAGGTTTAGCTGGCCTCCTAAGAATTTACATCTCATAGGTCTCTTGTGTTTTAATAATAGCAGGCCCCAGTCCTATCATAAAAAGCAATGTGAAATAAAACACCCTGTTCTAGAACAATGCACCAACCGATCTATGAATCAAACCCACAATATTAAGATCTTGAGTCCAACACCCTAACCACTAGGTCATACACCTTCACACTACTGTAATAAGATATATCACAACTGACATACCATAGCTAATTAATATTATCAGACATATCACAACTAACCACTGCAAAAAATCATATCACAACTAACCACTACCATAAGACATGTCGCAATTAACTACTACCATAAGACATGGTACAACTAATTACAACACTATGAAAACTAATTTCAACCAGCAAGACCAACCAAATGTACTCAACGAGAGGATCACTTACCTGGAACAAGTTGTTCTTCAGTCAGTAGCTGTCTGTTGAAAGGGTCGGTCTGAGAGTTTAACAAGTGTCTGAGAATTATAGGTCGATCCATAACGGTTCCACTTGGTAGAAGCACTGGATCGTTCATTAATGTGTCCATCAATGGGTCTACAAAGAACAATGAAGAACATTATATATGTGTGTGTGTGTGTGTGTGTGTATATATATATAATAGTGCTCCAGCATGGCCTCAGCCAGTCAACTGGAGTACATAAAAGAGTAATATATATAACAATAATGATGATGTGCTCCCCCAAGCCCTTGCCACATTCCTGATACACCTTTCCTAACCAACCCATGTATGCATGGAAAACTATAATGCTCCACAGTATACTACTAAGTACAACTCTCTCTCTCTTCAAAGTCACCCTCATGACACACCACTGTGGGATGGTTCCCCTGCCCTCCCTTACCAAACATTTTGCTTGATGCTTGCTCACTCATCTAACTCTCGTCACTGCCTCTCCAGCCAAGCCAAGGATACAAGCACCCAAATGTTGTAGTGAGGTAACCCTGGTGACATGCGAAAACACATCCAGTCCACCCTGGGCTATGGTAGTGCTGGTTCACAACAAAAAGGATCCAGCCCCCTTTGTTAGGTCATCATACAGGTGTCATGACAAAAAGCATCCTGCACACTCTGTAAGGTGGTAGTGATGGTACCATAAAAATAAAGGTCTTTGTACATGCTGTGAAGTGATTGGCATTAAAAAAAAGCATTGAGCTGTAAAAAGCCAAGTCAAAAATGGAACGTATGAGCAAAATGTGCTCTCCTGATGTGTCAAGCCTCATAACATGACAGCCTAACTCATGTTAGCATGGAACAAACTTTAGATGATGATAATTATGATAGTGTGTGTGAGTGTGAGTGTGTGTGTGTGTGTGTGTGTGTGTGAGAGTGTGAGTGTGAGTGTGTGTGTGTGTGTGTGTGTGTGTGTGTGTGTGTGTGTGTGTGTGTGTGTGTGTGTGTGTGTAAAAATACGCCCCAGCATGGCCTCAGCCGGATGGCTGAATCAGATAAAAGAGTAAAAGAGTACAGAAACCATGGACAAGGAAACAAGGAACTTCCTATGATTAGCTACCCATCAGCAGATATCATCTCAGTTTCACACAGCTATGGATAGGACTGCATAATCACAATACATGTAATACTGCAAGTTGAAATATTCAAAACAAAAATTAATGACAACAAAACTTTCTTGAGGTAGAGCAAGGGATTAAGGTAAGTGAGGAGTAACCAGAGAGAGAGAGAATTAGAAAAACAGTGAGAGAGAGAAAGACAGTGAGAAATAGAGAGTAAGACAGTGAGAGAGAGAGAGACAGTGAGACAGGGAAAAATGTGAGAGAGAAAGAAAAATTCAGACAGACAGAAAAAGTGTGTGTGTGTCACCTTTAAATTCATCTGGTATTTCTCCAAAATCAATCTCTGCTCTTTGCTTCTGTACAACAATGGCCTCGACTTTTTCCTGTAGTTTGCGAAACTGCTCAATATCACGATCAGTTTTGATACGAGCTCTCTGTATTCTAGATATGGCATCATCGAATAATATTTTACGATAGGAACGCTACAACAGAAATATGCATGAAATTAAATATAAATACCTTACATACACAGTTGAATGGCAAAGCATAAATGAACAGAGAGGAATCAGAGTCATAAGAGGAATCAGATGCAGTGTGCAGGAGCGGAGATTGTGTATGAAGGATGACAGCTGTTTAAAAAGGTGCAGAGCGATCAAAATTGATGGAAGCTATGAAGTAGGAACTTAGGATGAGGTGATAAAAGCTGACCTTGCACAATTGCACCACTCAAAGGCGATGACACAGGACTAAGACCTCTGGCGTTACACGGGTACAAGCTGAAGCTGAAGCATTTAGACAATATACTCCCATCCCCTCCCACTGCAAAGTAGTCGTGGAGGTGTCACAGCAAAAAAGCACTCAGTCCACACTGTAAAGTGATCGTGTAGGTGCCACAGTAAGAAAAAGCACCAAGTACTCACTGTAAATGAGGTTGGTGATATGAAGGGCATCAAGCTGTAGAAATCAAGCCAAAATCAGTTCTGTATGAGCAAGACATGGTCACCTGACCTGGCATTGCTCACAACAGGACGACTCGTCTAACCCATGCTAGCGTGGAACAATGGACGTAAAACGATGATGATGTATACATACATACAAGCAAGCAAAAACAACTAACTTACTTCATCATTAGCAATAGCTGCTGCAAAGTCATCACTTGAATCTAAGTGAAGATAAATATCAGTGAGTCTATCCAGTAATTTCTTAGGTTCCCAACCATACTTATCAGGGTTTTTCACTTTCAGGTTTTTACATTTTGAGCCACACAATTGTTGTAGGTTGAAGTTCAACATAGCAGCCAGTCTGTCTGCTAATTCCTATTTTAATAGAAATAAAATGTGGTGTTAGGAATGGCATCCAGCCATAAAATAATCCTTGATTATTTTCAAAATTATTGATCAGAAATACGATCATGAAAGATATAATTATAGATTTTTTTATTAGAAACCTTTGCTGTGAAAAGATTGAAGAAACACAATTTCCATTAATTCTTTGTACATGCTTTTCTGTGTACAGAGGAATAGTTGAATGTCTTTATATTTCATTCTTTTCACAACAGTTTCTAAACCAAAAACTTTAGTTATATCTACATTAAAATTACCTTAACCCTTTAGCATTTACATTACTCTATATTTACTATTGTATTTTCAGGGTAAAGGCTTTATCTCACATAATTATCTCACATAATATCGAATCTATGAGATGTTGATATTTATTTTGAGAACAATACCTTAACATCAGTATGAGTGGCCAGTTACAGCCGGTTTCAACAGAAAGAAGTGAGAGAAATCTGGTCGGATACAGCTGGTTTAAATGCTAAAGGGTTAAATCTGCTAATATACACTGAGTACTAGGTGTAAAATAATGATTACCATAATGGTAATATAGATATTTCTTTAAAAAAATACTGAAGAGATATAAAAGAACTACTACATACAGGCATGAGAAATGGTCCAATGATTTGTTCAGTTAGATAATGAAACATTTCCACAGTTTCTGTTGCTAGGGTGAGGTAGGACTTGCACTGGCGTTCATCCATAGAAAGTTGCCTCTGGCGAGAATTTTGCTCCTCCTGGAAAATATGTCATTTAACAATGCATTCAAATAAAGAAAGACTTTTTTTTTTTCGGCTTTTTTTTCCAGAGATATGTTAATATATGAATTGTCTAATTAACAAGATGAATTGAGAGAAAAACTGGGTATAAAAGTAATCAGGTTATATGGAGAAGAAAAAAACTGGGTATAATAGGAATAAGATGTTATAAGAAAGAAAAATGGGTATACAAGGAATTAGATTGTGTATACCAGAGAGACTAAGAGAAACAGGCGAAATGGGGAGGTAGGAGAGAGAAACAGTGTATATGAGGAAGTAGATGTATGCTAGAGAAAGAAAGAGAAACTATGGATATGAGGAATTATATGTTGTGTGTAGGACAGAAAAAAGTAGGTATAAGAGGAATGAGATGTGTGCAAAAGAGAAGATTGCACTGGTATGTAGATATATTGGACATGGATGATGGTTGTTGGGTGAAGTACCACCAACTGTTCCAAATGGTGGGATGCTGTGGTAGAGATATGCTGAAAACTGATCTCAATGGTGGTAGCAGTGATGAAGATGGAGATGAGAAAGAGAAAATAGATGATCATGACAATAGCAATAATGATGAAGAGGAGGGGCAGGGGTAAAAGAGGTGAAGAGGGTGCAGAGAGATGAAGGTAGAGGGGAAGTGTGGGAGGTGACGGCAGAGGGATAGCTAGAAGAGGGGCAAATCAAAGATGGAAGAGAAAGGAGGAAGAAGAGGAGGAGGAGGAGAGGGAAAGCAGCAACAGCAGTGGCATGATGATAGTACATACCCGTGACAAAGCATCCCATTCTACTTCATTATCCTGGAATTCTTGCATCTCGTGGATCCGTTTCAAACAGTCCAAACTTTCATCGAGTAGGAATGTTGTATCATTCATCAACATATTGACAAACTTCACAAACTGCTTGCCTTTCCTGTTCAGTGATAAACACAGAAAAATAAAACGACATAAATTGTATTTATTAATAGGAAACCAGTCAACTAAATATGTATTAGTAGGTTAACTTTTTCGTTAGTATATTTCTTATCAAAGACACTACTTATGTGTTTCAAATAATTTTGAAAATAATCAAAATTTTCAAGGATTTAGTAATATAACTAATTTTCTCATTATTAAGCTGGTGTGCAGAACATAAAGGTTCTTACATAATATTAAGTTTTTAGATAAATATAAACATTTTAGTCCTTCTATTACCATACTTCTAATGAAAGACTGCCTATTAATTTCAAATAATTTTGAAAATAATGAGTTTGGAAGGATTTAGTAATATAACTAACTTTCTCATTATTATGCTGGTGTGTGGAGCTTAATTTAGCAAAAATTCTTACATATCAATGATAAACATTAGTTTGTGACAGTATCACATAAAACATGTGAAGATTTGTACCATTTGAGAAAGTCTTGCTAAAGTGGTTTCATGTGGCACAAGATGTTAAGAGTTAATATTTATTAGTTAGAAACCAGTCAACTATGAATGAATTAGTACCTCAATGAACACAACAATTAAATTCTTATATATCAATGATAAACATTGATTACCAACTAAATTATTTATAGAAATATAAAGATATACTAACGCGAAAACCAAACCAAACTAAACCAAACAGAGTGTGTTTTACTATATTTTTCCGGCAATATTAGAACATGATCCTCCAAATATAACAATGTTTTACATATTATGACAGAAAGTTTTAAAATAAATATAGGTTTGTGCATCCAGTTTAGAATAGATATTCTGTATCCTTGTGTGTTTTAAGTGACTGAAAGGGTTGGGTCAGAAAGAGCATCCAACTATAATAACATTGCTCCAAAAAGTCCAGTTCAACCCATCCCAGCATGGAAAATTCAACACAAAAACAATGAGGATGATAAATACTTTAAAATAAACAACTTAGTATCATAGAACCAGGGTCAGTTTCAGGAGGTTTGGTAATAATGAAAACCTCGTCAACATATTGAAAAACTTCACAAACCTCTTGCCATTCCTGTTTAGTGACAAATGCAGGAAGAAGAATGTAATTGCATAAGTTAAACCCTTAACATCCCGTAATGATGTAGGAAAAAATAGCTAAAAAGGGGTTTGTTACTTCAAATGATTATAGTATATTTACTAGTGGACAGATTGTTGTAAATATTTGCAATATTAGAGTAAAATCTTTCATTTTCAATGTGATCCAGTCATATTGCTGTTTTTAACTTTTCAAGAAAGTCTTACTAATGAGGTCTGTTAATTCAAATGTTTATAGTATCTTTACTAGTGGAGACATCATTGTTAAAATTTGCAGTATTAGAGTAAAATCTTTAATCTTTAATGTGAAGGCAGTCATAGTGCTGTTTTGTACCATTTGAGAATATCTTGCTAATGTGGTTTCATATGGCACAGGATGTTAAGAGTTTATTGATATTTATTAGTGAGAAACCAGTCAACTATGAATGAATTAGTACCTCAATGAACACAACATTACAGATAACCAATTCATGGGATTTATTTTACTCTTCTACTTGGGAAGCCAGTGGCATTTGTTGTTTATGCCCTGCATAAACAATATCTCCCACAGTTTAACGGTTGAGCATGTGAAGGTTGGTGGAATAAGTAACACACATAAAAATAAGGGATTACATCAAGAAAGGCATCTGGCCATACAATGCTGCCACAAAAAAAATGTTTAATCCAACACATACCACTATGGAAAAGTAGAGATAAAAAAGATAATGATTACTTTAAAATTTCAAGTGGCTAACAAGCAGTATTATTTTTAAAAGTTGTTGGTGGATGATTGGCGGTGGATTGACAGTATTGGTAGAGAGTCGGACGCCATGCTTTGACGCATAGAGTTACGGCCCTTGCTATTCTGAGTTCAAATCCCGCCGGGGTTAACTTTGCCTTTCATCCTTACAGGGTCGATAAAATAAAGTACCAGTAATACACTGGGTATTTTGCTGGCCTTGTGCCTAAAGTAGAAACAATTATTTTTAAAAGTTGTTGTTCTTCGCCCACTTATTTCTGAGAGGGTCGTAGGGCACTCATTCAAATAGGTCCTTTCAGAAGCAACCATCGAGACAACAGAGCTTATGAATCTTGCTTGGGGTCTACCTCTGGGTCTCCTACCAGTTGGTTTTGCCTGTAAAATCTTTCCAGCGATTCTTTCCTAAGACATTCTAACCATATGCACATAGTATCAGAGCTGAAATCTTTCTGAAGAAGTAGTGGCTCTACCTGGAGCGACTCTCTGATTTCCAAGCTACACACTACCAAGAAACATTACTCCAAAGAGCCTTTCAGAGGAACCCATTTTGGCCGCTTGTATTTGCGATTGTATTCTTTCATTTATTACCCAAAATTCATAAAAAGTTATAAAATAAATTTTTTAAATATCTCATTTTTCTTTTAAATACTTTGATTCTACAGGCATTTCGTTTACAACTTAACAAGATTCAAATATAGTAGAGAATATTAGAGCCTTGGGCATTTGTTCCAGCTTTCTGCACCCTGAGTTCAAATCCCGTCATGGTCAACTTTGCCTTTCATCTTTTCAGGAGTTGATAAAAGTAGCAGTCCAGAGTGGTGAATTGATGACATAGTTAGAATGCCTGATGAGATGCCATGCAGCCTCTCACACCTTTGCATTCTAAATTTGCTTGTGATGACACCGGTGACAAGATACATTAGTTCTTGCTGTTCCATTGGACAACACTGAAGGCATGGAGAGAGATGACAGCTTCCCTAGTGTGTCACAATATATAGCACTCAGTGAATTCTGTAAAGTGTGGTAATGTATGTAAGTGAATGGCAGTCTCCCCTTCCCTGCAGCTTGCTTGAGAGGTCAGTAATTCTGATTAAGTGTTGATTTGGTCTGTGATGACCCATCCAACCCTTGCTAGCAAGGAAAACAGATGTTACATGATGATGATGATGATGATAACTCTAAAACTCAATAAGTAGCATAATCCAACACACAGTAGTTAGTAAAATCTGAATAGTAAAATGAATACTCACTGAGCTTCTTCTATTATTTTCTTCTGGTGAGATGGAATCATCCACATGGTTTTAAAAATAATACTAATATGGTAACGTATCGTGAATTTATCATAGAATTCACTGCTAGCGCCAGTAGTTTCAATATCTGGAGGAATGAAACAACAGAAGAATAAGATTTACCATTACACAAGACACGGGGTGAAGAGAAATGAAATTTACAGCTCACACCTATGTAGGTTTAGTTGGCCACCTTCAAGATGTATCTCATAGGAAGTTTCTCATGTAATTAATGATAGGGATCCCAGTCTTATCATGCATATATGTTTGTATCTATGCAGAGATATTGTTGTGATTTGTTGTTACAGCTCATACCTATGCAACTTTAGTTGGCTCCCTTAAAAATTTGTATCTCTTAAGAGGTTTCTTGCATGTTTTAATAATAGAATTCCAGGCCTCTCATGCATGTACCAATGTGTATGTCGTTGTTGTTACAGCTCACACCTATGCAAGTTTAGCTGCTCCTACAAGATTGTATTTCATAAAAGGTTTATCAGGTGTTTTAATGATAGGAGTCCCACTCCTATCATGCATATAAGTACATATATGTATGTATGTATGCAGCTATGTGTGTATGTTGTTGTTGCTACAACTCACACTTATGCAGGTTTAGTTGACCTCCTATGAGGTTGTATCTTATAGGTTTCTTGGGTATTTTAAATGATAGGTGTCCCACTCATATCATGAAAAGCAACATGAAATGAATCATCTTGCTCAAGAACACAATGTGCTGTTTGGTCCAGGAATCAAACACATGACCGCATGATCATAAGTTAAACACCTAAACTTCTAAGCCACGTTTTCAAAAAATTAAGTTGTTTAGCAAAGGTGTTGTTTCAATCTAAAGTCTTCTGGGTTATAAGCCCAGCATGCTCCCACTGTATCACAATGCTGCACCACACAGACACACAATGACAAGACAGACATCTAAAGCAGTCAACATTTTAACCCTTTCATTACCATATTTCTTATGAAATATACTGTATTTGAATTAATTAATAAAGATTTGAGAGATTTACTAAAATCATTACCTATTTCATTATCAACACAGTAATTGTAACAACTTGGGTCTCATATCAAAATAGGGTTTTAAAATAGATAGCTTTGTTTCATAGAACACGAGTTCCAAGTAGAAAGTTACAAAAGAAGAAAACCTAGGCAGGGGTGGTGCGAACTGATCTCAAGAAACTGAACCTCACAAAGGAAATAACCCAGGAAAGAAGAAAGTGGAAGAATACTGTACTAGAGAGGACACGTGAAACACATGCTAGCATGGAAAAAATACATGCAATGATGATGGTGGTGGAGATGGTGAAGTCGGTGGTGGAGATGGTGACATCATCATCATCATCATTTTACGTCCGCTTTTCCCTGCTTGCAAGGGTGGGATGGGTCTTATTTAGCACAGCATCTCTCCACTTGTCATGGTCCTTTGTCATCTCCACCGTGAGCTTCAGTGATCTGAGGTCTGTTCTCACCACCTCCGCCCATGTTTTTCGTGGTCTACCTCTACCACGTCTTCCTTCAACTGGCATTTCCTGGCACTTCTTCACCCATCGGTCATCCTCCATGTGCATCACATGTCCATACCACCTCAGTCTCCTCTCTCGCACACTACATTCTATCCCTCTCAGACAGTTTCTCTCTCAACACATTCATGCTGGGTCGTTCACGCACATTGACATTGCACATCCAACGGAGCATGCTTGCCTCTTTTCTCTCCAGCCGTTGCATATCCTCTGCAGTTGCTGCCCATGTCTCACTACGATACAGCATCGCGCTCCTCACACAGGCATCATATAACCCGGCCTTTCATACACAGGGAGAAACCCTTCTTCGTCAGCAGAGGAAGCAGCTCCCTAACCTTCTTCCAACCCGTCCTTATTCTAGATACGATGGCCTCGGAACACCCCCCTCCCATGCTAATCTGATCTCCTAGGTACCGGAAGCTATCCACCACTTCTATAGCACCCGCCTTTGAAAAATGTGTCTATCAATTCGACTTCTACTGTTTCCAACTCTGCTGTTTCTATAGCCAGGATTTATTCTCTAGCTCCTCTACTGATTCTGCTATAAGAACCAGATCGTCAGCATAGAGAAGTTCCCATGGACAGCCAGTCTTAAACTCCTCTGTTATGGCTTGGAGGACTATAATGAACAAGAGCGGGCTGAGGACCGAACCTTGATGTACTCCTACTTGTATCTGGAATTCCTCACTAAACTCCATTCCTACCCTGACTTTACTGACAGCACCTCTGTACAAAGTTTGCACTGTCCTCACAAGCCATTCCTCAACACCTAGTTTCCTTAGGGACCACCAGATGAAGATCAGGGTACCCTATCAAAGGCCTTCTCTAGGTCAACAAAGGCTAAGTATAGTGGCTTATTCTTCTCTAAGAACCTCTCTTGTAATTGTCTCACCAAGAAGAGGGCATCTGTTGTACTCTTCCCAGGCACAAAACCAACTGCATCTCAACTAGTTTGACCCTTTCTCTAATTAGTTGTGCTAATATCCTTTCTGCCACTTTCATAACCTGATCCATCAGTTTTATACCCCTATAATTGCTCCTCTCCAGAGCATCCCCTTTACTTTTGTAGCAATTTATGAGAATACTGCTGCACCAGTCTTTGGGTATGACACCACCATAAATAGCCTGATTGATGATGCGTGCAACCAGTTTAGTGCCTACGTCCCCTGATGCCTTCAGCATCTCAGCAACTATCCCCAATGGTCCAGCAGCCTTATGATTTTTCATTTCCTTAATCGCCTCTTGGACTCTATATTCATCAATCTCAATAGCTGGTCTCTCTGTCGGATCTACTGAGAGTAATTTCTCTCTCTCCCATTCGTTCTCCACATTCATCAGTCTCTCATAATGACATTTCCAGGTCTCCTTTTTCTGATCATTCGTGACACTAAGTACACCGGAATCATTTCGGACACATTTATCTCCAACAACATCCTGATTTGCATTAACACACTGCCTTGCAATGTGGAACACCGCATGCCTCTGATCTTCTCGTTGCAGAACATTGGCAAACTTCCTATTTTCAGCCTCCCTGCGTGCTAAGTACACCTGACGTCTAGCTTCTCTCTTAGCGGCTGTATATCCTTCTCTACTCCCACCCTTTTTCCAAGCCTTCCATGCTAGTCTTCTGTCTCTAATGGCCTTATCTACTATGCTGTTCCATCACCAGGTCACTCTCTGTCTGGTTGGAGCTTTGCTCCAGCCACAAGTTTCATCAGTAGCCTGCAGTAAGTTGTCACGTAAGAAATTCCAGTTATTATCTATGTCATACGTCTCTAAATCGTCTTCTATTTCGTCATACACATCTTGAAGGGCTTTCCTAAATTTGTATTTTAGTGAAAGGTCTTTTAGCTTCCAGACCTTTCTTCACCACACCTTCCTGTATGTCTCATTCCATCTCTTGCTTACTGAGATATCACTAACAACTAACCTATGCTGTGGGGTACATTCTTCCCCAGGGTATGCCTTGGTATTAGACACTATCTGCCTGTCCCCCTGCCTAACTAGTAAAAAGTCAATCTGGCTTATGTGCTCGCCAGATTTGTAGGATATTAGGTGGTTGGCAGGTTTCTGGAAGTTAGTGTTGCAAATAGTCAGTGTACTTGCATCACAAAATTCAAGAAGTCTCACTCCATTTCTTGAGCCGTAACCGTGCCCACCATGTACCCCAGTGTAACTATCCTGGAGCTGTCCAACATGACCACTGAAGTCCCCTGCTAGCATAACGATGTCTCCGTCCTGTCATTGCGGTTGTTTGTAAAAGTTGCTCATAAAAGCAATCTTTCTCTTCTTTGCCTAGGCCTGCTTGGGGAGCATAGGCCGAGATGATTGTCAGTAGTCTCCTGCCTACAACTAATCTAAGCTTAATTATTCGATTACTAACTCGAACTACCTCTATTGTCTTATTTATCCATCTCTCAGCCAGGAAAATGCCTACTCCCCCTAACCCATCATCCTTACCTACCCAGAATAGCTTATAGCTAAGACGTTTGCCTACAACCAGTCTCGCAGAGGCACTTCTCTGTCTCACCTCTTGCACGCAGCACACATCCACATGCCTTCTCTCCAGCATCTCCGCTATTTCAGCAGATCTACCTGTGAGAGTGCCAACATTAAGTATTGCAACTCTGAGATGCAACGTCTTCATATTTTGTTGTTCCTATCTACTTGTTGGTGTGCTAATAATCGTTTTGGCATGGATACACTGGTTGGATGCCCTTCCTAACACCAGCGCCACTTTACAGCATGGACTGGGTGCTTTTATTTGTGCCACCAGAACTAGAGAGGATGTCTTACTAGACTCAAGGGCCCTCTCTACCCCTCCATTTTACAGCATGGTCATAAAAAAAAAAAACCCACTGATTGACACTCACGGCACACACCAACATTCATGCATACAAACTACAAACACACGCCACTCACACACCAACACTCATGCATACAAACACACACACCACACATATATATTACCGTCAGTACTGATACAAAATCAAAATCATGTCAACTGTTGACTATTCCAGCAATGCGCTGGGACAATCGCTGCCCCGTGCCAAGAACAGAATAGTTATTTAGTATTATTATTATAGTTGTTTTTAAGGCCTGATTGTTGGTGATGGTGGTGGATGGTGTCAGTGATGGTGAAGGTGGTGGTGGTGGTGGTGGTGGATGGTGTCAGTGATGGTGGTGGTGGATGGTGCCAGTGATGGTGGTGGTAGTGGTGAAGGTGGTGGATGATGGTGTCAGTGATGGTGGTGGTAGTGGTGAAGGTGGTGGATGATGGTGTCAGTGATGGTGGATGTGCCAGTGATGGTGGTGGTAGTGGTGGTGATGAAGGTGGTGGATGGTGTCAGTGATGGTGATGGTGGTGGTAGTGAAGGTGGTGAATGGTGTCAGTGATGGTGATGGTGGTGGATGGTACCAGTGATGGTGGTGGTGGTGGATGGTGTCAGTGATGGTGTTGGTGGTTGTTGCTGCTGCCATTCATTTCACTGATGCTGCTGCTGCAGACAATGGTGTTGTTTCTGTTGCTGCTGCTGTTGTTGTCGCTGGGTTGAAATTTTGAAATTTGTTCGCTTCGCGTGTGTGATAAATACACATACATATATATTTATACATACATACACATATATATATACATACATACACACACATTCAACACAGACAATGGTGTTGTTGCTGGGTTGAAATTTTGAAATGTTGACAGTGGTAACAAATATGGTGGCACTGATGGTGGTGGTGACAATGATGCTGGTGGTGACAAATATGGTGGAGATGACAAGGAGGGGGAGGAGGAAATGAAGTTGCATTAAAAAACTTACCAGTATAGAACTGCATCAGAGCAGGAACCATATAGTTGAGGGCAAGTGGATGAGAAAGTAACATTTCACTGAGTTTAGCAGTACGAGGCTGGAAATTGGGGCTGATCACAAATAGGACTTCAACAAGCTTAGCAACTAGGTATGGGTTGTTGAAGTAATTTGGGCTGCACACAAACACTATCAACATACGCACAAGTTGGTTCACACTTGGATCACTGCCTAAAACTTCGGACTTGTAGCTGGAAAACAAAATAAAATGTAGTTGACTTAAGAAACATTGGAACAATTTGAAATTGGAAAATGTATGTCCATTACACACTTAAGATGCACCCAGGAAATGCTATAAAGCAGTCGCCAACCAGAGGTCTGAGAGAAAAGTTTGGTGGTCCGCAGAAAAATTTGGACATTATTTTGTAATTTTTATGTTGTATTAATAATAAAACAAAAATAATATTCAGTTAAAATATATTTTATAACACCCCTAAAAGATGTTTCTCCTCAGTAAAGAACATCCATGGAAGAATTTTACACATATATATCATCTATCGACAATATGACACATGTATGCTTCAGTATTGTTTAATAAAATGGAAGTTTTCTGATCAGTATTTGGTGGATTGGCAGTATTGGTAGAGGGTCAGACGCCATGCTTTGCAGCATAGAGTTACGCCCTTTACGGTCCAAGTTCAAATCCCGCCGAAGTTAACTTTGCCTTTCATCCTTACGGGGGTCGATAAAATAAAGTACCAGTAATGCACTGAGATAATTGCTGGCCTTGTGCCAAAAGTAGAAACAATTATTTTACAAATGTATTTATCTTTTTAAGAAAATTCATATTAGTGGTCCACGGGACATAAAATTATGAATTTAGTGGTCCGTGAAGTCCGAAAGGTTGGCAACTGCTGCTATAAAGTGGTAGTGCTGGTGACATTATAAAATGCACCCAATACACTCTGTAAAGCAATAATGCTGGTGCCACGATAAATGGTGCCATGATAAATGCATCCATGACACTAAAGTGACAGTACTGGTGCCATGATAAAATGCACTCAGTATATTCTGTAATGTGGTAGTGTTTGTGTCACAATTAAAAGCACCCAGTACACCCTGTGAGATGATTGACATTAGGAAGGACATCCAGCTGCAGAAGCTCTGCCAAATATGGAACATATAAGCAAGATGAGGTCACTCCGACCTTTCTGGTCTCAGACTGTGACAACCCAACCAACCCATGCCAACTGGGAAAGCAGATGTAAACTGATGATGATGATTTCTAACAGACACAAGACTAAGAACTTGGAGGGAACTATTTTTTCTCAATAGTTTGTAGCATAGACACAAAACATGGATGAATATGTATATCATTACCATTGACCTCATCACTGTTCTCCACCTGTTTTCCATACTGGCATGAGTTGAATGGGTTGTCATAATGAGACTAGACAGGTCAGATGACCACATCCTGCTCAAACATTCCATGTTGGTATGGCTTCTACAGCTGAATACTGTTCATAATGCCACACACTTTGCAGTGCACACTGGATGCAGTTTACTGTGATAGCAGCACTAGCACTTTACAGAGTGGACTGGGTGCATTTCATCATGGATTGAGTTGGGGCTGATATACAGTGATGATGAGAGTAGTTAACTAAAGAGTGATGGTGGTGGGGTAGGAAGTGGTGAGATCAGGTCATGTCATATCTGCACAGATGTTAGATGGAGGGGGTTATATAGTGTGTGTGTATATAAAGATTTGTGTGTGTGTGTGTATAGAGAGAGAGACACAGAGAGAGAGGGAGGGAGGGGGGATATATATCATCATCATCATCATTTAACATCCATTTTTCTGCACTAGCATGGGTTAGACAAGTTGCCCCATTGTGAGGCAAGCCAGATCAAGTGACCCTATCTTGCTCATACAGAACTGATTTAGGCTTGATTTCTATAGCTGGATGCTCTTCCAACCACATAAATATACATATGGTGGGAAGTACAGTCATGGTTATTTGAATAATTTGACCCCCAGATAAACATAACATTCCCTACAGTGAAGCAAATAGG
The DNA here is from genome assembly GCA_964016885.1 of Eledone cirrhosa. NCBI lineage: Eukaryota > Metazoa > Mollusca > Cephalopoda > Octopoda > Eledonidae > Eledone > Eledone cirrhosa. Next base: position 199,304,071 of record OZ024742.1, on the reverse strand, counting down.
AATAGTTGTAATTATAAAATGTCATCCTAGATTGCAGAATATTTAGAATATTTAATAGAAAGACTAGACTTACTGCAGCACAAATAAAAGGAAATCTGCAATATCTTCCAAATAAAACTCTGGAAGTGCAGCAAATGCCTTGTTGGTGACTTGAGGCAATGGTAAGTTGTTGCTGAAAGAAAACAGAGTGACAGTGACACACAGACAGGCAGGGTTACAGTTTAAAATGACTTTATTTGAATTTAAAATAAGCTGACATCACTAACTCATTAGCCTTTCAACACCAACCCCCCACAAACTCTCTGGTTCTATGGGACAAAAACAACTATTTCAAAGATTCCTATTTAAATTAATATCATCCAACATAATTTTATATAATAACCTTTTTGATATGTTACAAAATATTGTCTTAATAATCAAAATAATTTTAGAAAAACTCTCCAAGAGCACTGCCATTGAAAAAGGCATGATGCATTGGCTGGCATATGAACCCGAGCCACCTGCATGGCAAGCAAACATTCTATCATTGTCTTTTTTTTAAGTTTAACAGTCAAATATTTTATCAGTGATTTTTGTACAGATGCTCAAAGAGTAGTTATTTTGATTGAACAACTACAACTGAAATAATTGATAGACAGAAACTGTGTGGAAGTCTGCTGTGTGTGCATGTGTGTATTGTTACATTAACACTGCTTGGGCAGCAAGTATCCTTGTTTATGTCTTGCAGTTTGATATGTGAAGATTAGAACCTTACTTAAAAACAAGATTTGGAATCAGGAAAGGCATCTAGTCACCTAACTATTGCCTCAAAAATGTTTTGACCAGACCATGCCAACATGGAAAAGTGAATGTAAAACAATGATGAGGATACTGATACACAATATTATGAGGGTATATGCAGATATGCATACACACACACAGTGTGTATCTGGTTTAATAGGTAGACCACATCATCGTGTTGAGGAAACTAAAAGGGTTGGGACCAGGAAGGGCATCCAGCCATAAAACATTGCCTCAAAAAAGACCCTTTGAAGAATATAAAGCTTGTCATGGGTTCAGCAAGGGTAACCCCTGCTTTAGCAGGGAAAATGACCTTCACCCTTTTGATACCAATGAAGCCAAATTTGGCTCTGGTTCTATGAAACAAAACTTCCCATTTTAAAGGGTCCCATTTAAATTAAAATCTCCCAACATAATTTGATATAAAAACCATTTGTTAAGTTATGTTACAAATACCATCTTCATAATGAAATAATTAATAATTTTAATATAACTCTCCAAATTTTCCATTAACTTTTAATATCCTGTACCACATGAAGCTGCATTAGCAAGACATTCTTGAAAAGTACAAAACAGCATAATGACTGCATCACATTAAATATTAAAGTCTTTATACTAATACTGCAATTTTTTACAGTAATGGAGGCACATGGCTTAGTGGTTAGAGCATTGGCCTTGCAATCGAAAGGTTGTGAGTTCAATTCTCAGACCGGGTAATGTGTTGTTTCCTTGAGCAAGACACTTTATTTCACATTGCTCCAGTTTACTCAGCTGTAGAAATGAGATGATAGGGACTGGGGTCCATATCATTCCACTGTAAAGTGGACGTGGAGGTGCCACGGAAAAAAGCACTGTAAATGAGGTTGGTGTTAGGAAGGGCATCCAGCTGTAGAAATCAAGCCAGAATCAGTTCCTGTCCCACCCTTGCAAGCAGGGAAAAAGCGGACGTAAAATGAAATGAAATGAAATGAAAATGAAATGAAATGAAATGTCTGTCTACCATTAACAAAACTATAAACATTTGAATTAAACTCATTAAGATATTTCCTGCTAAATCATTGCAGGATATTAAAAGTTAAGCAGAACACCAGTGGCATCAAATTAATTGTCTTGAATGGCCTTTGAAGACCTTTGGTACCGCTTCTCTTTCCTCGAGATCTAACAAAAACAAACACACACAGATTCCTATTTCTCCATGGATGCAATGAAGACTCTAGAAGTAAAAATACTCTGACACAGGCCTGTGTCAATATTCCTCACCCTTGGTTTTCAGGGTCTGCCATTTTCAATAAATAATCTGCTACAACACCATAGAACTGTAAACACCGTCTTAAGAGAGATTCATCCAACAGGCCAGCATTGGCACACAGCTTACTCTTCTGTAATTTCTAAAGAACACATAAATACATATAATAATAATTATTATACAACATCAAGCAAGAACAAAGATGATTATTTGGTCAGCTTAATCTGTATAGTGATCCAGGTAGTATAGGGAGCACACATCATTTATGGTATGTTTAAAGTTCAAAGGATGAGGATTTTAAAGTAAAAGTTTAATGGGCATTGCTCTTCCTTCCCTGTCACTGGTCTCGGAGACCCTAAAAAGTTTCATAGCATTGCCCTTTCCTCTCTGCCACCAGTCTCAGAAACCATGAGAACGTTTCATGGGCACTGCCCTTCGCTCCCTGACTAAACAGTAAAAAATATATAAAAATAACCTTACCTTTACTTGTGCTTTCCACTTCTCTAGAGATTCTTTATTCCGAGCAGCTACAGGTGAATCTTTCCACTGAGCCTCACTTGACTCCAGCTCTTCAATTGCCCGAGTTAAATTCCGTATAATGACTAGATGGCGTTGGTATTTCCTCGAAAGTGGCAGGATGGAAATATGATGGCAGTGTAACGTCAAAAAGAAACATTCTGTAGAAAATTTAGGATCTTGCCAGTTCTTAGTTTTAGCTGGAAGAAAAAAAAAAAGAAAAAAAAAGAATTTTAAATCGTTTATTTTCTTTTATTATTATTTTATATATATATATATATATATATATATATATATATATATATGAGATAGCAACTTGAATAGACCGGTTTCTTTTCTCAAAAATTTATTTTGGTTTCTGCCATTGCCCACTCTCTTCTATCATTCTATTTCTTCTTTAATGTCTCATTCTATTTTCTGATGACAGGCTAGCATCTGAAACGTTAAGACTTTTCCTATAATATTAAGTGTGAAACTAATATATTTCTTCATTGTACTGTGTTGTTTGCTTTGTCATTTGTTTGCCTTTTGCACACACACACACACACACACACACACACACACACGTGTATATATGTATATATATATATATATATATATATAAATGCAGACAGTAGATGCTGTGCACTCTATTGCCGCATTAATTGTAGCCGAAACTCGAGTATGAGTATAGATTGAAGGTACCCATTTACGTGTGTTGCATTGAAGCAAATAATTATGTATCTACTCTGGGATTTTACATAACATTACCTATTGGGTACTCCGAGATGCAACCAGTACTAGCAGTGAAACCCATGCTAGTCCCGTCAACTTATTATTATATATATATATATATATATATAAAGGGCGGTGGATTGGCAGTATCGGTAGAGAGTCGGACGCCATACTTTGACGCATGGTTACGTCCCTCTACGGTCTGAGTTCAAATCCCGCCGAGGTTCACTTTGCCTTTCATCCTCACGGGGTCGATAAAATAAAGTACCAGTAATGCACTGGGTAATTGCTGGCCTTGTGGTAAAAAAGTAGAAACAATTATTATATATATATATAATGTTCATCATCATATGTTAATATGTGTTGGACAGGTTGTCACAATTTGTCACAATTTGTGAGGTCACCTTGTCCCCTGCAATATTAATAACCAATATTAACCCTAAATATCCTTGTTTAATGTCTATTTTTCTACGCTGGCATGGGTTTATACTAACCAATATTAACCCTTTATATACGAGTCTCCCAAAAGTGGCTCTGAGTCTATGAAACAAAAACTATTTAAAAAGATTGCTACTTAAATTAAAATCTTCCAACACAATTTTATATAAAAATCATAATTAATAATTGTCTACTTTAGGCACAAGGCCAGCAATTATCCCAGTGCATTACTGGTACTTTATTTTATCGACCCCGTAAGGATGAAAGGCAAAGTTAACCTCGGCGGGATTTGAACTCAGATCATAAAGGGACGTAACTATACTGGAAAGCATAATTAATAATGCATGTTTAAATCAACAATATCAATTGTGTGCGTGTGTGTGTATGCATGTGTGTGTGCGCGTATGCATGTGTGTGCATGCGTGCGAGTGTATGTGTGTATGCATGTGTGCGTGTGTGTGTGTGCGTGTGTGCGCGTGCATGCGACCTACCCAGCTCTGTATGAAACTCTTCACTCTCCTGTGATGTGCACTTTATACAACTTTCAGATGAAATATCAACTCTGCAGTTTGGATGGAACGGATAAAATAGATCCACCTGAAATACAAAACAATACTGCTGATTACCATACTGTTCAGGTTATAAGACACACCTGTGTCTAATTACACAGCTATGCCCTATGCCTTATAGAGAATTTTTATCCCTAAATTTTCTCCCATGAAATTCTTAAAAGTTAAAGCCCAGATTTTTTTCACAGAATCCCAAAGGTTTTTTATATAGCCCAATAGTTTAGTTTGGAAAACACTGCACTACAAGGGTGGGCTGAAAAGTTCATAGGCTGACTATGAAAAAGTGATGCTAGAGCTGTGAAATCGTGCATGCATTAATTTCAACTCTTTTTATTAATAACTGCATTGTTTCTTTCCAGGGACTATGTTAAAAAAATAAATCTCATTTGATCATTACATGTATCTTGGTCAGCATATGAACTTTTCAGCCGCCCCTCAAATTATTTGGAGATTATTCGAGTTTTGAATAATCAGTATGTGAAAGTACATATACATGTATACATGTCAGCACACATATGAGCAAATCTTTAATATTTTGTTATTGGATTGGCAGTATCAGTAGAGCATCAGACAACATGCTTTACAGCATATAGTTACAGCCCTTTACGTTCTGAACGCAAATCCCACAAAGGTTAACTTTGTCTTTCATCCTTACAGGGTCGATAAAATAAGGTGCCAATATACCAACACTGGGATCAATTTAATTGACTTTTCCCCTCCCACTAATTGTAGGCTTTGTGCCTAAATCAGAAACCATTATCATTCTTCCCCCTCCCCCCAAATATGCTGGCCTTGTGCCTATATAAGAAACCATTATTAGGATTACAGATTAGCAGAATTGCTAGAGTATCAGACAAAATGCTTTGCAGTATTTAAATACAGCTCTTTACAATCTATATTTAAATCCTGCCATGGTTAACTTTTCCTTTCATGATTCTGTGGATTGATAAAATAAGTACCAGTAAAATACCGGAGTTCATATAATTGACTTTCACCTCACCTCATATTACTGGCTTTGTGCCAAAATTAGAGAGAATTACTATGATTCACACCAGTGTAAGTTTAGCCAACCTGCTAAGAATTTGTATCTCATAGGAAGTTTTGTGCATATCAATGATAAAGCCCTCACCAATACCATTTGAACAGAAAGAGGTGAGAGAATTCTGATCAGAAAGAGCCAGTTTAAATACTAATGGGTTAAACTGAAAGGATGAAAGGCAAAGTTGGCCTGAGTGTGATTTAATCCCAGAGAGCTGGAACAAATGCAATAGCATTTAACCTGATGCTTTAACGACTCCCAATTGATCACCATACACATCTAAAGGTCTAGTATAGGCTATCTATAAGCTGATAATGAAAATGGTAAGAGGTTTCAAAATTTGGGGTACAGAATCCAGAATCCAAAGAAGTAGTTTAAAGTTAAAAAGAGAACCATAGAGAATCTTACCTTATCCAAAGAGATCTTTATAGCCAACATTTGAAGAACTGTGAGAAGGTTGAGCATGAAACCATCTCCAGCAACATATCTCTCATCCACCTGAAATTAAAAAATTTAACATTTTTAGAGCAAAATAAAAAGTAGATGTTACATCAACCACATGTACACAGGTGTTTATCCGGTTTAGTTTAGGTACACCGTATCTCTGCATGTTGTAAGAAGTGACTAAAAGGGTTGGCATCAGAAAGGGCATCTGGCTCTAAAACATTGCCTTAAAAGTCTCATCTAACAGTATAGAAAAGCTGACATAAAAATGATGATGATTTTGTATGTGTATCAAGGTTTCGTGGTAAGAGCGTTGGGCTCACAACCGTAAGGTTGAGAGTTCAATTCCCAAACTAGGCAGTACATTGCGACCTTGAACAAGATGCTTTATTTCATATTGAAATTATTACCCTCTGAAAGGATCAAAGGCAAAGTTGACCTCAGAGCAATTCAAATTGTGTACAAAGAGCCCTGAACAAATACCACCAAATAATAAATACTGAACAAAAATTACCTGAATTTGAGATTTCTTGGCATTTCTATCAATAAACTTCTCCAAGAGCCCTATAGCAGCATCTCTGCTTTCTGAGTTCACTAGAACTGCATGGATGATTTTATACTGCTCCGTCTGTTGAACATAAAAAAAAGATAAACAATTACATTTGGAAACAAATATCAAAAATTTAAAACAACATTTTAGGTTTGTTTTCCGCTTGTATGGATTGGACAAGTCTCTTGTCTGATTGTTTTTCTATGGTCAGACACTCTTCCTGATGCAACCCTTATTTCTAAGTATGGTTTTTGTTTGTACATATACACATACACAAATACAAGGCTTCAATGTGATTGTTTGGACTGCTATAAATAACATCCAAATTTTCCTCAAATCACAGACTAACTTCTTTAAAAAAATGAAAGGACTCGTTAGACAATGTAGTTCTAGATACACAATGTCTGAATAAAAGATTCAGCTAGGCATGACTGGAACACCTTTAATCATAGGTTTGGTGGATCAGGATTGACCTGGGACTAAAGAACAAGAATGGACACATCAGGTAATGTAATCCTAGATATACTATGTCTGAATAGGTCATGGCTGGAACATCTTTGATCATAAGTCTTCTGGATCAGTGCTGGATAATATAGCCCAAGATTCACGAGAAGGCAGCAAATTTGGCAAGGCCATTAGGGCACTGGATTAAAAATACTACAGAATTTGGTCTGGCTTATTGCGCGCTGAGTTCAAATACCACCAAAGTCAACTTCGACTTTCATCCCTTCAAGGTTGATGAGGTACCTGCCTAGTATTGAGATCATCTCTCGCCCCCTTTCTTTTTCTCTGGAAGAAATCAGGTGTGTTCTAACCTGGAGAAGGATGGGCTTTGCCAGGTTTAAAATGCCCTTCCTTATGCTAGGACAACTCCAAAAGTTAAGAGCCTTTTGTCAAATAAACTATATCTGAATAATAGACAGGATGGTCATGGCTGGAACACCTTTCATTATAGATTTGTTTAATCAAGCTGAGCCAACTTCTGGAGAAGGAAGGGCCAAGTTTAAATACCAAAGACATGCTGTATGGCACAATGCTTCCTCCTATGACTGTATCAGGAGTTCAAGACCCATGGAAGAATAACGGGACTCTAAATAAACAACAACAGCAAGGGATCAACTTACCCGAGCATATTCCAGACCATGTTGTAGAGTTTGGAAAATAAGTCTTGCATTGTCTGGTGTTAATAAATGGTTAGAGAAATATTTCTCAACAACTTTTACCTGAAACAAAAAACAATAAGATTAAATACTGAGAAATACTTATAAACAAATATATTATATTCGGCTACATTTATAAATTCAGGAATTTATTAATATACACACCACCCCACTACCCCTACTATATCCTCCCACTCCCACCCACACCACCCTTTCTCTGTAAAGTTATGTTGGTACCACAGAACATCCAATCCACACTAAAATGGTTGTGTAGGTGTCACAACAAAAAGGATCCAGTCTACGCTCTAAAGTGGTCGTGTAGGAGACACAGTAAAAAAGCTCCTAGTCCACACTATAAATGTGGTTGGTGTTAGGAAGGGCATCCAGCCATAGAAAACCTGCCCGATACAGTCCTATACGAGCGAGACACGGTCACCCGATCAATTTTGCCTCAAGTGGGATAACTCCCATCTGACCGATGCTAGCGTGGAAGATAGATGTTAAACAATGGTGATGATGAGAACAAATCTAGTTACTGTGTTTACTAATTTATTTCAATTTAACAGATCTAGTGAGTACAGTTACCAATTTATTGCAAGTTAACATTTACAAATTCATTATGATGTAATAGATTTAGTTAGTATAATTACTAATCTATTAGTATATAACTAATCTAGTTAGTACATTTACAAAATCATTTTTATGCTTGCTTTTCCATGCAGGCATAAAAACGACCACTTTACAGCGGAATGATATGGACCCCAGTCCTATCATCTCATTTCTACAGCTGAGTAAACTGGAGCAATGTGAAATAAAGTGTCTTGCTCAAGGAAACAATACATCACCCGATCTGAGAATTGAACTCACAACCTTTCGATTGCAAGGCCAATACTCTACCACTAATATATGTGTGTGTGTATATGTGTGTGTGCGTGTGTGTGGATATGACAACTTCCCAAGTGTCGATGCCACAATAAGATTCCCTTGGTATAGCGTGGGATCATTTGTTAGGACCCCAGTCCACCTGGAGACCAGAGGCTTCACTTGAGTATTGACATGTCTGTGATAATATGTCATTGCTATCAGGGAAAATGGACGTTAAACAATGATCATGCATTGAAACGTGTAAGAGACCCTATTATGTGTAAAAAAAATCTTTCTTCAAATTTCAACAGATTTTGCATAGTTTTCCTAATACCCTATTCACTTTATACATATATATATATATATATATATATATATACTCCATCTAACCCATGCTAGCGTGGAAGATGGACGTTAAATGAAAATGATGATGATATATATATACATACACACACAGTGGGCTCACTCGTAATTCTCATCTACTTAATTCATTCCCAAGATATTGATCAGCCTAAGTCTATAATAAAAGACATTTGTTTAAGGTGCCACACACTGAGATGAAACCAAAAACCACATGGTTCCAAAACAAACTTCTTAACTATACAGCCAAGTTTACACCGATTATATTATTTAGTGATGACACCAGGCAATTAATTCAGCAATATAAGTAATAACCATAATATGCTATATGTGTTTGTATGTATATATATAAAATGAAGGTTGTGTAGATATCACGATAAAAAGCACCCAGCACACATTGTAAATGTGGTTGACATTAGGAAGGGCATCCAGCTGTAGAAACGCAACCAAAATCAGTTCTGTTTGAGCAAAACACGGTCCCCTGAAAAAGATACAGCTCTATTTCCATGCTAGCATGGAAAATGGACGTTAAATGACAATGATGATGATGATAACTGCCTGAAACGCTTTAAAATTTACTCAAACACACACATATATGATGCAGTTCCTATATTAGTCATGTTGCTACAATAAGAGGCTTGTTTTCCAATCACAAGGTCCTGGGTTCTAACCTTACATTTGTCATTGTAAATAGTTATTTCTCCAAAGTTACTCATACTTAATCAGTATGTCATTTGTACATATGATGATCACAATGAAAGTTTATATATTTAGATCCTAAAAATAAATACTTAAAATATTTTAATCATTTAAATTAACACATCTGATTTTCTGCTAAATCATTATAAGGTGTTAATAGTTAAAATGAGAAAAGAAATAATCAAAAACTAAAAACTTACATTATCACCAACAAAAACAGATATTGATAGAAAAGGTCCCAGTAATGTGAGTTTCTCCATTTCCAGTCCTGTGGTCTTTCTCATTACCTTGGGTAACCAGTTAGATTGGGACACCATCTGATGAGACAAAAGATTAAACAAAAATGAGACACTCTGATGAGACAAAAGAAAACAAAAATGAAACATTCTCTGACGAGACAAAAGATTAATAAAAAATGAGACACTCTCTGATAAGACAAAAGATTAATAAAAAATGAGACACTCTCTGATAAGACAAAAGCAAAAGGGTCAGTAACATTTAAAGAAAATTTCATTGAGACAATCCAAGGTTACCAGGTTAAGATACCAGTGGATTATACTATAATTTCTTTGTTCTAACTTGACTACTTGCTACTTTGGATGGATGGTCCCCTAACTCTGGGGGAATCAGAGGAGCAGCATATTGATATACAACATTTCTAGGACATTTTAAATCTTGGTGGAGCCCATCTCCTCACCATCTCTGAATACAGCAGATTTCTCCCAGAGAAGGATAGAGAGTGAGACAGGAAGTGAGAAAGGGATATAGAGGAAGAATTGACCCTAGTACTTGACTGGCACTTTTTTTTTATCGACCTTGAATGGTTGAAAGACAAAGTTGACCTCGGTGAGATTTGCACTCAAGAAAACAGAGTGCCAGAACAAATACCACAAACCAATCTATATAACAACTATGCCAATTTACCACCTTACTTGTTATTTTAGATAAAATTATTTCATTATATATCAAATAACAACAAATTAATTAGCAAATTAATTAGCTAATTAATTAATATAAAAACAGTCAAAGCAGGGAGATTTTATCATTATGTATATTTGTATTGATTCACAAACACACCACCTTACCTCTTCAACTACCGTGCCATCTTGGATATTTTTACTGCACATGGCTGGGATTACATGTATGCTTCATAAACTAAACTAAAACATGCCAGTATGTCCTTGGTGCACATTCGGTATGAGGTGAAAGACATATCTTTGGTACACAAAGGAAAGAAGGTAAAAGACATACCAGTGTGTTTTTAGCACTAAAGTGGTAGGAAATAAACGATGTACTAGTATGTTTTTGACACACACGGAGTGGATGGTAAAAGATATATCAATACATCTTTGGCACACAAAGGGTGGAAGATAAAAGATACACCAGTATGTTTTTAGTACATAATGGCTGAGAAGTACAAGACATACCAGCATGCTTTTGGCATATAAGTGATAGGAGATAAAATATATACCAGTATGTCTTTGGTCGACATGATGTTTCTGATATTCAAAACGTTATCTATATATATAAAACTGAGGATGTCTGTCTGTGTGTGTGAGAGTTTGAATCCCTAAAACTAGAGAACAACCCAACCGACTGTTTTCAAACTTTACACATAGAATACTTATGTTTCAGGGAGTGTTCTGAGCAAAAAGAATTTCAAATTTTCAATGATCTAGGGACCGCATTAGACAGTTTAGCGATCTCTCTCTATAATTCTTAGTCTTTCTCTTTTTAGAAAGATACATACATATAACGTCGCGCCCTTATAATATCTGTCTGTATGTCTGACTGTCTGAATTACGTCACTTCCCTGAGGATGTGTGTGTGAGAGTTTGAATCCCTAAAACTCGAGAAGTACTCAACCGACTTTTTTCAAACTTTACATGTGTATTACTTATGTTTCAGGGAGTGTTATGCACATAAAAAAAATTCAACTTTTTGATCCCTTAGGGCCCACATTAGTTGAAGAAATGCGTTTTTTCAGGTTTTTAGGGGTTTTTTGAGTCGTTACATCAGACTTATTTCCTTGAAATTGTAACTATGCATTAGTCAGTCTCTTCTTCATACCGTGAGAAAAGAAAATCCAACTTTGTTATGGTCTAGGGCCCGCATTAGGTGAAAAACTTCATTTTTTTTTCAGCTTTTTAGGGCTTTTTTGAGGCGTTACGTGTAACCGATTTTCCCAAAATTTCAAGGCATATTATGCACATAAAAAAAATTCATTTTCTTGATCTCCTAGGCCCCCGCATTAGGTGAAAGCCTGCATTTTTCCTGGTTCATCGAGGAAAATCTTAAAGATTATCCAGCCATCAGAGTATTCGGTTTATTTTCTTTACATATTGTCCACGCATGCAGTTTTTCCACGATTAGGTCAGTTGGCAGCCCGCATACCAAAATACCTTATCCTGTGCAACGCCGCTTCCTGTAAATCTACCTTTAACCCTCTGATATCAAATTTCCTGAAACCACCCTCTGGTTCTAAATACAAACTGCTTATCTAAAAAAACCTTCCATCATAATTTATTTATAAACGTTTGTTAAGTTATGTTCCAGCCACCAACTTAATGAAAAGTTAGTTATATTACTCAATCACTCCAAATTCTTTATTTTCAAAAACTATTTGAAAATCACAGGTATTATCTATTAAAAATATGGTAATGAAATATTTATCTAAAAAGTTTATACCTTAACATTATCTAAGAACCTTTAAGTTATGCTCCACACACCAGCTTAATAATGAGAAAATTAGTTACATTACTTCCAAATTATTTGAAAATCATAGGCAGGGTCATTCATTAGAAATATGGTATGTTTATCTAAAAACTTTCCTCAAAAAATATTGTTGGAACATTTTTCTCAAGAGTTCCATATACTCTGAAGAAGGGAATTTTAAGTCCCGAAATATTAGGACAAAAGAAACAACAAAAAAAAAGATTACCAGGTAACTTACGTTTTCATTACCTTCATCTTACCATCCATTTTGCCTTATATCACTTTCCACATTATTGTCAGAACCTTTAAGTTATGTTCCACACAGTTATATTACTAACTCCTTCCAAGGAGTATGTAAGAAGTTAACTTACCAATGAACATATAGGTCGACAGTTATCCCATTTAATTTCACAGAGTTCAGAGAGAACTGACAATGGCTCCTTGTAGTCGTCTGTATCTAATGATTGACATGATATCAATTGGCTAAGACGGTGAATTATAGGCACAAATATCTACAAATAAAATAGTTTTTGTTAGAGTAAAAGAAAACATCCATCATCATCATAATCATCATTTAATGTTAACCAATGCTAATAAGGGTTACTATGGACCAACACAGTACTTAATTGAAGCCAAAGTGTATGTGTGTGGGGGCAGAGGGGCATCTTGGTTTCATATGTTCCTGCACTTTACAGAGTTTACAGGATGCTTTTCATGACACTGGCACTAGGGCAGTTATCACTTTGACACACCTGAAGAGAGTTCTCAACCCATTTGTTTTGCAAGTTTTCTGTGGCTGGATTCCCTTCCTGACACCAACTACTTTACAGAGTGCACTGGGTGCATTTTATTGTGGCACGAGCACTAGTGATGTTGTCATCTCATGTTGGTTGAGATGAACAAATCGGTTGAGATGTCTCATCAACTGATGAGACATCTCAACCCATTTGTTTTACAAGTTTTCTGCAGCTGGATGCCCTTTTCAATGCCAACCACTTTACAGAGTATACTGGGTGATTTTTTTTCTGGCATCAGCACTAAGATTATCATGTCCATAACATGACTGAAGAGTGCTTCTCAATTTTTTTTTTTTTTGCTTTTCAGAAGAAAAATTGTTGACCTGATAATTGGAAATCTATACATCATTATCAATGTTTTTACATCCATTTTTCCATGCTGGTATGAAGTAGGCTAATGTCATGTTTATGTCCCACAACTGAATAAGCAAAGATCAGTGTCTTACTTAAAATAAAAAAACAAAGGCTGACATCAAGAAGGGGATCAGGCTTTAGAAATACTGCCTCAAAAGATCTTATCCAACCCTAAAACCTGACAAAAACAATGAGAAAATAACCCATAATGATGAAGAAAATGAAGTGAACTGGAATAAGCAGACAAAAAGATAATAAACCAAAAAGAATATTTACCTTGTTCAAACTTTCTCTGTCAGGTAAAGTTGATACAAGAAGTGAGAGGAATCCTCTCGGTAGATTGTGAGATAACAAATATGGCAGCAAAAACAGAGAAGCAGTTTCAGATCTGATAGACAGAAAATAGACAAGAGAAACATTGGTTAATATCATCATACAACAACACATCAAGCATTCCTAGGCCATTTTCCTTTATGGGCACCATGAAAGGCTTCATACTTGTCATGGAGTCCAGTTCGAGGCTATGTTTTATGGCTGGATGCCCTTCCTGGTACCAGCACTTTTAGTCGTCTGTTACGACACACAGGAATATGGTGTACCAATTTTAAACTGGATGCACACAATTATTAATCATAAATTATATACCATGAAATCTATATACCTATATATAAATTTGAGAGACTCCCGTCCGTCTGTCTACTGTTTCATCATACAATAGGGATAACTGAGGAAGGATGGGGTGATGACGTCACACACTAGAGATTATTGAGGACGTTACACACTAGAGAAGACTGAGGAGGGAAGGGGCGATGATGTCATGCACTAGAGATGACTGAGGAAGGAAGGGATGATTACAAACCACAGAAAACAGCGTCTAACATTCACTATACTTGTGTGTACAATCTACACACACACACATACATACGTCAGCATGTCGAAAAAAATTATAGTTATATAAATAACAGTGAAGGCACACAGCCTATTGAAAGGCTGTGGATTCTATCCCCAAACTGAGTGGTGAATTATGACCATCAAGACAATTCATCTCACATACCATCAGTTCACTCAGCTGAAGGACTGGCATACCATACAGGAGGATGTACTTTCAATTCCTAAACACCCAAAGAAACCAAGATAAGCTCCAGCCTAATAAGTGTCTAACTAAAAGGGGGGGAAAAAAAAAGTGTTGTTTTACTAAAAACCTTACCTGTTTTCAAACAGAGTTCCTTGTAATACAAGGGCTGTGTGATGAACACAAGATAGTCTGGCAATTGACAATACATTGTTCAATGGTGGAATACTAGATTTCTACAAGAAAGAAATTCATATGAAATTATCAATTAACCATACTAATACACAAGATGTCAACATGAATGGGCCTGTTATTATTATCTAAAGACATTTTTTCCATTTCCAACCCGCTATCTTATTTCTCATTCTTCTGATAACGGACTAGTGTCCCAAAATGTTAAGACCCTCTTCCTGCTATATCAAGCATTAACCTAATATATCCCTTCCATATACTGTACCGATTGTCTTGTTATTTCTGTTTACCTTTTACATATATATATATGTATGTAAAAGGTAAACAGAAATAACACAATCGGTACAGTATATGGAAGGTATATATTAGGTTAACGCTTGATATAGCAGGAAGAGGGTCTTAACGTTTCGGACGCTAGTCCATCAGAAGAAAGAATGAGAAATAAAATAGATCAAAGGGACAGACGGGATGGAATTGGAAAAATGTCTTTAGATAAAAATAATAGGTCCATTCATGTTGACATCTCTTGCAAAAACTTTCCATCATAATTTTATATACAAGCCTTTGCCAAATTATATTCCTAACACCAGCTTAATAATAAGAAAGTAAGATATATTATTAAATTCTTCCAAATCCTTGATTATTTTCAAAATTAAATGAAAATCAAAGGCAGTATCTTTCATCAGAAATATGGTAACAAAAAGGTTAAAATTTACATACACAAACGTACACGCATCATATATCATACTTTAGTCATACTGCGACAATATGAAGTTCGCTTTCCAAAAGCAACGTCCTGGGTTCTAACCCTAGATTTATCCTTGTGAAATAGCTATTTCTTCAAAATAACTTATATATTTAATCTTTTATGCCAGTTATACATATATGCTGACCATGTAATTATATACAAGAAATAAATTATTAAAATACTCTCACTTCACCATGTCAGTAATCAACATAAACTATATGGTTTCTCTTCTGCAAATCATTCATTTATCAAAACGCAAATTTCCCAGTTTGTAAGATTGTTCATATACCCAATAATCCTTGTATATATCACATACAAATCCTGGACCCCAAAAATTAAATACATTTAATGCTATTGCAGTCATTATTGACTGTACTAGTTCATTAGTTTTAAAATAGATTACTAATTAATAATTAACTTGAAACAAGAGAAATTATAGTTATAAAATCAATAAACTATTTTATGCCATCTGTTTTTCCATGCTGACATGGGTTGGACAGGTAGTTAGGGACTAAATCAGTACTTAATCTTATTACCCCACCCTGCATGGTAATTTGGTGCCACAACAAAAGCACCCAGTCTACCCTGTAAGGTGGTCATGCTGGTAACATGACAAGAGGCAGCACCCAATCCACTCTAGTAATGTGGTAATGCCTCTGACACAAGAGGCTCCCAGTCCACTCTGTAAGGTTGATGTGCTGGTGACATGACAAAAACAAAGCACCCAATCAATCCTGTAAGGTGGTCATGCTGGTGACAACAAATAAGCACCCAATCCACCTTACTAGATGGTTGTTTGCTCTTCCTTATACTAACCACTTAACAGAATGTACCGATACATTTTATCATGACACCAATACTAGAGAGGTTGTCATGTCTTCAACAAGACAAGATTAAAGAGTGCTCTCTAGTCAACATTGTCCCCATTTTTATCATCAACTATTTTACAGAGTATACCGATTGCATATTCTGAACAAGAATAAAGATCCCTTTTAACCTTTTTGAATGTTCTCTGCAGTGTACTAGGTGCATTTCATCATGGTGCCATCACTAGAGGAGTTGCCATGTATCACTCAAGACACCCTTATTAAAAAACTAGCCACAACAGGGTTTCATACACGAGAAAGATTCAGAAGTATTTATCTCTTAACATCCTGTACTGCATGAAACTACATTAACCCTTTAGCATTCACATTGAATTGTCAAATGTCATGTTCATCTATTCGCATTATTTTCACTTAATTATACTCAAGAGGGTTATCAATTTTATTTGTTTGTAATTACTTTAATTTTCTATGTGCAGACTTGAAATTTTGTCAGTAGATGTTTAAATAACTATAATTTACAATTATATATTTTTACCTGATTTTTTTGTTAAATTTGACTTTTATGGGCAGGTGAAATTAATTAACAGATGTAAAAGTAATAACTTTATGGATAAACACAAAAATTTAAACTTTATCTGCCTTACCTGTTAGATTTGTTGCAAAAAAATCCAATAATGATCTAGATGCTGATTTCCATCAATTCTAGCAGTTTTCCGAACAGGTGAATTAATTAAAAATGCAGGTGTAATCAGTACAAGGTTTTAGTCTTTCTCTACATTCCAGGTAAATATTTTCATTGAAAAAAATGTATAAAACCTTTTCACCAGTCAAAATAATATTGGCAATGTACTCTTACACAATGTACGGTGTAAAATTACGTAACAGAATGTTCCCAATATATAAGTTCATTAACAGGTGTGATGCAGGTGTGACACAGGTGAATGCAGGTGTTTTTGTGTATGTGTGCTAATATATTTTTAAAATATTGTTTTCAATATTGTCAGACAATATTTCTATTGTGATACTGCCCAAAGCACCCTTTACATAATGGCACTTTGCAAAAGGAACACATAAATAGGGTTTGGATTGCGTAACCTTTAACAGTTTTTCTCTTTTGCAAAGAGCACGATCGGCAAACCTTCCTCCTACCATCAATTCTCTCCACTTTATGAAAATCAATATTTTCTTTGTGGACCACTGCTAATTTTGATTTTTTCCCAGCTTTGTGTTTGCGAGAAGTATATCCTCCACCCGAAACTTCATATGACAGTAGTCCTTTGGTGGTGGCGGATCCTTCTGGCTTTTAGTAAATACAATAAAAGAATTCACAATGGTTAAATTCACTAAAAACCACAAGATGTATCTCCACCATTTCTTTCCAGGGCGCCCAACTGGGTAATAAGCACAGTACTGGTCAGATTTGTCAATCCCACCCATATATTTATTGTAGGAGAGGTTAACTAAAGGTCTACCCTCAGCCCCAACACCTGATTGTTGGTTAGAACTCAGGAACAAAATTTGCTGTTTGTCTTTGAACACTGTGGCTAACATGTTCTCTTTTTGCATTTGGAGAATGTCCCCTCTGTTTTTCAGTTTCGCAACTTTTATTTCTTGGGGTAGCCCTTTCCGATTGCTCATTATTGTGCCGCAGGTGTATGTATTTACAAGGGCAAGATCCTCTGCTAAAAGCACCGAAGAAAAAAAAAGGTCAAAATAAATATGTCTGTGTTGAAAGTGGAAGGGTTGAGTCAGCGACCACACAACATCGTAACCCAACCCGTGTTTTCTCTCTCCGTTAAGTTTTTTTCCTGTGTAAACATCAAAGTTTACACAGTGTCCTGTGTCCGATTCACACAGTTCCCACACTTTGATGCCCCATTTGGTGGGTTTAGCTGGCATATACTGTCTGAAATGAACCCTACCCTTATACCCAATCATAGCTTCATCAACACTAAGATTTTTTCCAGGTATATACACACTTTTAAATTTTTCTGACATTTCAATTAATGGTCGTATTTTGTACAGTGGGTCGTAATTTGATTCATTTCTACCAGGGGCATTTGAAGTATCAACCAGATGCAAATACTGGTTTAATTTTATGAATCTCGTTTTTGCCATAATACTAGATATATAAGGGTCACCAAACCTTATATCAGTACTCCAATAATTCCACAGTCGTGGAAATTGTTTAATACCAAACATAATGTTTATGGTAAAAAACGCTTTCATTTCGGCAGAATCTGTAGGACGCCATAACAGATCAGGTTTTCCTCGGTTAGAAATTTGTTGTTGTGCATAGCGATTTGTCTCTTCAGCCACAACTTCGAAGAAAGTTTGTGGTAAAAATAAAAAAAAATAATCCAGTGCTTTAGCATCGGGTGGTAATGTGTGTTGTGGTCCAATATTTTCAGTAAAATCCGAAACATGTATCGGTGTTGTTTCTTTCAACCACATTGGTGTTTTTTCAATGGTGTCAGTTATATCTTCGCTTTCACTTTCAAAGTGACTATCATCATCATCAGCTATATCAGAAATAAATATATCTGATTCGTTTGAAGATAAATCACTGATATTATCTTCTGTTTCTTTTTTATCTTGAATGTCGTAGGATGTAAAACCTTCAAATTCGTTGTCGCTACTTTCGGAAGCCATGTTACACTTTCAACGTTAAAAACAAGTGTTATTGCAAGTTCTTTAACTATACTAAGAGTTAATTTTCGCGCGTAAGGGCTTTATCTCGCAGTAATCTCGAATTGACGATATTTTGATGATGTCAATGTTTATTTTTAGAAGGAGATCTCCGTGTAGTGTTAAATGTTGGTTTTTGTCGGTTTGAATAAATGAAAGGGGACATAATCTTGTCGGTTTTTGTCGGTTTGAATGCTAAAGGGTTAACAAGACATTCTTGAAAATTATATACATAGCACTATCACATTAAAAAATAAAGTCTTAAATCACAAATATTCACAATGATCTGTCCACTAGTAAAGTCACTATAAACATTTGAATTTACAAACCCATGTTTTAGATATTTTCTATTAACTTCTTACAGGATGTTAAAAGTTAATACAGAAAACACAACATTGACTTACTTTGGGGCTAGTTCTTTCTTCAAAAGCTACTCTCTCATAGCAATCAAGTAAATAGTTAATGAGCTCCACTTCTTTTCTCTTCTGAGGTTGGATTTTGGATGTGAATTTACGTTCTTCATGTTCGGGTGACATTAATGGACTTATACTGAAACAAGAAAATAAATAATAGTTGGAAGGATTTTAGAATCAATAAAATATCACAAAATGCCAATATATGTTCTAATGTCTACTCTATAAAAGAAGCACCCGGTCCACCCTTTTGGATAGTCGTTTTGGTGTCACGATAAAAAATACCCAATCCACACTGTAATTTAATTGGTGTTAGGAAAGGCATCCAACCATAGAAACCGAACCAAAATACATATCTGTATGAACAAGGCATGGTCACCTGACCTGTGTACTTGTTCCCTCTAATTTCCACTTTTCACCTGTAATACACCAACCAAAAAACCCCCCAAAAAACAGTCCACCCCATATGGTATTCTGGTGCTACAACAAAGCCCCCAGTCCACCCTGTAAGGTGATTGTGCTGGTGAGGCAACAAAAAAGCACCCAGTCCACACTAACATGGTTGGTGTTAGGAAGGGCATCCAGCCATAGAAACCAAGCCAAAATACAGATCTGTATGAGCAAGACATGGTCACCGGACCTGATTTGTTTCATTACATGACAACCCGTCTAATTCATGCAGGACATTAAATGATGATAATGATGATGATGATGTATTCTGTTGTATTCATCATGGTGGCCATCAATTATCATTAAAATCATCCTTTTTACAGCCACTTTTCCATGCTTACATGGAGCTTTTCCAGCACAGCTACCCTCCACTTGATACATTCCTTCATCACATCCTCTGTAAGGCTCAGTGTTTTAAGATTAGCTCTCACCACTTCTGCCTTGATCCTCTTTGAGTTATTTGACACCAAAAAGACTGTTGTAGCTGATAAGCCCCAGATCAACCCTTATTGAGAAAACCTATGATCAAAGACATTCCAACCATGATCATCCTATTTTTTTTTTTAATTCAATGTGTTTAGGACTATATTTACCAATGTCTCTTTTCTACAAAGATAGTAGAGTATAACTTGATGGAAATTTAATTATTTCTAGCAGATCAGGTAACCATATTGATCAGTGGTTCTGATGGCTGGGTACACTTGCAAGAGGAAAATAATATGAATATTTAGGAGGGTAAAATATCTAAATTTTTACATTATATCCTTTTAACAGCCAACATGTTTTTCAATTGAGGGAGGCATTAAAGCTTCTGAGGTATTGTTGTGAGAGTACAAAATTATATTTTAGATAAATATAAATACTTTAAAACAAAATTTTGTATCATAGAGCCATGGGATGGTTTCAAGCGGTTTGTTATCAAAAGGGTTAATTTCCCTACAAGAATTAAAAGTATAACTTCAAACTGGAGATACACCATCCACTCCATTGAGTGTGACATATCACTCAGTAGTTAACCCTTTCATTACAATATTTCTATGATTATCAAATCATTTTGAAAAAATAATCAAGAATTTGAAGAATTTCGGGATAGTACTAACTTTCTCATTTTTAAATTGTTAAATGGAACATAACTAAACAAAAGTTCTTACATAAAATTACTATGGTAGGGTTTTAGGTAAATATAAACACTTTAAAATAAAATTTTATATCATAAGAACCACAGGGTGGCTTCGGGTGGTTTGGTCAATAAAGGGTTAACTTACCTACAAGGGCTAGAACTATAACTTCGGACAGGAGAGACGCCATCCACAGCAGTTTTTAAAGAGTCAATCAGATTTTCTGGACTTGAATAAATGAGGTGAAGTGTTTCCATCACAATCTGGTTGATTATTTCTTTGTAATCTTTCTCTTCTGTAACAAACAAGTAAAAAAAAACATTTGATAATCAAATTTTCATTAGATCAGAGTCACTCCAAGTAGAGCTCAACAAGGAAAAGGAAGAGGTCAACAAGAAAAACAACAGAGGAAAACAATACAATACAATGATGATATTTTAGTTGGAAAAGTCTTAATGTTTCAGATGCTAGTCTTTCATTAGAAGATAGAAAAAAGAGGGTCAAAAAGGGGGAATGTTCATGTTGCTGTTAGACATATCTCTTGAAGAAATTGCCCCAGAATGGCCTTAGACTGTCAGTTGGATCATAGAGTAATAGAGTAATACACATTTCTTAATATATCAAGGATATCTTACTTTCATTGAAAGCTTCAGCGAGACAAGGTATATGTAATGTTCCTGGGTCCCTCTGTTCTCGCCAGGAGACAAGGAATATTCGAATTATGGTGTTCAAGACTTGTGTTTCCGTGGCTTCTGAACCAATGCTAGCATCCTGAAATCAACAAAAATGGTTAAAATCAAAAATGAAGAAGAAAAACGAAAGCAACATAGATGCAGGTATGGCTGTGTGGTTAAGGAGTCCATTTTGCATGCATCCACATGACACCTTAGGCAAGTGACTTAAGCTATAGCTTTAGATTAACCAATGCCTTGTGAGTGGAATTTGGTAAACAGAAACTGCAAAAGCCTGACAGGTTGTGGGTGTTGTTCATACACAAGTTTTATACAATCTGTCTTTAATTTTGGGAGAAAACCCTTTTACAGCTAGCAGCAGTAGTAGCTCCTGAGCTTTTTCCATCCCGTTCTCACTCTGGCTACTATACGTTCAGAACACCTACTTCCACTGCTAACTTGGTCACCAAGGTAACAGAAACTATCAACTACTTCTACAGAGCCCTCTGAGCATTTAAAGGAGCTTGTTTCCTGTGAGCTCTTGCTCCTTACTGCTCCTGTGCATCAACCACATACAAAGCTTACATTCTTTGCTAGACTGCTTAATATCCTACTACATCGTTTTTGTACACATAGTTTGAATTTTGACACAGGATGGAATAACTACCTACTCCTTTCCTGTACACTGAGCAAGACCATTTCGTTTATCATCCATTTTCCATGTTAACATAAATTTGACGGGTTGTCCCATTAGAGGCAAGTTGGGTCAGGTAACCATGTCTTGCTCATGTCTTGCTGTTTCTGGCAAGGTTTCTATGACTAGATGCCCTTCCTAACACCATATAACACACACAAATATGAAAACAGGGGTGTGACATTAGGAAGCGTGCTTCACAGCCATGTGGTTTCAGGTTCAGTCTCACTATGTGGCACCTTGTACAAGTTTCTACTACTACTACAGGATGACTTATGCCTTGTGAGTAAAATTTGATAGACAGAAACTTGCTTAGCGGTTAGAACATTAGGCGTGAAATCGGCAGGTTGGGAGTTCAATTCTCTGACCGGGTAATGCATTGTGTCCTTGAGCAAGACACTTATTTCCCGTTGCTCCAGTTTACTCAGCCATAGAAATTGTGACATCACTGATACCAAGCTGTATCAGACATTGCCTTTCCCTTGGATATCATCGGTGGCATGGAGAGGGGGAGGCTGGTATGCATGGGCGATTGCTGGTCTTCCACAGACAACCTTGACCAGACTTATGCCTCGGAGGGGAACTTCCTAGGTGCAAATTCCGGGGGGGGGGGGGGGCGCCTGATATGGGGTGATGTAGATAAAGAGAGAATATTAACTTACACGTTTTCTTTTATGTTCCACTCTATCACTGTCATCAACTTCCATTGTTTCAATACCAGAATCAACATCAACCTGAGAATGGCTACTGAAATACAAAGACACAGTCAGTCACATTAATTAATTACACACACATTGTAAAGTGATTGGTGATAAAGAAAAAAAAAGGGATCCAGACATAGAAAATAACAATAGGTTGAGAGGACTCTTTAGTTGTGTGATAGACATGATAACTCCCTGGTGCTGATCTCATGATAAAATGCACCCTGTACACCCTGTGAAGTGGTTGGTGTTAGAAAGGGCATTCAGCCTTAGAGACTATAACAAACAGGCATCCAGCCGTAGAAATTATACCAAACAGTAGGCTGAGAGGACTCATCGGTTGTGTTATAGACATGACAATCTCCCTAGCGTTGGTGCCATGGTAAATTGGCTGGTGTTAAGGAAATCCAGTCATAGAAACTATATTAAACAAAGTGTTGAGAGGAATCTTTAGTTGTGACAAGGACTTGACAACCTCCTAGTGCTGGTGTTACAGCTTACTTGTAAAATTAACATGCAACAAGTGGAAGAGCATTCCATAAATAAAGGTACCCTTAACGTAATTCTCAAGGATATTCGGTGTGACAGTATTTGACAAGGATGGCCCTTTGAATTACAAGTACAGTCCATCTTGTAAGCGAGATGTAGGCTTCTGGCCCATCAGAGGTCAGCAGCTCTACTTCAGTACTGACTCAGTCTGTGAAGACCCACCCAACCCTTGCTAGCGAAGACAGACGCTAAATGATGATGATAACTGAGTATTCTAAACATGTATACCCTTAATGTAATTTTCAGGGAGATTCAGAATGATAGTGTGTGACACTGCTGGAACAGCCTACTCCTGAAGTTGACATACAAGTGACTGAGCATTCCATAGACACGGTGCGTGTCTCAGCTGGCCTTTGAATTACAGGTACAACTAATTTTTACCACCTAAGTGAACTGAACCAACATGAAATAAAGTGTCCAGATCAAGGGCATAATGTCCCACCAAGTCGAGGAATTAAACTCACAAGCTTATGATCTTGAGCCCATCACCCTAGTCACTAAGCCACACACCTTCATATATATGAAAAGAATACAATGCAGTACCTAGTACAGGAATCAGACTCACAACCTTATGATCCTGAGTCCAATAGCCTAACCACTAGGCCATGTATCTTCCTTCAATAGTTGCTGTAGAGAGACTTTCAGTAACCACAAAAATATTCTCAGTGCTACAAAAATCCAATAAAATCAATCATCATCATCTTTATCATTTTTACATTCACTTTCCATGGTGGCATGGGTTGGATGGTCATTATGGCCAAGTCAGTTCTTATTTGGAGCTGTTCCTCTCCCACATGAGTCAGAGGGCCACATCCTGCTCATACATCCCATTTTTTGCATGAATTCTTATCACCATCCACTTTACAGAGTGCAATGGGTGCAATTTTTTCATGGCAGGGGTAGGCAAACGACAGCCCGCGAGCTAAATGCGGCCCGCCGAAGAGTTTTGTGTGGCCCATCGAAGCATTCAGCGAATTAATTTAAAAAAATAAAAAAGAAATACAGCTTGAACTAATTCATATGCAAACAGATCACTTGTTGAAAAATATTTCATTCTGTGCCATTAATTGAGTATTACAAGTCTCTTTCAGATGAAAATTTCCATGTTCAAGAAGCTTTGCTGCCAGATTGTTTTCTATTTTGGAGTCAACATCTGTGAACAAAGTTTTTCTTGTCTTAAAATAAACAAGTTCAAGAACATATCCATAATTTCAGACACAAACCTGCATGTGCCAGATTTTTAACAAATTGTGACCAGTTGCATTTGTCTCATTAAATTGCTTGTTCTGCTGTTTTGTGATGTACGTACAGGCACCAAAATAAAAGAAAACTTTGTTTTAAGATTTTTGTATTTAATCATTTTATTAATTTATGTATTATAATGATGCAGTTTATATTTTATATTTTCTAAATTCTAACTGAAGAAAAGTAAGGTTACTGGCACACTATATCCAATAATAAATGGTGTGGCCCTCAGGTGTTCATGACCTAATCAATGTGGCCCCCAATCCCAAAAGTTTGCCCACCCCTGCTTTATGGTATTCATTCCAGCTCTCTGAGTTCAAATCCTGCTGAAGTCAACTTTGCCTTTCATCGTTTTGAGGTTGATAAAAAAAAAGTACCAGTCTAGTACTGGGGTCGATTCTTCCTCTATATCTCTTTCTCATTTCCTCTCTCTCGGAGAAATCTGCTGTACTTAGACCTGGAGAGAGATGGGCTCCGCCAGGTTTAAAATGCCCAAGAAATGCTGTATATCAATACAATGTCCCTATGACTATCAGGAGTTATGGGACCACACATACATACAATTAAATCAGTAGGATTATCAGTAGGACCATACATACAATTAAATCAGTAGGATTATCAATTAAAAGGAAAATAACTCACTTTTTCTCAGTGACATATTCTGAATCAGTGTCCATTTGATGTTGTTGCTGTTGTTGTTGTTGTTGTTGTTGTTGCTGTGTATCAGGACTGATAGATTCTACATTTGCTGCAGAGAGAGAAAAGTAATCAAAGATTGTCGTATCGATTTACTATCTACAAACATGGAAGATAATTAGTTAACAATTCTTGTTGAAAAAATCATCTAAACACACACACGTTTAATAATAAATGTGTGTAGTCCAACCAATGTAAACAATAAAAAACAAATAAGATTACATATATATATATATATATATATATATATATATATATATATATATATACATACATACACACACAACCAGCATTACCCATGCACTGCTGCACAGATCCTTTTGGGCTAGCAATCAATTATATATATATATATATATATATATATATATTTTTTTTTTTTGACATTCGATCGACTTTCGTCAAATCGGACCGAGGAAACAATGTTTCTATTCGTCTTTTCAATTGCTAATACTTTCTATCGGTCGCAACTCCAGATAGAAGGAGCAACGTGAAATAAAGTGTCTTGCCCAAGGACACAACTCATCACCCGGTCCAGGAATCAAACTGACAACCTCACGATTGCGAATCTAATTCTCTAACCACTCAGCTATATATATATATATATATATATGATTGTCGGATTCCTGATTATTTCCTTCGAATGAAACAGTTCTAGTCTCGTAGAAGCCATTTCTATATTAAACATTTATACTCCGCATTGCTTGTGTACCTTACTTACTGTGGTTAACCCCAATTGAACCAGGGATACACACACACGCACGCATATATATATGCCGTTATTAATAAGAAGAATTGAAATTAATGCATGCAAGATTTCACAGCCCGAGCATCACTCCACAGCCAGCCAATGAACATTTTAGCTCACCCTCGGTCATGAACACATATAAAACATAAGGTTTTGTTTTCACAAGTCCATATTTATGTAGACCGTCCTGTGGTTACACATTACTATACAAACATTCAATATGCATTCACTATATTCTCGGCAGTTTTAGGAAACAAAACAAATTATTTTTTGTTCTTTGATCTAACCTATAACAACATGTCTTAATATTTTCCAAATTCCAAATATATATATATATACAGGTGACCACCTGCTTAACCCATACAAGCATGGAAATAGATGTTAAATGGAGATAATGAAAAAAAATATAAATAGAGAGAGAGAGGTGGAGAGAGAGAGAGAGAGAGAGAGAGAGAGAGAGAGAGAGAGAGAGGTGGAGAGAGAGAGAGAGGTGTGGAGAGAGAGAGAGAGGTGTGGAGAGAGAGAGAGAGAGAGAGAGAGAAAGAGAGAGAGACAGTGAGAGAGAGACAGGCAGGCACAGAGAGCACTGGAACATGACTGAGACAGTCAGTCTGAAAATGTGACTCATCCAGTGCATGCAAGCACAGGAAGCAAATATAAAATGATGATCACACACACACACACACACACACACACACACACACACACACACACTGAAATACGCAAACACAATCTAAGTTTTGTGTCTCAATTCAGGAATATAAACAGCAAGAGTAACAAGTGTTTTAAGGCCATTTTCCCTGCTAAAACCAAGAGTTAGCCTTGCGTATCTGAGTCCTATGATAGACTTCATAATCCTCAGAGTCCTTTCTGGATGCCATTCTTGGTATGAGCCTTTTTTGTTACTTCTTACAACATGCAAGGATATAATGTACTTATTCTAAACCAGATACACAATGTATATTTGAAAGACATGTGTAACCGAATAGTCACCTAAATAAATGGCAATATTAAAACAAAAAAAGTTATTTGTTTAACCCTTTTGATAACCAACCCACCTAGAACTACCTCTGGTTCCATGATAGAAAACTACCGATTTTTAAGGATTCCTATTTAAGTTAAAATTTTCCAACATAATCATATAGGGACTTTTGTTAAGTTATGTTGCAAATAACATTAATACTGAAATAGTAAATCTTCATTAATTAACTGAAATGCAGTGTATTTCATTGGGAATATGATCAAAAAGGGTTAATGAGTTGTTTGATGCTGCTTTGTTGATAATATGTTGCAGATTTCAGATCCAATAGAAGACAGTTGTGAGCAAAGATTAGATTCAAACGAACATCTAAATATATTACAATATTCTTGTAGATTTAAAATTTTGAACATTTATTTATCATCAGCTATATTATACATTGCAAGCTCTGAAAATTTTGAACTTAGCTTAAGGCCACCTTTGTTGGCCCCTAGAGAGTCTGCAAAAGACAGGTTGTGACCTGCTAGGATGGGTAATAAATAAATATCATAAGAGACACCCAACACACTATAGCAAAACATTCTAATTTGGAAACAATTTTGAAAATATTTTCCTCAGCCTTACAATGAGTAAAAATGAAATTCACAATTCACACTATGCAGGCTTAGGTGGCCTCATCTAAGGTTACAACTTAGAGGTTCTTCAGGTGTTTTAATTATAGGAGTCCCTGTCCTATCAGGTAAAGCAATGTGAAATTAAATGCCTTAATCAAGAACACAATGTACCACTCAGTCCAAGAATCAAACCCACATCCTTATGATCAAGAGTCCAGCATCCTAGTCTCTAAGCCACATGCCTACACACTTTATCATGAGTACTTATATATTTCACAATGCAACCTCTTGGAATGTTAAACTTTGCTCAAGGATCCACCAGTATTACCATTACCTTTGTGGATCTTTAGGGAACTGTGGACCACAGGTTGGCAATCAACCTTATCGTGAGCAATTCTATATTTTACATGAACATCTTGAAATTTTGAACATAGCTCAAACACCACCACCACCAGAAATACTGCAGTGGATCCTTAGGGACCCCTGGACAACAGGTTAACAATCAAATTTATCATGAGCACTTCTATATTTTACACTGACAACCATTTGAAATTTTTAGCTTAGCTCAAGCACCACGGAGTACTAACTTTATTAGTCCCATCAGAGCTCTGTAGACTATAGGTTGGCAACCACTGCGGTTAAGCTGAAAATGTTAGTAAACATTAGTTAAGATATTCCTTACCTCTGCCTTTTGATTTAACTTTTTTTCTCTTGCCCATTCTCTCATTTTTTCTCTTGCTGCCCGACACTCTCTTAACATCTCTCTCCATTCGACATCTTTTCCACAGACTATGACTTTTGTCTATGACACACACAGTTCAGAAATGAAACAAAAACAAAGAATGTCAGCAATGAAACTCAAAATTAGTGAGTACTCAATACCCTGTGTCATTGGTAACATTCTTCCTCTTTACAGTGTTTATCATAAACTACAAAAGTCACAGAGGTGAAAATGTGTTATATTTAAATTTCATTTAATTTTTGGCAATGTTTTTTAACCATTTTGATACCAAACTACCTGAAACCACCCCAGGTTCTTGAGTACAAGACTATTTTTAAATGTTTGCTACCTTTTCATCTAACCCATGCTAGTGTGGAAAATGGACATAAAACAGTGATGATGGTGATGATATCTAAAAATAAAACTGACATCATAATTTTATGTAGGAACCTTTGTTAAGTAATGATCCAAACACCCAAATTAATAATTAAAAAAAGGCTTAGTTACATTATTAGATCGCTCCAAATTCTTGAAAATTATAGACAGTGCCTTTCATTAGAAATATGGTAACAAAATGGTTAATTCAAAAAGGTTGTTAAATGGAAACAAAGGTTCTGAGCAGGTAACTAAAATATGCTATAAAAGAATTTCATCCAACCCATACAAACAAGAATCATGTAAGTATGATGATAATGATATAGATTTATCTGCATGCGTGCATATTGTATGTGTATATAGGTATATATGTCTTGTCCTCTCTTTGTTAATTTTTTAAAGTTTATTAATACTAATGTGACAAACATGTTTATCTCCCCCTCACCCCCATTTATTGCAATGGCTTACATTTTTTTAACACGATATCTTAATTTCTTCGTCTTGCTTTTTATTCTTCCTTTTTTTGTTTTATTTATGGACTATCAGAGGCAGCACACTTTTTCCCTGACGTCACACAAAAGTCTATGTGTACTTGTAGCTTAATTGCTATGAGTTAATGTTTTGTTTCTCATCTCTTACTCAACAGGACAGCATTTGGCTTATGTCAGATGCTGTGACCCCGGGTGGACCAGCAGTACCGTTAGTAAGGGTCGAAACTGTCCAAGTCCGTCTCAAAGGTTGATGACCATAGAGTTCTGTGTCCTTCATTTGTACTTTTGTTTTTATAAGGTTTCCCCCAGAAAAAAATTGTTTTTCATTTTGTTTTGTTTCCATTTGTTGTTTTGTCTTCTCTGTTAACTTTCTTAAGTTTAAATGTATATATATATATATATATGTATATAAACAGTCCTATATGAGCAAGACACGGCCACCCGACCCAACTTGCCTCTAACGGGATAAACCCATCTAACCCATGCTAGCATGGAAAATAGATTATAAACGATGATGATGATGATATTCATATATATATGAATACGCGGGACACTCAGAGATAGTGACCAAGATTTTAAAAGCAACTGTTCATGAAATTAACATAAGTGGCAGAGCATTCTGCACAACGTAATTCTCAGGGATATTCGGAGTGACAGTGTATGACAAAGGTGGCTCTTTGATCATTTTTCTCAAGCTGAGCAACATAAAATAAAGTGTCTTGCTCAAGGACACAACAAAAGTTAAACTCACAACCTTACAAACATGAACCACACACACCGTATATCAGTGTGTGTAAAGAGCTAAACACGACCCTCCGCCAATAGTGTGTTTGCTTGTGCACATACATTTTCAAGCTACCTAAACACTAGCATACCGATCCATGTATGAAAAGTATTTCTGATAAAGCAGTAAATAAAGAAATACTAAGATAAGATACAAAAGATACCAATGTTTGTTATGTCCCAAGGATGAAGGGTCACTAATATATATATAACCTACACCAACTATAATATATATATATATAATATACACCAACTATAATATATATATATAATATACACCAACTATAATATATATATATAATATACACCAACTATAATATATATATATAATATACACCAACTATAATATATATATATATATATATATATATATATATATATATATATATATATATATATATATATATAATATACACCAACTATAATATATATATATATAATATACACCAACTATAATATATATATATATAATATACACCAACTATAATATATATATATAATATACACCAACTATAATATATAATATACTTCAACTATAATATATATCATCATCATTTTACGTCCACTCTTCCCTGCTCGCAACGGTGGGACGGGTCTTATTCAGCACAGCATCTCTCCACTTGTCATGGTCCTTCGTCATCTCCACCATGAGCTTCAACGATCTGAGGTCTGTTCTCACCACCTCCGCCCATGTTTTTCGTGGTCTACCTCTACCACGTCTTCCTTCAACTGGCATTTCCTGGCACTTCTTCACCCATCGGTCATCCTCCATGCACATCACATGTCCATACCATCTCAGTCTCCTCTCCCGCACACTACATTCTATCCCTCTCAGACACAGTTTCTCTCTCAACACATTTATGCTGGGTCGTTCACGCACATTTACACTGCACATCCAACGGAGCATGCTTGCCTCATTTCTCTCCAGCCGTCGGATATCCTCTGCAGTTGCTGCCCATGTCTCACTACCATGCAGCATCGCGCTCCTCACACAGGCATCATACAACCAGCCTTTTGTACGCAGGGAGAAACCCTTCTTCGTCAGCAGAGGAAGCAGCTCCCTAAACTTCTTCCAACCCATCCTTATTCTAGATACTATGGCCTCGGAACACCCTCCTCCCATGCTAATCTGATCTCCTAGGTACCGGAAGCTATCCACCACTTCTATAGCACCCTCCTGCATTTGAAAAATGTGTCTATCAATGCGACTTCTACTGTCTAATTTCCCTGTACATCTACTGCATACATATTTCTCCCTACCTGTTAGTTTGCCTGCTATCCCGCTATATCTCTTGTGTACCCAGGATCTGCATTGTGTGCATTTTATAGAATTTATGCCAGTTCCTTTTCTGCATATCGAACATGGCCATTTCCCTGACGGAATCAGAGTTTTGTCCCCTTTTCTACTCATCAACACTTTTGTCTTAGCTATGTTCACTCTCAGTCCTCTTGCTTCCAACTGCTGTTTCCATAGCCAGAATTTATATATATATATATATATTGTTATACTTTGGGAGGGTCATGTTGCCAATAAGAAACACACGCACCAGTTGCTTTCACTTCAATTTATTATATATTTATAAATTTGTGGTTGGTTGGTTGGTTCCACAACCAGATAGTTGTTTATATATAGTCATAGTTCTTTCGTCACACACTCTGTGACCTCTTCAGTGACTGGGGATTCCTTTCTTTGTTTCTGTGTGTTTCTGGATGTGGCGCATGCGCAGACTGAGCACACAACACACACGCAGAAACAAAATGGCGTAGGACAGAACAAAGGAGAGGCACAGAAACAAAGAAAGGAATCCCCAGTCACTGAAGAGGTCACAGAGTGTGTGACGAAAGAACTATGACTATATATAAACAACTATCTGGTTGTGGAACCAACCAACCAACCAGAAATTTATAAATATATAATAAATTGAAGTGAAAGTAACTGGTGCGGGTGTTTCTTATTGGCAACATGACCCTCCCAAAGTATAACAATATCGGTTTCAACACACGATTTCAGATAAAGAATCTTGCTAAACAAATTCAGAAACGAAATATATATATATATATATATATCATTTCATCATTTCATTTTATTTTACGTCCGCTTTTTCCTTGCTTGCAAGGGTGGGACGGGAACTGATTCTGGCTTGATTTCTACAGCTGGATGCCCTTCCTAACACCAACCTCATTTACAGTGAGTGTTGGGTGCTTTTTTGCCGTGGCACCTCCACGACCACTTTGCCGTGGAATGATATGGATCCCAGTCCCTATCATCTCATTTCTACAGCTGAGTAAACTAGAGCAATGTGAAATAAAGTGTCTTGCTCAAGGAAACAACACATCACCCGGTCTGAGAATTGAACTCACAACCTTTCGATTGCAAGGCCAATGCTCTAACCACTAAGCCATGTGCCTCCATATATATATATATATATATATATATATATATATATATATATATATATATAATATACACCAACTATTATATATATATATATATATATATATATATATATATATATATATATAATGAAAAATTTGAACAGGGACAGAACAGAGAGGCAGTACAATAAATGTTTATTAAATTCACGCTCCATATAATATACACCAACTAGTGTGTGTGAGAGAGAGAGATCTGCATCATCTATAATCAACTACAATGGGCCATGTGTGCTCGTATAATTAATTATATATACTAGCAGAAAAACCACCCTTTGGGCAGTTTTCTGCTAGCATATGTAGTGTGCATATTGGTATTATACGCAAATATATATGCATATAGATATATGTAAATTGACAATATCTTCTTATTCGCCCACTTATTTCTGAGAGGGTCGTGGGGGCCAGAGTCCTTCTCAAACACTCCTTCCAGCGAGTCTGTCAGAAGCAAACATCTCTAACTGATCCAGCTGGATCCCAAAGCGTGACCAGCCAAGCTGATGGATGTTATCCAACTATCTTTCTCAAGATCTACCTCTGGGACTCTTGCCAGTTGGTTTTGCCTGTAAAATCTGTCCAGTGATTCTTTACTGAGATATTCTAACCACATGCCCGATCTCTCAATTCGGAGAAGTAGCAGCTCTACCAGGAGTGACTCTCTGGTCACTTTATCAAGTAACGTTACTCCAAAGACCCTTCGGGGAACCCCATTTCTGCCGCTTTTATTTGCAATTGTATTCTTTTGGTCATTCCTCGGTAAGAGTTGGCAGGAATACCATGAAGATAGCGAGTTTGGCTTTTACACCTACCTCCGTTCTTCTGGTTGCTGAATGCTGAGGCTAGTGCATTACTGCATCAGCTTTTGCAATTCTTGCAATTAATTCAGCCTCCTGCATTCCATCACTCATGAACACGGCTCCAAGATATTTGAACTTTTCTACCTGCTTCAGAATGTATGTGTGTGTAAGGATACACACATATATATGTCTAACTTTAAAACAGTGAGACACACACAATCATGTCTCTAATTTAAGAACGCTGATAAACTCACGCGCGCACATACACACACTGTCCTATTACCACTTAAGAACTTTGGCCCGAGCAAACATCCCCTCAATTTTGGAACCGCCTGGGTTGTCCAGAATTGATGGGAAAAGACTTGACGGTCTTACTATGCTCCTGGTCAAGAGGCAGATGCCTTATCTGAGACATCACAGTTAGTGACTCTTTTGCTTCTTCCTACATCCTGGATGCAGTGGTAAGGGCAACAGCTACAGCATCCGTAGCTGAATGGAACAAAATCCTAAAATACCGTGTTCTGTCAGCTAACTACATTATCCAGCCTGTGGCATTCAAGACATTTGAGGGAGTCAGACTACTGGCAGCGAGATTCTTATCTTCACTGGCTGCTCGCAAAACAGAGGTAACTGGTGATGCTCATGAGGGCACTTGGTTGTTCCAGCACCTCAGCCTCTCCATCACTCCAGGTAACGCTGCGAGCGTGCTGACTTGCCTCAAAAATTATTAGAGAGGTTTTCCAGTGCTCCTCGCTATATTGTTATCTTTTGCTCTAGTAGCGGATCGTTTGTCCATCCCTTTTGCCTGCATTGTGTTCTATGTGGTCTTAGATGTGTGCATTACTTGCTTGTGTTTTTTTTTTCTTTCTTTTTTTCCTTTCCTTTGTATATATTATATTTGTTTGAGTTTTCCTTCTGTAACCATTATATTAAATTTTTATACAAATGAGTTTAAAAAAAAAAAAGTTTAAATGTGCTGTTAATAAATAAATAAAAAGTACTTCATTTTACTCTCAAACGCTGCTATCATGACTGTATGTGTGTGTTTGTGTAACTGTATATATGTGAATGT
This sequence comes from Eledone cirrhosa, assembly GCA_964016885.1. Classification (NCBI taxonomy): domain Eukaryota; kingdom Metazoa; phylum Mollusca; class Cephalopoda; order Octopoda; family Eledonidae; genus Eledone; species Eledone cirrhosa. The sequence continues at coordinate 199,269,752 of OZ024742.1, read as the reverse complement.
ATGTAAGTGTTTGTGTGAAAGTATGTGTGTCTGAATGTATGTCCATAAGCGTGTATTTTTGTAAGTTTGTCTGTGTTTGCGCGCTTATAGTTATATACAACATGCTGACGTGTATGTACACATATATACATATAGATCTATATGTGTGTACATACGTGTCAGCGTGTTGAAAAAATCCTAATCTCTCTTTCTCTCTCAATATATATATTAGATAGATAGATAGATATATCTGTCACATAATCACTATTTGTATCTCTTTCTTCACACACACACACCCTTTCTTGCTCTGTCTATATATATATGGTAGTTGAAGTGGTTGTGTGGCAGCGATATACCGGAAGTGTAGAAATTTGAAACTTTTAAAAGAAGTCAATTTTAAATAAGAAATAAAATTATTTATATTTAATCAAGAGTTAAGAAATTTAGTACATAAATTATGTAATATTCATTCATTTGGCAGTATCAGTAGAGGGTCGGGCGCCATGCTTTCCTGCATAGTTACAAATCCCGCCGAGGTTAACTTTGCCTGTCATCCTTACGGGGTCAATAGAATAAAGCACCAGTAATGCACTGGGTAATTGCTGGCCTTGTGCCAAAAGTAGAAACAATTATTTATTCAAAGTAATCCAGCTTATTTTACAAACAGGATAAAAAAATATATTCTTGATGCAGTCCCGCACTCCTCCCTTTGTTATAGTACAGATATAAATATATATATATATATAGAGAGAGAGAGCATAAATAAAGTTTTATACACTTAACATAGTGGAGGAACTGCTTCAAAACTGGCCTCTCATCTGAGTGCTTGATGTGAGGCTAGTTTTGATCAGCTCCTCCACTATATAGTGGTGGCCATAACTCGATCCAAAAACCTAAGACTGCACAAACATGTTAAGTGCATGAAACTTTATGCTAAATAAGCTTTCTTGCAATAGATTGAGCATTGTTTTCCTTGACCTTTTATATATGGATATATGCACACACACACTATATATATCTGTAATTCTTTAAGTTTATACATACACAGACAATGAATTTCCTATCTCAGTCATGTTGCTACAATAAGAAGTTAGCTTTCCAGTTTTAACTTCCTAGTTTTTAACTATATTATTCTCTGCAAATAGTTATTTCTCAAAAGTTAATCATACATTTAATTCTGTATGTCGCATACATATATGCTGAACATTTATGTAATTATATCCTAGAAATAAATCATAAAAATATTCTTATCTTTAATCACTTCTACATGTTAGTAATCAACATAAACTATATGGTTTCTCTTATGCAAACCATTAATTTATCAAAACACAAATTTCCCAGTTTGTATGATTGTTCATATATATGGTAACTCTGGTGTGTGTGTGTGTGTGTGTGTGTGTGTGTGTGTGTGTATATATATTTTTTTTTATGACTACACCTCTCTCTATATACACAAGAGTTCATTTTCCAGTGTCCTTCTCAACAAGGAAGATGAAAAAAAAACTTACCTCAACACTTAATTTTAAATCTTTAATTTTTAGTTTTTAATTCTTGTTGAAAACTCACCATTTGATAAGATGAATTTTACTAATACATCAAAACCGGTTATACTTTATAAACATTATGAAACTCTTTTCTGAAAGAATTGTCCCTCATTTTTCCCATAATATCACTTTTACAAATCAAAGAAAGGAAAAAAAAAAGAAAAGCAGAGCCTTAAATATATTTTCCGTGCTATTTCCAATCTCACCCCTCTCTCTCTCTCTCATATATATATATATAATCTCTGTGTGTGTGTGTCTGGAACTAGCTCTTCAAATGGCAAGAGCTCAGCCATCGGGCCCCAATTCTTTCTAATATAGTCACACTACTATTCCAAATATCGAGTGCTCTGTTGAATAATGGTCTAACTAGTTTAAAACTGGTTCTATCCTGATTATACAGGGTGTGGACGATATTTGTTCGCAATTTTCAACTGCTAACTTTATGCAAATTTTTTTTACTTCCGTTGTCACTGTTGTCTTCATAAAATCAGTGACTATTATTTATTTTCAGAATAATTGATTATGAATAATTTTGAACCTCCAAATTTGTGGAAGAGACACGGAGTTCTTCTTGGAATCCATGACGGGAGGACAAACAAGGAAATTTCAGACTTTCTCAGCGTCAGCAGGAGAAAGGTGGAAAAGGTCAGAAAGGAATTGTAAGATTCAGGATTCGACTACGAAGCAACATCAGAGAGGAAAACACATGATCGACGATCTGACGCCTTCAGAATGCCCGAGTTCGTCGCTGAAGTTCAGGATATCACCGACAATGAACCTAGCAAGTCGATGTGTGCCATTGCAAAGGAGAAAGGCGTGGATGAAAAGCTCATTAGGCTGGTGGTACATGAAGACATTCGCTACGTTTCATACAAGATGAGGAAAGGACAATTACTGTCAAAGGCGATGCAAGAAAAGCGACTGAAACATGCAAAGAAGCTGATCAACAAGTTGAAACACCCACTGGAGCCAGACATGCTGTGGTTTTTCTCCGACGAGAAAAACTTCTGCCCAGACCAGAAGATCAACTCCCAGAACAACAGGTGGCTCGCTGTCTCATCCAAAGACGTGCCCACAGAGTCATGCAGACAAAGTTTCCAGCGACAACATTGGTCTTAAGTGTCGTCAGCAGTCAAGGTGACGTCATGCCACCTCACTTCTTCCCTGAGGACCTCAAGCTAAACACCGATGTCTACATTCGCGTTCTGAGCGAGGTAGTAAAGCCCTGGATCGACCAGGTAGCTGCAGGTAGGCCGTACATGTGGCAGCAAGACTCAGTACCCTGCCATACCAGCCGAAAGACCCAAGCCTGGCTGTCAGAGAACTTCGTCAACCACACTTCACCTGACATCTGGCCTCCCAGCTCACCTGGCTGCAACCCCCTCGACTTCTTTGTGTGGGGATACAGTTGAACGAGACACCAACAGATCTAGCTGCAATATGAAAGACCATCTGAAGGCCAGGATCACAAGTGCCTTTAGGGGCCTAAATCGAGGGACAGTGACGAAGGCCTGTAGCCCGTTCCAAGGCCGCCTTGAGACCGTCATCAAAGCCAATAGCGGGTTTATCGAGTGAGATCGAAAGAACAAGTCATGAAGACAAACTGCCGCAAGTTTGATAAATATATCTTAAAAAATAAAACTACGGTGTTATTTTTTCCTAGACAGTAATCTTGCGAACAAATATCGTCCGCACCCTGTATATATATATATATATATATATATATATATATATATATATATCAGGATAGAGTAAAGTGTGACAATATTAGAAAGAGCCAGGGCCCGATGGCTGAGTCTCGCTTTTCAAGAGCTAGTTCCAGACAAACACACACAGATGAGAGAAAATATGTTCAATATCATTGCTGTCATTATTGAAATAACAAGTCTACTAGTATAATATATAATCTACACCATCTATAATAGATAATGCTCTTTTATTCTTTTACTGGTTTCAGGCATTAGGCTACCATCATGCTGTATATATTTTTTCATTTCTGGTACGTATCAATCATTTTGGTTGAACTGCTAGATTTAAGGACATAATCAAACATATACACAATAGGTTTCTGTAGTTTCCACCCTCAAAATTTCACTCACAAGGCATTGGTCAATTCAAGGCTATAGTTAAAAGCACTTTCCCAAGATGCAGGACTGAACCCAGAACCATGTGATTGTGAATTGAGCTCCTTAACTAGACAGCTCTGTCTGTTCCTATATAATACTAGCTAATGTACCCAGCTTCGGTCGGGGAAACAGATGATAAGAGAAGACAGGTAGAAGAAAAAAATGACTGTATTGGATGTTTATCTGGTTTACAGTACGAGATGAGACTGTGGTGTGTGTGACAAGACAAAACAGTAAAAAAAAAGAAATCTTCCAGATACACCAAATTCTTTGTTTTAGTGTTTGTGTGTAGTATATGAAGATTTCTAGGTGTTCCTATACGTGAACAGTCTACATATAACTGTCCATGGGTAAAAATCGATTCTCTCAGATTCAATTCTACAACTTTGAGCGTGAGCTTTATTTTTGGTCATAGCAAAAATACCTCTAACTGGGAACTGACACTTTGAGAATTTGAACAGCAGCTCGGTTGGGGGGGGGGGGGGGGGAATAAGAGGAATCCTGGGAATAAATGCACTTTCTCCTTGATGATTGCCTCCAAGAATAGTGACCTCTAGGAGGTGGTTCATCTAATTTTATATAAGAATCTTTAAGTTATGTTCTAAATGCCTGCTTAATAATGAGGTTAGTTATATTACTAAATCCTTCCAAATTTTTGATAATCTTTTTAAATTGTTTGAAAAATCAGTGTTTCATTAGAAATATGGTAACAAAAGGGTTATTACATGTTTGGATGCAGATACTTGAGTTTTGTTGAGCCAACTACAAATTCATTGGCAAAACTCTAGTACCATTCAACCAATATACATTTGTGTGTGTATGATGATGAGTGTGCATGTGTTGCATTAACTCCAAATTAAAATTGACCTAGTCCAGATGACCTGTACAACCTATGCTGGCATGAAAACCAGATGCTAAGCCTTTGGATACCAAACTTCCTGAAACTACCCTTGGTTCTACAATACAAAACTGTATATTATGAAGTCTTTAAACACCATCACAATTTCACGTGAGAACCTTTAAATTATTCTCTTAACATCAGTTTAACTCTTTAATTATTTTCAAAATTATTTGGTAACAATAAGATTAAGGCCACCACACACTCATCTACAATGATACATTGTTAAAATTATAATAATCCAGTTCAGCAACAGTAGTGAGAATTTGTTAACACATGTAAAATGTAAATATACCTATTTAGACGTTTGTGTTTGTATACACACAAACACATACCCAGGGTCGGATTTAGACATTGGGAGGTCTGAGGCACCTCAGGTGTGTGTGGGTGTGTGTGTGGGGGGGGGGGGGGGGGGGGGGGGGCTCATACACACAAAAAAAATAGAATACACAGCAAACACCCCAATTTTGCATATCAAAGTTAGCTTGGTGCAAGTAATTAGAATTTATAGAAGCTATACATACAGGTATTAAATTCTAAAAATCTAACCATCCTAAAACTAAAAAGCCCAGCTGAGGGCACAAATAAATTGCTACAACCGTCGCTGATGGGGCCCACAACTGCAGGGTGCTCGGGACAATTGCTCCCTTTGCCTTGTCACACAGAACCTCCATCAGACTTACATTAATGGTACATTTTTCTGCAGAATCCTCAGCCACTTACAATTTCATGGACAGGCTGTTCCATTGATCGAATAACTGGAACAATCATCATCAAAACCGACAGGTTCATTCTATTCCATGTATAAACACACACAGATTCATAAACACATACACACACGTGTGTGTGTGTGTGTGTGTGTTTAATTTGTAACCAACAAGTAAAACTAATGTCCTGCGGTCAACTGTTCACTTGTATACACCATTGGCGTATACAAGTGTCACATATTTGATGGACTGACTACTCTACTATTTCTAAGTTTGCTAATATTTCTACAAAATCTACTACTACTACTATTAAGTCTGCTACTACTAATGCTGATTGTTTTACAGTACTAGTAACACAACACACTGATACAGTACAATGAGTGCAAGAGAGGGATAAAGACAGGTAGAGCGAGAGAGGGGAGATAAGACAGACAGAAAGATAGAGAATGGGAGAGAAAGACAGGAAGAAAGCCAAAGAGATTGAGTGGACAGTCACTCATAAAAAAAAACTGGTCTTAGAGTAAAGCAGCAACACAAAATACAATGTGTACAAGAGGGGGGGGGGGGGCAGAGAGAGTCAGTAGATAAATTTTTAAAAATACTATTTTTCTAAAACAATAACCATATTTCCTGGCGTCGAAGACGTTACTTTTTCCTAAAATAAGTCTCAAAAATCTACCATGTGTCCTGGAGGCCGAGGGTTGTTTATTATATTTTTTCCAATTTTAGGTTGTCAAAATTAGGGTGCGTCCTTGAGGACGAAGCATCTTTGGTGCCGGGAAATCCGGTACATTCTTAAAATAAAACTTGTTTGATCCACACACTCATAAATCATCAGCATCATAATTGTTTTACATCTTTTTCCATGCTTGTATGGGTTGGACATGTTTTCTCCAGTACAGCTTCCCTCTACTCATGGTGCTCCTTTGTCGTCATCTCTGTGAGGTTCAGAAATTTGAGATCAAGCTCTCACCACTTTGGCCTAGGCTTTCCTCAATCTATCTCTTCCACAGTTTCCTCCCACCAAGAACACTTGGCACTTCTTCACCTCACAATTATCATCCATACACTTCACATGTTAATACCATACAATTATCTCTCTTGCACGCAACATTTGATTCCTCTTATGCCTTTTTTTTCTTCCTTCCCTTAGCTCCTCCATGCTTTATCTTTCAGACACACTAACATTATACATCCGTTGGAGTATTCTTGAATCATTCTTGTACGCTCTGATCAATCAACAAGATCCCAGACCTCATTCGCTTACCGAGTGGGGTGGACCTCATCAAATCAGACCAAGAAAACAATGTTTCCATTGGTCTTGCCATTGCTGATACTATCTACCGGTCGCAACTCCTGGCAGAAGGAGCAAGTGAAATAAAGTATCTTGCTCAAGGATACAACACATCATCTGGTCCGAGAATTGAACTTGCAACCTCACAATTGCGAATCCAACTCCCTAACCACTAAGCCACGCTCCATGTACAGTTCACACAGTCTCTATATTCACTGCCAATGTTTCACTACCATGCAGCATTGCATTTCTCCATGCAGCATTGCATTTCTCCATGCGGCATTGCATTTCTCCATGCGGCATTGCCATGAGATATCCAATGTTTTGACAACTCTGCTAATTCACCAATTTCACATACAGCAACAGTGGTAGGGAATATGCTCAGCAAAAAAGGAAAAAAAAAGACATTTTTTTTAACTCTTTCATTACCATATTTCTAATGAATGGCAGTGCCCATGATTTTCAAATAATTTTGAAAATAATCAAGAATTTTGTAGAGATTAAGTAATATAACTAATTTTCACATTATTAAGTTGGCATTTGCAACACAAAGGGTCTTACATAGAATTATGGTGGAAGGTTTTTAGATAAATATAAACACTTTAAAACAAATAGTTTTGTATCATAGAACCAGGAGCAGTTTCAAGTGGTTTAGTATTAAAAGAGTTAATGCATTTTTACCTACCAGACCAAATCCAATGGTCCCAATCATAATTATTTTACTAAATCCCTCAAAATGCTTCGTTAATTAATTGAAGAAGGCTGTATTTCATAAGAAATACAGTCACAAAAGGGATTGAATACAAAAATGAAAATAATTATAATTGTAGAAGGCATACCTGCTGCAGTTGTCTCTTTAGGGAGAGCTGCAGCTCCCTGAGGTTGCTCCACTTCCATAGACTGGCAAAACGTAGCACCAACATTGGAAGTTTTGTCTTTTTCGTGAGGAATGATTTTATCAGTTGACTTGCTGCTAGATCCAGCTGTGTTACCACCTAACCTCGCTAGTCTTCTGCGACGAATCTACAATAATAACAATAATAACAATGATAAATGTTTAATACATATAACAACATAACAATAACAACTTTTAACATCCTGTACCATGATATTGCATTAGCAATAGAGAGAAAAGAACACCGACTGCATCACATTAAAAATTAAAATCTTTAATACTGTAAATTTTCAAAATGATCTATCCACTAGTAAAGATAGTATAAACATTTGAATTAACAAACCACATGAAGTCACATTAGCAACTTATTCTTGGAAATAAAAAACAGCACTGTGACTGCATCGCGTTAAAAATAAAAATCTTTATCCTAATACTGCAAAGGTTCATAATGATGTATGTGTCCACCAGTAAAGATACTGTAAACATTTGAATTAACAAACACATTTTTAGATATTTTCGGCTAAAAAAAGAAAAAGTGCCTTTGGTCATGATTCACAAGTTCCTCTTCAAGGTACAAGGTTGATCAAGGTGTTTTATGGAAGACCAACAGTTGCCTATGCATGCATGCTCCACCTTACTATGACACCATGTTGTCTAAGGGAGAAGCCAATACTACTTAGCACCTGTGTTGTCACAAGTAATTTTTTCCAGCTGAGTGGACTGGAGCAATGTGAAATAAAGTGTCTTGTTCAAGAACACAATGCACCACCTAGTCTGGGAACTGAACTTACAACCTTATGATCATGAGTCACATATCTTAACCACTAAGCTGTACACTTCCACAATCACATGTAATAATCATAATAAGCATTCTTCCTCATCACATGCTGTGTGTATCCAGTTTAGAATAGGTACACAGTTGCTTGCATATCATAAAACATCAGAAAGAAAGGCATCCAGCTATAAACCATCACTTCAATAGACCCAATGAGGAGCATAAAGTCCTGATGAGGGTCTGCAAAGGTAGCTCCTGCTTTAGCATAAGAAAATGATCATAAATACTTTTTGCATCATCCTCAGCATCATTTTTACATCTGCTTTCCATGCTGCCATATGCTGAATGGGTTATCACAGTTTAAATCAGTTTTTATTCAGAGATACTGCCCTCTTAGACAGGTTAGTGGTCCATGTTCCATTTTTTGGCATGGTTTCTACAGTTAGTTGCCTTTCTAATGTCAACCTTTTTACAGAGTGCACTGGGTGTATTTTATTGTGGCATCAATACTAGAATGGTTCTGACCTTGGCAAGATTAAAGACTACTCTCAACTCTACACTATCTCTAGTCAATCACCAACAATGTATACAGGGTACATTTTGTCATAACCCCAGCACCGGAGATGTTATGTACTCTTCAAGATAAAAGAGGCCTCGCTATGCAACGATGTCTCCATTCATTCAACACAAGTATAATATAATGTTTCTAACTTATACACAAGTCAATTTATATCGATATTTGTAATAAAATTGTAAATGAAACAGCCTGGTTTTTGGCATAGATACAAAGTGACTACAGTTGAAAAGAGAGAGAGAGAGATAGTGTCAACTAGCAATAAATGAGGCTGGAAGATTGCCAGAAAGCTACTGAGAAATAGTCAACCTAATGAAATTATACACCAAATCCTAATTTGACAAGATGAAGTATGAAAGACAATAGCTGTGCATACCCAGTTTAGAATAGGTACACAATATGTCAAAGAGGTGACTAAAAATGTTGGCACCAGGAAAGATATCTGGCAGTAAAACATTGACCCAAAAAAGAACCCAAGATGGGTATTAACCTTTTTAATACCAATCCAACAAAAATCCACTCTAGTTCTATGAAAGAAAACCACATTTTAAAGGGTCCCTATTTAAAGTATTTAAATTCAATTAAATAGCCTAGTGGTTAGGACTTACAATCCTAATGTTGTGGGTTTGATTTCTGGACTGGATTGCATAGTGTGTTCTTGAGGAAAATACCTCATTTGATGTTGCTTCAGTATACTCAGCTGAAAATGAGTACTAACTAGGGATTTGACCTTACAATGAGACTGATGTCCTGTCCTAGAGAAGATTCTTGTACTCTCAGTTGCTTAATACAAAGGAAACTGGGATAAGCACTGATCTAAAGGGCCCCTGGGATTATGACAAGGTTTTTTTTTATTTAAATCAAAATCTTCTAATACAATTTTATATAAGAACCATATGTTAAGTTACTGTCTCGGTAATGAAATAATTTAGTACATCCTTAAAACATTTAATTAATTATTTGAAATATGATCACAAAAAGAGCTAGTCCTGCGGCTTGCATGATTACACCCTGCTTTAAACAGGGAAAATGGCCTTAAAACACTTGGTGTTGTTGTTGAAGTATGAAAGACAGAGTGATTAAAACATCAGATTAAATTCCTGTAGCCCTTGGTTTGGCTCTCTGCACTCCAGATTCACATCCCACTGAGGTCAACTTAGTCTTTCCCCCAAGTTGTCATTAAGGTTATCCAGGCACAGAAATCCAATTAAGTACTGACTTGGTCCAATCTGTGTGAAGATGTGTGGCCTAGTGGTTAAGGTATTGGACTCAAGATCATAATGTCATGGTTCTTTGATTGGGCAATGTGTTATGTTCTTGAGCATGAAGATTCATTTTACACTGTTCCAATACAGTGTTTCAATACACAGATGAAAATAATGAATACCAGCAGAAACTATGGGCTAAGCCCTGCATCATAAGCAGCCATGGAAAGCAGATGTAAAATGATGATGGTGATGATGCCAACCTTTTATTTAATTCTATCAATTTGGGATAGACTTTTTTTTTCTTTCATTCATTCTTGATATTCAGTTCATCATCATCATACATTCACCTTGCCATTGACAGCCTAAGTGTCTGTCCCTATCCTAGTAAGAGGTTATGCATGACTGGTTATGAGTGGTCAATTCATGTTTACAATCAGCAAGACAGCTGTTGTTTACTCTTAGCCAAACATGTTTTCATTTTTTTTTTCCTTTTTCAGTGTAGGATGAGAAAACAAAGAGAAAGGTTTCTGGTTTCTACCAGTTACACTTAGTTAAAACTATAACCTTCAAAAGAGGTGACATTGCACCTTGTGAGATTGGTCTAACTAGTTTAACTACTCAATAACAGGGAGGTATGTGTCTACACACACACATAAAAGCTACTTTTAAATATCAGTTGATAAACATTAATAGCTGGACATCCTGTGAGTGTGTAATATAATGTGACAACATTCAGTTTTTCTCTAATGAAATTTAGATTTAGATTTTATGGTTACAGACGCAGGCGCGTGCGTGTGTATGAGTGGTGTTCCAGTTATTGGATCAACAAAATAGCTTTTTTCTTTTTCTTCAAAGACTTATTTCTGGGAACTTCCAGTAGGTCTTGACAGAAGCAAACATACCTAACTGATCCGGCTAGATCCCAAAGCATGACCAGTCAAGCTTATGGATGTTATCCAACCATCTAAGAGTCTACCCTTGGGTCTAGTTATTCTTTCCTGAGACATTCTAACCACATGCCAGAGCTGTAATCTCTCAATTCGGAGAAGTAGCATCTCTACCTGGAGTGACTCTCTGATCTCTAAGCTATGCACTCTATTGAGTAACCTTATTCCCAAGACCCTTCGAAGGAACCAGATTTTGGCCACTTGTATTCGCAATCGTATTCTATCAGTCATTATCCAAGATTCATGGCATAGATAATGGTTGGACAATTACCAAATTGAAAAGTGAGTTTGGCTTTTACACCCACCTCCTTTCTTCTGATGCACCAGTTCCTGCAATTCTTGCACTTAATTCAGCCTCCTACCTTCCATTACTTGTGAACACAACCCCAAGATACTTGAAGTTCTGCACTTGCTTCAGTAGAACTCCACTCACATGTAGATTGCATTGCACAAGGTTCTTTGAGAGAATGAGTGTCACAGCATTGATTTTCATTCCTGCTGTGCAGCACTCAGCAGCAAACCTATCAAGTGCATGTTAGTGATCACCTTCTAAAGAGTTAAGTAGTACTATGTCATCTGCAAATTCTAGCCAGTCTTGATATTACTTCCATCTCGGCTGCATATGTCAATCATGTTCATGGGGATTATGAACAGGAGAGATGACAGTATGCATCCTTGGTGGAGTTGGACACTTATACTGAATGATTTTGACTTAACACTGTTTAGCCAAACTCAAATACTAGGGCATTTGTATAGAGACTTCAGGACAACAAGAAACTGTCCATTGATCTCATACTCCAGCTAACTGATCCTATACACACCAGTCTTAATACCACTTCCCACACAGCTGCCCATGTCAATCATGTCCAGAATAACCTGAGCATACCATAGACATGCAAATCCATAATATTGTTTACAGAGAGATTTCAAAAGCTAGCCCTTTGAATTACAGGTACAACTCACTTTGTTCTACCTGAATGAACTGAAGCATGTGAAATAAAGCATCTTGCTTAAGGACACAATGCATAGCTGGGAATTGAACTCACAACCTTATGATCATGAGTTAAACACCCTAACTATTAAGCCATGCACGTACACACACACACACAGACGCAGATACACAAAAACATCAAGAAATTCAGAGATTATCATCATCGTTTAACATCCATTTTCCATGCTAGCATGGGTTATGGGTTAGACGGGTCATCTCATTTTAGGTAAGTTGGGTCAGGTGCCCATGTTTTACTCACTGTTTCTGTATGAATAAATTATTTTGAAAGTTGTTTTAAATAAATAACCAATAAGTTACCATAATAAAATGCCCACAGTACACTGTCACGTACCAAAAAGGGTTGAAAGGGCTCTACAATCACGTCAAGGCCCTAACTATCTCTCTATTGCTGGTGCCATGATGAAATGTTTCAAGTGGTAATGATGGAACCACGATAAAATGCACCATGTAAACTCTGTAAAGTGGTTAGTGTTAAGATCCACCTATAGAAATCATACCAAAAAGGATATAGCAAACTCTCCAGTAACATCACAGACATGTCAACTTCCTTAGTGCTGGTGCCACAATAAAATACATCTAATACATTCTATAAAGTGATTGGTGTGGGAAGGGCATCTAGCTGAAAAAACACATGTCAAAAGGGAATCTATTAAGCAAGATGTGGTCTCCGGCCCATCTAGGACAGTAGCTCTGAATATGTAAAAGGATGGTGATGATGAATATACATAGATGGCAAAGAGGACAAGAATGTGGACAAATAGATATTGGGTGAGAGGTGGGGTGAAGAGAGGGGTTCAGAACCTGTTCTCAGCAGTGAAGGCACATAGCCAACTGGCTAGGGTGTTGGACACACGAGCATAAGGTTGTGGGTTTGATTTTTGCCTAGGCAGCATGTTGTGTTTTTGAGCAAAATGTTTCATTTCACGTGACTTTTCATGATAGGAATAAGTACTCTGATCTATCATTAAAACACCCAAGAAACCTCCTATGAGAAACAACCTCATAAAAGGCAAACTAAACCTACATAGGTGGGAACTATAAATTTCATCTTAATTTTTTTTCCTGTCCTCAGCACTACACTACATTGTGGTCAGAACATTTAATCTGCTCTGACCTAGCTGTAAATTTGTAACATAGATTGCAGTTGTTAAAACGAACCCATATTCAAGCATGACCAGCCTGTCATTTTTGTTTTTGAAGGAGAAGATGGGTAAGCATGATGACTAGGAAAAAATGTAAAAAATAAACAGAAGCAAGCAGAAATAAAGACACACACAGTTGAATGCTTGAATATATATATATGTGTGTGTATGTATATACACACAAACAGGCACGCATACACATACACACACACGCAAAGAAAAACACAGAGACATGTAACTTATCTAATATCTGAGAAAGTAACACAAAATAACAGAAACTGAATGAAAATCAAAGATATAATGACAGTAACCAGCAGCCAAGTGAAATCCAATAATGAAGGTAGACATAGTGGTCAATATACTACTATTTAGATATTATTGAGTGGACGTAGCAAGGTCAAATGGTTAAACATAGCTAGAACTATATCTATCAGACTGGCCTTTCTCGGCACAGCCAGAAAATACTTCAGCCCCAAACGTCTGACCCTCTACAAAGCTCAGGTAACACCCTCAATGGAATACTGTTCTCTCTCTCTCTCTCACACACACACACACACAGACACACACAGACACAGACACACACACACACACACACACACACACACTGCATGCAGAAAAAAATCAGTTGTCTGATTGATAAAATCACTGATAAGCATGCTCCAACCTCTGCTATGGCCCAAAATTTTACTGCTACTACAATGACATCTGCTCCTTAAAACTGACAGACCTCTTGTTACCACTATACAGGCACTCCCACCTCACTCATCCTTCCTCCTCTCATTACCTCTATTGTCTCCAAACCCTAGACTAACTACTACCCAATCCTTCCTCAGCCCTCTGGAATTCTCTCCTTGCACATGTCTTTTTTGCAAGAGTTGGCCTATAACGATTTAAACTGAACATTAATAGCATCCATCTCATTGAGCCGTCCTCCACTGCTAGCAAATAAAGAAAAAAAACAGTCCAATTTTAACTTGGTTTCTACTGCTGGATGCCCTTCCTAGCGCCAACCTCATTTACATTCAGTACTCGGTGCTTTTTGTCATGACACTTACATGACAACTTTACAGTGTGGGCTGAGCGCTTTTTGCTGTGTCGTCATCACGACCACTTTACAGTGTGAGTTGGTTGATGATCAAACAGAGATAATAGTGAAAAGAAGACTTTTCAATCAAACCGGAAAATGACCATTCTAGTGCTAACACAATGATAAAATACCCTCAATACACAGGTGCCACAAACAATGCATCCATTACAAGCAGTAGGGTGGTCTGTATTAAGAATGGTATCCAGTCATTATACCAAATATAGAACGTATGAGCAAGATGAGGTCGTTCCAGCCTGTCTGGTCCCAGACTGTAGTAACTCATCCAGCCCATGCCAGCATGGAGAATTGCTGTAAAATAATTGTTTCTACTTTTGGCACAAGGCCAGCAATTATCCCAGTGCATTACTGGTACTTTATTTTATCGACCCTGTAAGGATGAAAGGCAAAGTTAACCTCGGCGGGATTTGAACTCAGAATGGCTAGGGCCGTAACTCTATGCGTCAAAGCATGGCGTCGGACCCTCTACCGATACTACCAATCCACCGCCTTTGCTGTAAAATAATGATGATAATGTTGATATATATATATATATATATATTATAAAGCTGACGGCCATATGTATGTAACACACTTTTCGCCAAAGATGTAACTTTTTCCAAGTAAGAAAGTGAGGGTATTTTTGTCTTCTAAATTTCGTTAAAAGATTAAAGATATTTTATTGTTTATTTAAATATTCACTTCTTTAAAATTTTCAAATGTCAACACTTCCGGTTATACGGCACTCCTCTCTCTTTCTTAGTCTGTCTTTTTAGATAGATACATAGCAATAACATCGCGCCCTTATAATATGTCTGTCTGGCTGCATGTCTGCATTGACTTCGCTTCTAACCAACTTATAATTAATTCAGTGCAAAGATACCGCACGCCCTCTCAATAATTAATTATATATATATATATATATAATTAGTAATAATAATAAATGTGAAGACTAAAATCCAAAGAGGGCTCGATAAGGATAAATATATATCAAATATAGAAGAACCCTTGAACAAATATTGTTCTCATTGCTGACGTATTATCTTCGCTTTTTTCCGTTCACTGCCAGGGAACGTCTTCACAAACCAAAGTATCGTCTTCCTGTTTTCCTTCGGTTGCAACGTTTTTCGAAATATTTACTTCTGTATTCACAGATTGATTTTTTTTAGTTTCAGAAGATCCCGTTAAGGGTGAAAGCAGCGATTCTTTGCTTAAACTTTAATCTGTTATTTTAATATATATATATTGGCCATATTACGATTTGTTATGGAGGCACATGGCTTAGTGGTTAGAGCATTGGGCTTGCAATCGAAAGGTTGTGAGTTCAATTCTCAGACCGGGTGATGTGTTGTTTCCTTGAGCAAGACACTTTATTTCACATTGCTCCAGTTTACTCAGCTGTAGAAATGAGATGATAGGGACTGGGGTCCCTATCATTCCACTGCAAAGTGGTCGTGCAGGTGCCACGGCAAAAAAGCATCCAGCACTCACTGTAAATGAGGTTGGTGTTAGGAAGGGCATCCAGCTGTAGAAATCAAGCCAGAATCAGTTCCCATCTCACCCTTGCAAGCAGGGAAAAGTGGACGTAAAATGAAATGATGATGATGATATACATATAATTATATATTGGTGTACAGATATTTTTGCATACACAAAAAAAAATATAAACAAACGTATTTATTTCACAAAAGCAGATGGCTTATCGTCATTGTTACTGCCGATATGCCACCCAAAAAGTCCCAGCCTGGCCGCAAGGTCAGATTTTCCAGAAGAAAAAATGTTACTAGAGCAACAGAGAGACTAAGCTTCGCGATTACCATCAACAAAGCTCAGGGTCAAACCCTAAAAGTGGCTGGCCTTCATCTGGGAAAACCATGCTTCTCCCATAGTCAATTGTATGTAGGATGCTCTAGAGTGAGCTCGCCAAACAATCTCTTCATCTTTGCTCTCGAGGGCCGAACAAAAAATATTGTGTACCTGAGGCTCTAACAATGTAATTTATGTATTTTCTGTTACTTGGAATTTCCATTATGGTTGTACAAATTATTGTTAAAAAATTTGTTCCCTGTTCAGCCTTTATTGTTGTAACTATCAATTTTCTTTAACTTACTGGCTGCTGAACTGGGGAATCCTAAAAACTATTAAAACCCAACATCAGAGCACGTTAAATAAAGTGTCTTACTTAAGGACATAACGCATCGCCTGGTCCAGGAATCGAACTCATAACCTGAAGATTGTGAATCCAATTCTCTAACCACTCAGCCACCCACCTTCCCATTAAAATAAAGGTAAATAAATATAATTGTTTCTACTTTTGGCACAAGGCCAGCAATTACCCAGTACATTACTGGTACTTTATTTTATCAACTGGTACTATATTTTATTTTATCAACCCCGTAAAGCAAAACAAGTGCCAGTCAACCAAACATGTAATAACTGTCTTGTCACCATATTTCTAATGAAAGACACTGCCTGTAACTATCATTATTAGGCTAGTTACGGCCCTTTAAGTTCAAATCTTGCCACGGTTAACTTTGTCTTTCATCCTTATGGAGTCGATAAAATAAAGCATCAGTAATACACTGGGGTAATTGCCGGCCTTGTGCCAAAAGTAGAAACAATTATTAGGCTGTTAGGAATATAAAGCTTCTTACATAAAATTTATGATGGAAGGTTTTTAAGTACTCTCGGGGCTCGAATAATCATCCCCCATCCGCTTAATAATTTTTCAGATTTTTTCCAACCTCTGCTTATTAAATTTTGATAATCTATCTCCAGCAAAAATCTATCTTAAGTAGTAGCAGTCCTGCAACAATTTTCTTTATATATTAAAAAACATACATAAAAAAAGAACATTACAAAAAATCCCATAAGTTATAAAATAATTAGGGTTGGAATCTCAATATGTAAACTAAATGACTAATTCTGGTTATTAAAAAAAACCAAGGGAGACAACCTAGAAAAAAACACCAATTTTCCAACTCCCTCACGCTATTCCCCCCGCCCCACCCCAAAAAAATTATTTGGGCCCTGAGAGTCACAACAAATACTTTAACAAAACACACTGATAATTTTGATAACCAAGAATTTGGAAGGTTAAATACAATTTTTTTTTTTTAATAACATGTTGTTTGGAACATAACTTAAAAAAAGAGCTGACATAAAATTATGGTGGGAAGTTTTGAGATAAAAATAAACATTTTATTGTAGAGCCAGAGGCAGTTTGGTACCACATCAGTAAATATTTGCTGTGACTTAGTGGTTAGGGTGTTTGGCTAACAACTGTAAGATCATCAGTTTGATTCCCCAACAGTACATTGTATCCTTGAGCAAGACACTTTATTTTGTGTTATCCAGTCCACTCAGCTTGAAAACACGTTATTTTGAGTATTTTCTTCTCTCGTTCTTTACAAACAACACACACACACACATGTATGAACTGTTATCGGAAATAAACAAATAATCGCTATCTACCTATAGATATACATGTGTGTGTATTATATATACACACACACACAGCTACATGCACATTACCAACAATAATACAATTATATATATACACATATATACACACACAAACACACAAGTATGATGATGATATATATATAAATAAGCAGCTCGAGTTACCAACAAACAGCCAGGAATGATGCTAGAATCTTTGGTAAACAACACATCAGTCGACTTGACCTACATTATCATTATTATTATTGGTAAATTTCTACTTGGAATCCATCAATTATCATAACAAAACACGGTAGTAGAATGTAGAGATTAAATGTTTTAAATAAACTAAAACAGAGATTGTCTTCTTTTTGCCAAATAATAATTTTAAAAAACTGGCATGTTGAATGAGAGTGTAGATATATAAAGGTTTCATCCATTAGATTAGTCATGCTGAGGCACTGTCTTTAAGGGTGTAAGTCAATAATATTGACCCCAGTCTGGTGCATACTTTATTGATCACTTTTAGTACGCTATATATCCAATTGTAGAAACCAAGCCAAAAGAACAGGACATGATCACCTGATCAGTACTTAGTAGGTAGCCTGTCTAACCCATGCAAGCCTGGAAAATAGGTGTTAAATGGTGATGATGATGACACCATATCTCTGTGTTTCGTGAGAGGCAACTATAAGGGCTGGCAGCAGGAAGAGCATCCAGCCATAAAACATTGTCTCTTATGAGAAAGGAGCCCCAGGATGAGTATGAAGTTTGTCACAAAGCTCACAAGGCTAACCACTGTTTTAGCAAGGAAAATGACCTGAAAACATTTGTTGTTGTGTACTGTTGAACTGCTAGGTTCATCATCATCATCATCATTTAACGTCTATCGAAGTTGATGATGATGATGAACCTAGCAGTTCAGATAGAGCATAATAAAAAAAAAATGCAAACATAGAAAACACACACAGAGTGAAAGAGAATCTGCAGTGCCAAGACCAGGGAGACCTCTAATCATAAGAGTACTCAATGCATGGAGAGATGCAGAGTGGGTATAGAGATATGTGAAATCCCGACCATGGTGCCAAGTGGTTTCAGCTTGTGTGCGAGAACACAAGCCAAAACCACTTGGCACCAGTCAGGATCTCTCTCTCTCTTTCTATAATGATTTGAAAATTTGCCAGTAACGTAATATATTCCCCTGTTTTTGAATTCGATTTTTCACAATTGATAATTGAGAATAGCGATTTCAAGATGGCAACAAGGTGATGAAACATATGTAAATGCTAGAAATAAACCCTACTGTACCACTTATCTGTTAATCCTCTTTTTACCTATTGTATATATATATATATATATATATATATATATATATACACACACACACACACACACACACACACACACACACACACACACACACACACACACACACACACACACACACACACACAAACATACATACATACATTATGGGTGGATTCCCGAGGGAGATCAGATGATCACGATTAAAAATGGTACTCAACATGATGGTAGAATATATGCACCTTTATATTATATAGAAATGACTTCTACAGGATTAGAACTGTTTCATTCATTTGAAATCACCAGGAATGTCCTGATGACTTCATATGAATGAAACAGTTCTAGTCCTGTAGACATCATTTCTATATAAAATAAATATATCATCATCATCATCACCATTGTTTAACGTCCATTTTTCCATACTAACATGGGTTATACATCTATATATATAACATTCTTTGTCTCTTTGTCTGTCTATCTTTTCCGTATGCATTCTCAAATGGCTCAACCAAATCAAATCAAATTTTACAAGGTAAAATAGACCCCAGGATTAACAACATGCAGTTTTTATTTTCATTTGGATTAAAACAATATAACATTCTATCTAAAATATTCTACTATAGCCAACTATAATAAATGGATATTTTATACTACAACGACACATTTTGTATAGGAGTGTGTATGTTTGTGAGTGTGTTTACGCATTCGTTACACATGTTAGACCTTAGTAAGTTACATACACATACATCTTCAAGTAAATATTTAATCAGATACACAAAGAATTAAACACACACACACATCTACACATGTGATGACTGACAAGTACATGTGTGTGAGTATGTATGTGTGAGTATACATTCATTTCTGTGAAGACTGATATATCGAAACCTGGGGGTGAAACTTTGTATGAATGTATGAGTGTGTTTTTTCTGAGTTTGTGTGAGTGTATGTGTGTCTGTTCGTGGGTGAAACTCTGTATGAATATTATGTCTGTGTGCGTTTTTTAAAAGTGTATGTTTGTGTCTGTATGAATGTATGTGTGTTTTTTATAAGTTTATGTGAGTATGTGTGTTCGTGGGCGAAACTGTGTGTTTGTATGAATGTATATCTGTGTTTGCTTTTTATAAGTGTATGTTTGTGTGAGTGTATATGTGCCTGTTCGTTTATATTTATTTTCTCATACCGTTAAATTAGGAGTTAATACATTTGCTTATATTTGGTTAATTTACACTGCATACAAAAATAATAATTAATATATATTTCTTTTGGATGTTGATACTTATTTGTTTTCAATATTGAAAAAAAAAATGTTTATATCTAAATATTCCTCTCATACCTACAGAGGTTCCATTTGAATTTAAGAGGCTTCAGTTTCCAGTCAAACTAAGTTTTGTTATTTCAATTAACAAATCTCAAGGTCAATCCCTCAAGGTAGTTAGACTTGATCTCTCTACTACATGTTTCTTCCATGTCAACTCTATGTTGGTTGCTCACGAGTTGGAAGCAACAACAATTTATTCATTTGGACATCAACAAAAAAATTACACAATGAATATTGTTTACCCTGAGGTACTTCAAGATTGACAGATTTTCATTTCTAAATTCTATTATCATTACAATTTTGATATTTTTTTATGAAATATAGATATTTTGACATAATTATGAGAAAAAATTTTATCTTCATATTTATTGTTTACTAATCTGAATAAGAACAACAGTAACCCGAGCAATGCCGGGTCATTCAGCTAGTATGTGTATGTATATACATACCATAGAAGTAGTTGATTAGCAATGGATGAGGTTGCACAGAGAGCATAGTAGCTAGGATAAAGACAGGATGGACAAAGTTTAGGGCTTTACAACCTCTGTTGTTAAAGAAAGGTTTCTCTCTATGAAAGAAAGGCTGGCTGTATGATGCCTCAGCACTAACACTTAACAGAGTGTACTGGGTGCATTTATCATGTAGGGCACCAAAACTAGAGAGGTTGTCATGTCCTTGATACAACTAAAGAGTCCTCTTGACCTTTTTTGGCATGGTTTCTTCGGTTGGATGCCTTAACACTACTTTACAGAATGTAATGGGTGCATTTTTCATGGCACCAGCACTAGAGAGGTTTTCATGTCATGACTGGGGGTTCCTCGCAACCTTTTTTGGCATTGTTTCTACAGCTGGCAGCCCTTCCTAACACCATACCACTTATAAAGTGTGCTGATTGTGTTTTATCATGGCACCAGCACTAGGGAGGTTGTCAGTCACTGACTCAACTGAAAGGCCCTCTCTGCCCTATGGAGAGAATAGAATGAGGGAAGTAAGAAAGATGATAGACATATCATGAGTAAATGACAAAAGGTGTGGGGGGGGGAGCAACAAGTTCAATGTCATGAGTATATGACAAGAGAAGAGGTGAAAAAGCATGTTGTGGGTGTACGATAGGTGTGGTGGAATTTGTCAGGGTGTTGAGGAAGTGGAAAGAGATGGGGTGATCAGGTTAGAGTGGGGGATGGGTTTCCGCATTTTCCATCTATCAAATTTTACTCACATAGCCTTCACCAGTTAAATACTCCATCCTAGACCTACCTCTCCAATCCCCACCCTACATACATGCACCACTCCCACTTTCCACATCTGATGCACCTCTCTGGAGCAACCCATGCATACAAGCATGGAAAGCTGAACATGCTCTCTCACAATGCTCTAAAATGGCTAAATGCTATCAGTTCACCCTGTAAAGTGATCATGTTGGTGACACTCAGTCCACACTGTGAAGTGGTCGCCTTAGCGCTACGACTAAAAGTGCCCAGTCCACACTGTAAAGTGGTCATGTTAGTGTCATGACAAAAAGCACCCAGTCTAAACTGTAAAGTGGGTGTGTTAATGTCATGATAAAAAATGCCTAGTCCATACTATAAAGTGATCGTTTTCAAGCCACAATAAAAAGTATCTAGTGCAGACTGTAAAATAGCCATTAACGTGGTTGGCATTAGGAAATACATCCAGTCGTAGAAACAAAACCAGAGACAGTTCTGTATGAGCAAGACACGGTCATCTGATATGACTTGTTCCACAATGGCACAACTTGTCTAACCCATGCTTGTGTGGAAAAATAGACATTAAAACAGTGATGACGATATATATCATCATCATCTATAAATATATATATGTATATTACTAGAAGATGGGACAAAGTGTCTGTCCTTACTAGAAGACGGGACAAAGTGTCTGTTGTAAACACTAAATTCCTCCCCCGTGAAGAATGCACCTCCCAACATAGCCTAGTAGTTAGTGACCTCATAGTCAGAAATAGACGTACTCGACGACAGAGGAGGCCAACCTTGAGGAGAAGAATATGGAAGTTGAAGGACCCCAAAGCCAGTGACAAATTTAAAAGCTTATTACTTGATGCCTTTGACAATAAGGAAGAGCAATTAGAGATGTGCGATATAGAGGAACAGCGTCAATTCTTGAAAGTGAACCTGCTGAAAGCAACGGATGAAATCTGTGGCTGGAGCAGACCTATTGGCAGGAGGGGAGTAACTTGGTGGTGGAAGAGACAATCAAGGCCAAAAAGCAGGCTTGGAAAGTATGGCAGAATGGGGGAAGTAGAGAGCACTATCAAGTGGCCAGGAGAGAAGCTAGGAGACAAGTGTACCTTGCAAAAAGGGAAGCAGAGGATAGAAAGTTCAAGCATGTTCTACAACAAAGGTTCTCAACGGGGGGGGGGGGGGGGGGCATATGCACCCCCCCTGGGGGGGGGCGTTTCGGAACTCCAGGGAGGCGTTTGGGAGCAAGGTCACGTTAGGGGGCGTTTGGAGCTGGGGGAGGGGGATTGAGGGGGCGCTGGAAGGCTCTTTATTTTGGTAACTTTTATAAGCCATATTTGTATGTCTTTGAGACAGCCAGTGTGAATGCATTTGAATGAGCTTGCAGACAGCATAACTATAGTCTGACCACAGCTGTGAGCAGGTGAGTCCGGTAATTGAGATCCTAAAAATGGAAAAAACCACAGTCAACTGGGTCAAAGACACTTTGAGCGCAGCCAGTTAGAATCTTATCTTTCCTTCACCGATAACAATGTATTTCATGTCTGAAATTATTGACTCAACCATAACAAGTTAACACTATGTAGATCTATTTTATTCCCTATTGTATAAATAATATTACAAATAAAAAAAAAGAAAAGAAAAAACAGAAGCGAGTAGCACTCACATCTAGGACCACATGCAACACAATCAGATAATACACACATCTTTGGAATATTGTTAATCAATTTTTTAGTAATCTACTGATATAAAAATCAGTAGTATATTGAAAAATGGAAAAATAGGGAGGGGGGGGCGTTTCGTGATTTCGAGGGACAAAAGGGGGCGTTTGGCCTAAATGGGTTGAGAACCTGTGTTCTACAACGTGAGGACCAAAGGAAAACCGTGATATTGTCGGGAAGAAGTGTGTCCGTAATGATAATGGTGTACTTGCGCTCACTGATGCTGATAAGTAGATAGCCTGGAAGTGTCACTACGAGAGACTATTAAATGAGGAGAATAAATGGGAAAAAGATAGTCTGCCCCAAATCGATCCAATAGAAAGACCAGCAGTGCAAGTTAAAGGTAGTATAATAAGTAAGGCATTAAAAGATATGAAGATAGGCAAGGCAGCTGGGCCTTCGGAGATAGTTGCTGAGATGTTGAAGGCATCTGGTATGGTGGGACACACTATGGTTACCCGTATAGTTAACCAAGTAATACAGAATGGGGTCATACTGAAAGACTGGCATAGCAGCATCATCATTAACTGCTACAAGAGTAAAGGGGATGCTCTAGATAGGGGAAACTATAGAGGCATTAAGTTAGTTGACCAGGTCATGAGTTCACAGAAAGAGTTATAGCACAACTAATCAGAGAGCAAATTGATCTAGATGAAATGCAGTTTGGGTTTGTGTCAGGTAAAAGTACTACAGACGCTCTTTTCCTTGTATGTCAACTACAAGAAAAGTACCTAGCTACTTAGCTTTTGTAGACCTGGAGAAAGCCTATCTGGTGGGCTCTTAGAAAACTAGGTGTAGATGAATGGCTTGTGAGAGCTATACAAGCTATGTATAATGAAACAGTCAGTAAGGTTAGAATTAACAATGAGTATTGTGAAGAATTTAGTGTAAAAGTTGGGATTCATCAAGGCTCAGTCCTTAGCCCCCTCCTATTTATTATTGCCCTTCAGGCTATAACAGAGGCGTTCAAGACCAGCTGCCCATGGGAACTCCTATACGCAGATGATCTAACGCTCATAGCTGAATCAATGGCTGAACTAGAGAAGAAATTCCAAACATGGAAACATGGCCTAGAATCAAAAGGCCTTAAAGTTAACTTGTCTAAGACTAAAGTTCTAGTTTGTAGAAAGGAAAATAGGGCACAGGTGCCCTCAGGAAAATGGCCATGCTCAGTGTGTAGGAAAGGAGTAGGCAGAAATTCCATTTTATGTCCCAAATGCAAAGTATGGGTACATAAAAGATGTAGTGGGATCACAGGTAAACTGTCTAAGAACGTAGACTTTATATGTGGCCAATGCTCAGGTGCAATAAGTAGAAAGTGTCCACAGGATACTAGCTCCTTCGATTGCCCGGTGACAAAATTAGCAGTGGTGGAGGGTGTTCTGAAAGTACGGTAGCCAGAGTCAGAACGGGATGGAAAAAGTTCAGAGAGCTTATACCGCTGTTGGCCACAAAAGGTTTCTCTCTAAAAATGAAAGGCAGATTGTATGATGCCTGTATACGAACAACAATGTTACATGGCAGTGGGACATGGGCATTACGTGCAGAGGACCTGCGCAGACTGGAAAGGAACGAAGCATGCATGCTCTGTTGGATGTGTAATAGTAATATACGTGAACGGCAAAGCATAAATGAACTAAGTGAGAAATTAGGAATAAGAGGGATCAGATGCTGTTTATTTGAGAGAAGACTGCGTTGGTATGGTCACGTGATGCGCATGGAAGATGACAGCTGCATAAAAAAGTGCAGGGCGATCAAATTTGATGGTAGTTACGGAGTAGGTAGACCCAGAAAAGCCTGGGACGATCTGATAAATTCCGACCTTACACATTTGCACTTCTCTAAGACAATGTCACTGGACCGAGATCTTTGGCGCTATGCAGTAATACAGAAGACCCGCCTTGCCTATGTACAAAACGAAACCTATAGTCAGTACGCACTTCCTAACCAAATATACACCCCAATCCACTACCCCTACCCTATCCTCCCACTCCCACCAACCTCTCTGTAAAGTTGGTACCACAACATACAGTCCATGTCAATGAGATAATGAGATTGAGATCGTGTAGGTGTCAAAAAAAAACACACAGTCCACGCTGTAATGTGGCCGTGTAGGTACCACAGTAAAAAGTTCCCAGTTCCACACTGTAAATGTAGTTGATGTATGTTAGGAAAGGCATCCAGCCGTAGAAAGCCTGCCAGATAGTCCTATATGACCGAGACAGGGTCACCCGACCAACCTTGCCTCAAGTGGCACAACTCCCGTCTAAACCATGCTAGCGTAGAAGATGGATGTTAAACGATGATGATGATGATGATAAAATATATATATATATATATTTATATAAAAAACCTGTAGAGCCAATATTTATATGTACATATTAAAGTTTAAGCAAAGAATCGCTGCTTTCATCCTTTTACGGGATCTTCTGAAAAAACAATCTGTAGATGCAGAAGTAAATATTTTTAAAAATGTTACAACTGAAGGAAAACAGGAAGATGATACATTGGTTTGTGAAGACATTCTCTGGCGATGGACGAAAAATATGCGAGGATGATTACGTCATTATGTGGAGCGATAAGAACAATCTCTTGCAAAGACAAAAACACATTTATGCTATTAAAAAAATCAGACTAATATTCTATTTTGAATAACAATGATTTCCAGCTCTGAATTTTGAGAATAATGTAAATAAAATTACGAAACAAAAATGACTGAAGTTAATAATGATGAGAACATTAAAAGTATTGTAAATAATGAACTTACAATCACCTGTTATAGGCCTTGAAAAGTCCCACCATATGGTCGGACGAAACGGCTGTCGGCAGTAAACTTGTTATAATGTCATAATAGTTCCTTTGTTCTTTATGCATGATTATATATATATATATATATATATATATATATATATATATATATATGCATGATTATATATATATATATATATATATATATATATATATGCATGATTATATATATATATATATATATATATATATGCATGATTATATATATATATATATATATATATATATATATATATTCTATCTCTGGGATGGACACACGCGTATAACTTGCTGAGTAAGTTCTGTTTAAATTTCTATAGAAATTCTTGTCTGATAACTTTAATTTTTGTACCATTTTGTAGAGGGACTGCCAGGTCAAACTTTGATCTGGTCAGTCTCTCAAAATATTCTACGCCTTTAGGCGAAATAGTTAAACAAAAAAAAAAGTTTTTTCTTGTTGAAAAGTCAATATTTTTTTAAATGGCCGAAGCTTCTTCACCAAAATTCGAAGGAGGAAAGGGGAAGATGAACTTACAGCTTCCCCCTGCCACTGTCACAGTAGCAGAGGTCAAGAAGAAAGGTCAGCCAGAGGAAGAATTCTCTCCACCTGTTAACCGACAACTTGACGTTGCCATGGCAACAACCCAAAGAACCAGCAGCAACAGCAACAACAACAACAATGCGACGGACGAAAACAACACCAATAACAATAACAACAACAAGACCAATAACGGTGACAACAACAAAAATGATAACAACACCACCACCAACGACAACAACAACACGAACAAACAAAATTTCTCCTTCGCCGAGACGACAAGGAAAACCCTCGACTATCTGCCAGTAGATATAACAAAAGCGAAGGAACTACTGGCGGATGCGAAAAAATATATAGTGTACGGGGAAAATGGTTCATTCACAATCCATTCCCCCCCGGAACTAAAAAGCCAGAGACTCCTAAACACGGTCATGTTTAGGACAATCTCGAACAAAAGTAAAAAACCAGCTCAACCATCACAGAGCGAGATAGGGCTGGTTTTAAAAGACGTCATGAAGGACATCACCTTCATTCAGAAGGATAGACTCTACGGGAGTCTATCCATTCTCATGAAGGACAGGGACACAGCAGTGAAACTGTCCATCAAACCAATCACATCCACCGCATACACCTTCTACCCTACATACATGGGTAGAAGAACACAAAAAATAAAAATCCACACCATCCTGCCGATTATGGACATATGGTGGGTTTTGACAGGTTTTCTGGACCTGGAGGATGACATGCTGGTGTCCATGGGAAAGGCATCGGGTGACGCGTTCAGTGGAACGAGCCTCAAACTTGTAGTTCAAATGAGGCCCGAAAGGATTGCCCAGATCCCTGAACGCGTCATACTGGATGATCTAACCTTCATCAACATTACCGTTGAGGGTAGACGGCCCTCGTGTTACCTCTGCGGAACCAGAGGTCACCTGAGGGCTGTCTGTCCCCAACTTAATAAGAAAACCCCAATCCTGCCTACACCACCAACAACTGCACAACCAACACAATCACCACAACTACCACTACAAAAACAACCACCACAGCTCAAACCAAAACAAAACAATGTCCAACCCATCCCCTCCACTCAAAAAACAAAAACAATTTCCAAAACACCCGTACCGCAAACACAACCCGAAAATATACCCCTCCCCTCCAACGCGGAAGATGACCCTAGTTCGTCGTCAGACGAGGAGGAGCACTTCCACACAATCAAAAGAAAAAAAAGAAAACACACCTCAGACACACAAATGAAAAAAACCCCTCCCCAAAACATAACACTGACACCAACACAAAAGAGCTCACAACAACAGCAAACAAAAAACACCACACAAAAACAAAAACATGCATACACATACATAAATACAAGAAACAAAAAACTGTTAAACATTGTGTACAACAACAATCTAATAAAAACACAAGGGCCTAACTTCACCCAGGCAGGGGATTTCCCCCACCTCAAAATGATTAAGGCCCCACAGGACACCTATAAAACTTTAAAAAACAATTTTAAAGAGGACGTGGGTCCCCCCTGCGTCGGGCCCATTAACCGCGTCCTCCTAAAAAACTATCCCACCCCCTCCCCAAACACCCACACAACTCCAAGCTCCCCAACCACACAACACACAGATGCCCCCACACTTCCACAAACCACCACCCCACCCAACAACCCATCCCCCACCCTAATGGAAATTGTGCAGCCCGATACCCGGGACGCAGAGAGGTAAGTGCCTTTTCTCTTCACCACCAACATGGCTATGCTAAGAGTAGGCTGTTTAAATGCGCGTGGCCTGGGCTCAACTTGGAAGCAAGCAATGCTTCTAAATGACCTCAGGTCACAACGTATAGATGTGATGGTTATTTGCGAGGCCCGGATCAGCAACGTGCGACAGCTGGCCCCCACCTTTGATGACTTTGAGATGCACGCATCTCTCTGTCAGCCCGGAGGTGGGGGTGGAGTTGTCGTTCTGCTGCAAAAACATCTGGGTCTCGCAACACAGATGGTACATTTGGACCCGGAGGGTCGACTAGTGGTTCTGGACCTTGGCAGTAGTAAAGGCGGAGCGTTTAGGTTGGTAGCCGCCTACGGCCCTTTCGGGTCAATGCGGCCGGACTTCTTCCATCGTCTGGAGACTTTTCTAGGGACGTCCCGCTCCTTGCTATTAGTGGGGGACTGGAATGGTATCCTAGATGCACGCTGGGACTATGTAGGGGCCTGCCCCGATAGAGAGGGGTGTAATAGCCTCAAAGGGTTAATCGGTCGATTTGACCTGGCCGATAGATATCGACTAGATTTTCCGACTGCGCCAACCTGGACTTGGGCAAATCGTAGCGGATCATCTAGGTCGTACCTAGATAGGTTCTTAGTTAGAATTAAGGATAAGGACTTTTTAAGTTGTCCAAAAATGCGCATGGTTGGCTATTCAGACCACAAATTAGTGACCTGCATGGTCAACCTTGACAGAACTCATAGACAGGGCCCTGGTTACTGGAAGCTCAACTTGTCCTTGCCGGCAAGTCGAGCCTACAGGAATCGGATTAGTACGTTAGTTAAGGAACGGTTGACTGGAGCGATCGTCAACAGCAGGTGGTGGGTATCTCTAAAGAGAGAGATTAGAGTAGTCTCGATAGAATTTAGTAAGGTTCTAGCTGCGGATAGGAATAGGAAGGAAAGGGAGCTAATAGATAGAGTAGAAGAGGCAATTAGAAGCGGCGACGTGGCCAGAGTGCTAGCGTCGAGAATGGCTTTGAGCCAGTTTTTCGACGCGGAGCACGAAGGCTGCGTTGTCCGAAGTAAAATACGTGCTCTAGGGAACGAGGGGACCAAAGCTGTTAGCTGGGCCCGCGTGACAGAGGCCAACAGTGGAACTAAATCCACCATCTGGTCATTGCGAGACCTGGATTCACGGGCGATTCTTGAGCCTAAGCAGATGTGTGAGGCCTTTCAAAGGCACTTTGCCCGACTGTTCGGGAGGGGCGGGGAGCCGGTTGGGAACGTGGACTTCGGTCCATACCTCGACGGCCTGCCGCGCCTCTCGGACAGGGAGGCGAAGTCCTGCGAGGAGCCGATTTCGGCCGCTGAGATAGAGGACATGCTGAGCCAATGCGGCAAACGCAAATCCCCGGGTCTCGATGGTCTTCCTTACGAATTATATCTAGCTATGCCGGACTTGTTCCCCGATCTCCTCGAGGCGGTCTACTGCAACTGGCAACAGAACGGGAGAATTCCCTGTACTGTGACCAAGGGCGTAATCACGCTAGTGAGGAAGGACGAGAACAAGGGGGACGAAATAAGTAACTTCAGGCCCATAACACTGCTAAATACAGAGTTACAGATTTTGGCCAAGGTGCTAGCAAAGAGGTTGGCGCTTGTCGTGGGCAACCTGGTTGGAGATGCGCAGACATGTGCTATCCCGTCCAGGTCCATCCATGACAACCTCCACCTCATGCGATACATCATAGAGAGGGTTGGGAACGAACCCGGCTTTGGTGGGGCTCTGATCAACTTGGATCAATCTAAGGCGTTCGATAGGGTCGACCATGGTTACCTGGATGCGGTGCTAGCGGCGGCAGGCTTCGGACCCGTTTTCAGGGGCTGGATCACTGCTATGCACAGCAGCCGCATCTGCTCTAGGGTCAAGGTGAACGGCTACCTCTCGGAGCCGTTCAAAATCGCGCGGTCCATCCGACAAGGGTGGCCTCTCTCCTCCCTTCTGTATGTGTTGACTCTCGAGCCACTACTGCAGAAGTTGGAGTTGTTGCAGGGCATCCCTTTGGAACCGGGATTGCGGAAAGCGGTGTCGGCCTACGCCGATGACGTGACAGTAATGGTGTCGACGGCCTCCGAAATCGAGGCGGTCGGCACCTTACTGGAGGAGTACGAAAAGTTCACAGGGGCTAAGCTGAACCGGGACAAGTCGATCGGTTTGCAACTCGGCACGTTGAGGGGCAGACCGATGCCCTCCGATGGCGTCGTCGGATGCTGGATGGAGGGCCCGGTGAAGTTGCTCGGGGTCTGGTTCGGACCGGACCTCCAGGTGGAGAAAAACTGGGCGGAGGTTACGAACAGGGTGTTTGCACTGACCCAGAAGTGGGCCAGTTGCAAACTATCCCTGAAAGGTCGGGCGGAGGTGGCGAACACCTACATAGCGTCCGTCATCTACTACCGCCTGACCGTAGTGCCCTGCCCAAGGGAAACCCTCACCAAGATGGAGCGCGCGCTCTTCCAATTCCTTTGGAAGAGGCGGGCTCCTATGGTGAGGAGATCCATCTGCTGTCAACACCCTTCGAAAGGAGGGCTGGGGATGCCGTGGCTAATGATGCGTAAACACGCATTAAGGCTACGGCACCTCTACGTATTCCTCACCGGACAACCGGTGTGGGCCTCGTTTGTGAGACGAACCTTTCCCAGACTCGTCTCACTCACCGAGCTGCAATCCTGGGTCAAGCAAAGACCGAGAAAACTGGGCGCCTGGCACACTGAGTGTGCCCAGGCGCTCACCGCCCTCTGGCAGGCGGATCCGGTTATCAGTGGAGACTCCACCGCAACATTCTATAGAGGGCTGGTACGCAGCAGGTGCGACGACACTCTCGGAGAAGCCCTAGACATGGAGGAGGACGAACTGGCCAGCCTGTTCGGTAGGACATTCAGCCCGAGACCTATGGACAACTTCCAGAAGTCCCTGGCCTGGCAGTGCTACCGAGGGGCTTTACCCGTTCGAGAAAGGCTCTACAGACACGGGCGCCCGGGTAGGGACCCCGCCAAAAAGATCTGTCCCAGATGCGTGTGCGACGAGGAAACCGTTGCACACGCATTGGTACACTGCTCGGGCGTAGCCGATCTGTGGGGCTATGTCGAACAACTGCTGTCAAGGGTGGGACCGATCCGGTTGACCACCGAGTCTATTGTAATGATCAAGCTGCCTCCCCCCTTCAAAGATGAAGCAGAGGCGGTGTTTCTGTGCGTAATAGCCATGGCGAAAGAGGTTGTATGGTGGACGCGTCTGAAAGGACTGAGGTCAGGCACCTTTCTCTCTGGCCAACAACTGGTCCGTTTCTTCCGATATCATTTCGGAAGAAGGATCAGGATGGAGAGAGAGGTGCTGCACCCCAGCCGTTTCTATGAAAGATGGGTGAAAGTGGCGAGAATGGCCCGTGTGAATGGGCCTTCACTCTACATCAGACTATAGGTGAGGAAGATGAAAGACCAAGGGAGCACCCCTTCTCTGTGCTCCCGAGGAGAAGGGTTGCACACTTTTTTCGGGGGTGTGTGCGACCCCCCAAGGCGCCTCCTCTCTATTGAGGATTTTGTTAAAAATTTTATTTTTTGTTATATCTTATTTTATTTTTATATTTTGTTATTGCCTCCTCCTTATTGAGGACGCCTTTTTGTGTAAACTCCCCCCTTTGTACTTGTCCCACTTTTGATGCCCTAGTGGCAAATAAAAGAAACATATATATATATATATGCATGATATATATATATATATATATATATATATATATATATGCAAGATTATATATATATATATATATATATATATATATATATATATATGCATGATTATATATATATATATATATATATAGCTCTGATTCATCTGAATTATTGAGCCCTCTGCCGCTCATATCGAATTTCGTTTATCGTGAACTCGTGCGCCGATTTTTCGATACTCGATCTTTCTAATATATTTAGCTCTGGACATAGCTATCCACCAGTTAATTTTATTGCTCATTTTTTGTCGATTCTATTGAGTGATGAATAGCTTTTGTTTTATTTTAACATGTCTATTGAGCACTCTAATTCGATATGTGTATTTCCACATTCACTCGAATTGTTTTCGCGGATATAGGGGTCATCTCCCTTGTCTAATGCCATGTGCGTTTTTCACTGGTAGTTGGCTCCTCTGCCGCCAGGAAAAAACTCGATGATAAAGTAAACCTCCGTTCCACTTACTCTAGTAGGCTTTTATATTTATATGTGAGCTGATAGAGTACAGTCTAAGGATTTACAGAAACCCATGAAGCTAGATTTAACACCTGTCTAGTGGGTCCGGGTATGATTTTACATTCATTTAAATTATTGACGTATTGTTTTATTGATATTTTTTATCTGTTTGGCCCGAATCTTCCTTTATCGATTTTAAATCGTATGGTTGATTGTAGACTTGTTCTATATGTGACGGTATTTTAACGATAGTTATAGCTCTGATTCATCTGAATTATTGAGCCCTCTGCCGCTCATATCGAATTTCGTTTATCGTGAACTCGTGCGCCGATTTTTCGATACTCGATCTTTCTAATATATACATATATATATATATATATATATATATATATGCATGATTATATATATATATATATATATATGCATGATTTTATATATATATATATATATATATATATGCATGATTTTATATATATGTATATATATATATATATATATATATATATATATATATATATGCAAGATTATATATATATATGCATGATTTTATATATATATATATATATATATATATATATATATATATATATATATATATGCAAGATTATATATATATATATATATATATATATATGCAAGATTATATATATATATATATATATATATATATATATATGCATGATTTTATATATATATATATATTTATGCATGATTATATATATATCGACCCGCCTTGCCAGTAGGCATCTCTAACAAAATACACCCCGTCCCACCACCCCCACCCCATCCACACCACCCCGTTCTATGTAAAGTTATGTTGGTGCCGCGCCATCCAGGCCGAAACAAATGAGATCGTGTAGGTGTCACGACAAAAAAACACACAGTCCACGCTGTAATGTGGCCGTGTAGGCAACACGGTAAAAACCTCCCAGACCCACACTGTAAATGTGGTTGGTGTTAGGAAGGGCATCCAACTGTAGAAAACCTGCCAGACAGTCCTATGCGAGCAAGACAATGACTCTTGCCTCAAGTGGGACTACCCCCGTCCAAACCCATGCAAGCGTGGAACACGGACGTTAAACGTTGATGATGATATATGTATATATATATATATATGTATATATATGTATATGTATATATGTATATATATGTATATATATATATACATATATATACATATATATATATATGTACATATATATATATACATATATATATATATATATACATACATATATATATATACATACATATATATATATATATATATATATACATATATATATATATATATATATATATATATATGTATATATATATATGTATATATATATATGTATATATATATATGTATATATATATATATATATATATATATATATATATATATATATATATATATATATATATATGTATATATATATATATATATATATGTATATATATATATATATGTATATATATATATATATATATATATGTATATATATATATATATATATATATATATATATATGTATATATATATATATATATATATATATATATATATGTATATATATATATATATATATATATGTATATATATATATATATGTATATATATATATATATGTATATATATATATATATGTATATATATATATATATATATATATATATATATATATATATATATATATATATATATATATATATATATATGTATATATATATATATGTATATATGTATATGGTGCAATAAGTAGCAGCAAGTGCCCACAAAATACTAGCTCTTTCAATTGCGCAGAGGGTTCTATAGAAATAGTGGACAGCTTCCGTTACCTGGGCGATAAAATCAGCAGTGGGGGAGGGTGCTCTGAAAGTACTGTAGCTAGAGTCAGAACTGGTTGGAAAAAGTTCAGAGAGCTTATACCACTATTAGCTGCTAAAGGGTTCTCCTTAAAAATGAAAGGCAGGTTGTACGATGCCTGCATACGAACAGCAATGTTGCATGGCAGTGAGACCTGGGCATTGTGTGCAGAGGATATACGCAGACTAGAGAGGAACGAAGCTTGCATGCTCCGCTGGATGTGTAACAGTAATATACGTGAACGGCAAAGCATAAACGAACTAAGGAAAAAATTAGAGATAAGAGGGATCAGATGTTGTTTACTCGAGAGAAGGCTACGTTGGTATGGACACGTGATGCGCATGAAAGTCGATAGCTGTATAACAAAGTGCAGGGCAATAAAGATAGACGGTAGCCACGGAATAGGCAGACCTAGAAAAACCTGGGATGAGCTGATAAACTCCGACCTCACACACTTACACCTCTCCAAGACAATGTCACTGGACCGAGACCTTTGGCGGTACTCAGTAACAGAGAAGACCCGCCTTGCCAGTAGGCATCTCTAACAAAATACACCCCATCCACACCACCCGTTCTATGTAAAGTTATGTTGGTGCCGCGCCATCCAGGCCGAAACAAATGAGATCGTGTAGGTGTCACGACAAAAAAACACACAGTCCACGCTGTAATGTGGCCGTGTAGGCAACAGGGTAAAAACCTCCCAGACCCACACTGTAAATGTGGTTGGTGTTAGGAAGGGCATCCAACTGTAGAAAACCTGCCAGACAGTCCTATGCGAGCAAGACAATCACTCTTGCCTCAAGTGGGACTACCCCCGTCCAAACCCATGCAAGCGTGGAACACGGACGTTAAACGTTGATGATGATGATGATGATGATGATATGTATATATATATATGTATATATATATATATATATATATATATGTATATATATATATATATATATATATATATATATGTATATATATATATATATGTATATATATATGTATATATATATGTATATATATATGTATATATATATATATATATGTATATATATATATATATATGTATATATATATATATATATGTATATATATATATATATATATGTATATATATATATATATATATGTATATATATATATATGTATATATATATATATATGTATATATATATATATATATATATATGTATATATATATATATATATATATATATGTATATATATATATATATATATATGTATATATATATATATATATATATGTATATATATATATATATATATATGTATATATATATATATATATATATATATATATATATATATATATATATATATATATATATATATATATATATATATATATATATATACATGTATATATATATATATATGTACTTATATATATATATGCATGATATGGAGGCACATGGCTTAGTGGTTAGAGCATTGGCCTTGCAATCGAAAGGTTGTGAGTTCAATTCTCAGACCGGGTGATGTGTTGTTTCCTTGAGCAAGACACTTTATTTCACATTGCTCCAGTTTACTCAGCTGTAGAAATGAGATGATAGGGACTGGGGTCCCTATCATTCCACTGCAAAGTGGTCGTGCAGGTGCCACGGCAAAAAAGCACCCAGCACTCACTGTAAACGAGGTTGGTGTTAGGAAGGGCATCCAGCTGTAGAAATCAAGCCAGAATCAGTTCCTGTCTCACCCTTGCAAGCAGGGAAAAAGCGGTCGTAAAATGAAATGATGATGATGAATGATATATATGCATGATATATATATATATATATATATGCATGATATATATATATATATATATGCAAAAGTTCTATTTAAAGTTGTTGGGATACAACAAGTAAATATTTTTATAACTGATATAAAGCACTCGACAAATTTTTGGAGCAGATATACGATATTAATAAATGGAAACTATATTTATAAAACCATATTTATTTCATTATACTGAAGAAATTTCATTGTATTGAAGAAATATTCTTTATATTAAAGTCCAAAAATTCCCTTAATCTGAGGAACAATTTATTCAGTTGCTGCAGACATAGATTGAACTCAACGTTTAAATATAAATATAAATTTAAAATGTAGTATAATTAATTAAGTAATTGTAGTTAATATATAGAACCTGTCGATAATCCATTAGATTCCTTCACCTTTTTCTTTTTAAACTTTCTTCCTAAATATAAACATGGATATAATAAACTACTCTAAAATGTCTATACTTCCAATGTATTAAATAAAATATACGTAAGGTAAATTTCTATATTAAATATAAGGTTATCTGTAGATTATTGGGTTTTTTAAATTTTTTTAAATCTTTTAAATTATTTTTATTTGTTTTGATTATGATAGCTTCTCATAACTTTCACAAGTCTACCCTCTCAATATCTTGATTGAGATATACGTAGGATAACTTTCTATACTAAATATATAAAACATATTATTTTAACTTAAGATACTCTACAGTGTTTTAATGATATTTAATGCTTTGATATTTCTAGATTTCATTTGACTATATAATTGCATTTCCAAAATATATTCCTTTGGTATTTTAAATTTGTATTGTTATGGTTATATTTACAAATTATAATCCTTTGGTAATTTATTGATATTGGATTATCTCTATACAAATGCATATGTGTGTATTAACATGCATAGAAAGTGTTATAGATTTTTTGTGTTTGTATATGTGTCTGTATATATACATGAGTGATGCATGAGGACGCACGCAGATATTTATTATACATATGTATGTGTATATATGTGTGTGTATATATCTATGTGGTTGTGAGGTGTTACAGATGTGCATAATATTAAACACATGAATGGTAATCGTATATATGAGGACATGATTATTAATCGTATATATTTGTATATATATACTGTGAAATTTTTATAACACAATGAGTGTATAGCAATGATTAAGAGAAATCATTTACGTTTTGTATGGCTATATTGTTGGCTTAAGTAAACATAATTTCTATTTTCAGGACGTGCGTATGTATCTATATGTATGTATATATACATATATATTTGTATGTCTTTGCATAAAATACTAATCTCTATAGCAAGGGTACATTTTGAACTCAGATTTTGGTATATTGATCTCAAGTTTCTAAACTAAACATATGGTCATTATTGAACAATGTTTAATTTCTCATATTATATATCTATGTCCCATTCATGAATATTGATACTTATATTTATATTTTTATTATTCATTTCATATAAATTGTTAACTC
>OZ024742.1:199207181-199222181 GCA_964016885.1 Eledone cirrhosa | reverse complement strand
CAAGAAACCTAAGTAAATACTTTCGTTTTTGTTTTTTAATTTCCGGTTGATTTTATTTATTTATTTATTAATACTACTGTGCATTGTATTTTCTGTCTGGCCCTTATTCACTCATCCACATATGTGTCTGTTTACCAACCTTGTAATTATAAGTAATTATATATTATATTATGTTCATTATTTTATATTGAAGTTGTTATTGTACTATTGATCCTTATTACTTACCGTTGATTTTATGTACCATTATGATATGTTAAATTCTATATATCATGTAAGATGTTTATATTTTTGTACCATCATAACTTTGGGTATTGTACAATTTATATTTTTTTCTCACCTACTCTGTAACTCTATATGAATTGATTTAACTTACATGCCATTATATATTATATATATTATTATTATAGTATTATTGTGACATCTATATTGTTTGTGTAAATTAACCGGAGATTATCTATTATATTATATTATATATTATATAATTATATAGTTTATTATATATTATATGTGTTACTTTTAATCATTTCATTACTTCATGTATATTAGATATACGTATTATTATTATTTTTATTCCTATTATGCTTATTTATATTTAAACTCTTAATAAGGTTTAATGTGTGCTGTTAATGATGGATATGTGTATTGATGTATATGTATATGTGCGTACGTGTGCGTACATATATACATATGTATATTGTGCCTTTTAATTTTTAATTTTAATATTGTTACAAGTATATTATATTATATTATATTGTATTATATATAATTCCCGCTCTATATAACCACCTTTGTTTAGCTCTAGTGTTTTTTTTTGCCTTGGACTATATTTGTAATATGGTTCATAATGTTATACACCTCCTTAGTGATTTTTATTATATATTTTTACCCATAATCTTCCAATACTTTAGTGTATGTACACTCCATATTCTTCGGAGTTTTCGGCTTGTATTTGCCGATAGTACTTCTTGTGGTTTTGATTGCCCTGATGAGTCCTTAATAGGACGAAACATTGTTGGCTAATAAAGACTTTTGATGTATTGAAGGCTTCTTTGTTTTATTTTCATAATTCTTCGGCTCTGTTTAATTACATTGAGCTATACCTTTTACTGTCATTTCTATAATACGAAGAGGGTGTTTAACTCCAACACGCTCCAGTATTTTAATCCTTATATATATATATATATATATATATATATGCATGATATATATATATATATATATATATATATATATGCATGATATATATATATATATATATATATATGCGATGATGATGATGCATGATATATATATATATATATATATATATATGCATTATATATATATATGCATGATATATATATATATATATATATATATATATGCATGATATATATATATATATATATATATGCATGATATATATATATATATATATATATATATATATGCATTATATATATATATGCATGATATATATATATATATATATATATGCATGATATATATATATATATATATATATATGCATGAGATATATATATATATGCATGATATCATCATCATCATCATCATCACCGTTTTACGTCCGTTCTTCCACGCTAGCATGGGTTAGACGGGTTGTCCTGTTGTGGGCAGTGTCTGGTCGGCTGACCATGCCTTGCTCATACAGGAACTGATCTGGCTTGATTTCTACAGCTGGATGCCCTTCCTAACACCAACCTCATTTACAGTGAGTGCTGGGTGCTTTTTCGTGGCGCCTACACGTCCACTTTACAGTGTGGGCTGGGTGCTTTTTTGCCGTGGCACCTCCACGACCACCTTGCGGTGGGGGGGGGGCATATTGTTTATATGCTTCAGCATGTACCCATGGGAGGTCGGGTACCCTGTATTACTGCGTGACACCAGAAGTCACGGTCGTGTGTCATTGACTTTGAGAGGTGTAGTTGGGTAAGGTCGGCTTTTATCACCTCATCCCAAGTCATCTTGGGTCTCCCCACTCCGCGGTTTCCATCAACTTCTAGTGCTCTGCACCTTTTTATGCAGCTGTCATCCTTCATACGCATCACATGTCCATACCAGCGTAACCGCCTCTCCTGCACGCAGCATTTGATTCCTCTTATGCTCAGTCTCTCTCTCAATTCATTTATGCTTTGTCGTTCACGTATATTACTGTTACACATCCATCGGAGCATGCAGGCTTCGTTTCTCTCTAATCTACGTAAGTCTTCCACCTTCAGCGCCCAGGTCTCACTACCATGCAACATCGCTGTTCGGATACACGCATCATACAGTCTGCCTTTCATTCTGAGGGAGAAGCCTTTTGCAGCTAGCAGTGGTAGTAGTTCCCTAAACTTCTTCCATCCCGTTCTTACCCTAGTTATTGTACTTTCTGAGCACCCACCTCCGTTGCTAATTCGGTCACCTAGGTAGCAGAAGCTGTCTACTGTTTCTACAGGGCCCTCCCAGAGATTGGTGGTACTTGTTTCCTGTGGCTGTTTGCTTGCTGTTTCAGCACAGCTGCTGCATGTGAATCCTACATTCTTAATTAAGCTTCCTGAGATCCCGCTACATCTCTTGTGTACCCATTGTTTGCATTTGGGGCAAAGAATGGAGTTCCTACTTACACCTTTCCTACATACTGAGCAAGGCCATTTCCCTGAGGGGATCTGGGTTCTGTTTTCTCGTCTACTTATAAGGACCTTAGTCTTTGTCATGTTGACTTTGAGGCCCTTTCTCTCTAGTCCCTGCTTCCAGGTTTGGAATTTATTCTCTAGTTCTACCATAGATTCAGCTATGAGTGCGAGGTCATCAGCATACAGGAGTTCCCATGGGCATCCGGTCTTAAACTCCTCCGTTATTGCCTGCAGGACTATGATGAACAGGAGAGGGCTAAGAACAGAGCCCTGGTGGACCCCAACCTGTACGCTAAATTCCTCGCTATACTCATTGCCAATCCTAACTTTGCTGACTGCTCCCCTATACATGGCTTGTACCGCTTTCACAAGCCATTCATCTACTCCTAGTTTTCTAAGAGCCCACCAGATTACTGCACGTGGAACTCTGTCAAAGGCTTTCTCAAGGTCGACAAATGCCAAGTAGAGTGGCTTACTTTTAGCTAGGTACTTTTCCTGTAATTGCCTCACAAGGAAGAGCGCATCAGTGGTGCCTTTCCCTGGTACAAACCCAAATTGCATCTCGTCTATATTCACCCGGTCCCTAATCAGCTGTGCTATAACTCTTTCTGTTACTTTCATGACCTGGTCCATCAACTTTATACCTCTATAGTTTCCTCTATCTAGTGCATCGCCTTTACCTTTGTAGCAGTTGACAATGATGCTACTGCACCAATCTTTTGGTATGGCCCCCTCTAGTATTACCTGGTTAACGATACGTGTGGTTATAGTGTGACCTACAGACCCAGATGCCTTCAGCATCTCGGCAGCTATACCCGATGGACCGGTTGCCTTCCCTATCTTCATATCTCTGATTGCCTTACTTACTACGCTGCCGCTGACTTGTACTGCTGGTCCCTCTATAGGGTCTACGTGGGGTAGGGTCTCTTCTTCCCATGCATTCTCCTCATTTAGTAATCTATCATAATGACTCTTCCATGCATCTTTCTTCTCAGCACTTGTGAGGGCAAGCTCACCTTTATCATTCCGGATACACTTCTCTCCAATGACATCACAACTATCTCTGACACACTGCCTCGCAATCTTGAATACCTCCTGTTTCTGGTCCTCACGTTGTAAAACATGCTTGAATTTTCTATCCTCTGCTTCCCTCCTAGCTAAGTATACTTGTCGCCTAGCTTCCCTCTTGGTCTCTATGTAATGTACCCTGCTCCCCCCGTTCTTCCATTCTTTCCATGCCTGTCTCTTGGCCTTGACTGCTTCATCTACCTTATTGTTCCACCACCAAGTCACTCTCCTCCTGCTTGAGGTCTTACTCCAGCCACAAACCTCATCCGTCGCCTCTAGTAAGTTATTTTTTTAGGAACTCCCAGTTCTCTTCTACGTTAAATGTCTCTATCTGTTCTTCTTTACTGTCGTAGGCGTTGAGTAAAATATCTTTAAATCTGTTACTGGTTGAGGGGACTTTCAGCTTCCAGATCTTTCTTCTCCAGGTTGGCCTCTGTTTCAGGGCTCGTCTAGTTCTGACCGTGAGGTCGCTGACAACTAAGCTATGTTGGGATGTACATTCCTCACGAGGGAAGGCTTTTGTGTTTACGACCGTCCATCTGTCACGTCCTCTGATGAGGATAAAATCTAACTGACTAGAGTGCTCCCCTGATCTATAGGTGATCAGGTGGTTGTCGGGTTTTTTAAAGTTTGTGTTACATATCGACATGTCATTGGCGTCGCAGAATTCTAGAAGTCTGAATCCTTCCTCATTCCTTGTGCCAACTCCATGGCCTCCATGTACTCTATTGAAGCCGTCGCAGTGTTTACCTACGTGTCCGTTAAAATCTCCTGCAATGATTAGGAAGTCCTTGTCGTCTGTTAGAGCAGTAGTGTGTATTAGGGACTCGTAAAACCTATCCTTAAGTTCGTCTGGCAGCCCCGATTGGGGTGCGTAAGCTGATATTATTGTGGTAATTGTCTTATTCAGGACTAGTCTGAGTTTAATGATTCTTGCATTTACCCTGTACACTGAGATTACTTTATCTACCCACTTGTCAGCTAATAGTATACCTACACCACCCATCCCATCGTCATTTCCCACCCAGAAAAATTTGTAGCACTGGCTTTTTCCTACAATATATATATATATATATATATATATATATACATGATATATATATATATATATATATATATGCATGATATATAT
Organism: Eledone cirrhosa; assembly: GCA_964016885.1. Taxonomy (NCBI): domain Eukaryota; kingdom Metazoa; phylum Mollusca; class Cephalopoda; order Octopoda; family Eledonidae; genus Eledone; species Eledone cirrhosa. The sequence goes on along the minus strand of OZ024742.1, from coordinate 199,217,366 downwards.
ATATATATATATATATATATTCATGATATATATATATATATGCATGATATATATATATATATGCATGATATATATATATATAAATGCATGATATATATATATATAAATGCATGATATATATATATATATGCATGATATATATATATATATATATATACATGATATATATATATATATATATATGCATGATATATATATATATATATATATATATATATATGCATGATATATATATATATATATATACATATATATACAATATTAAATAAATGGAAACTATATTTATAAAACCATATTTATTTCATTATATATATTTCAGGGATATCATATTAACAATATGCTATGCCTTCCTCAGACAAAATACAATATAAACAGTTTTATAGATAAATAGATTCGACATACCGTAACAACATCGACTTGTATTTGAAAAGGTAGATTTGGCAGTGAAAAAATTGTACACAGAGAGAAAGAAAGAGAGAAAAAAAGGAAAGAAAGACAGAAAACGAAGAAAAAGAAGAAAAAGAAGAAATGCATGGAACAAAATAGAGAGATGGAAAGATAGATAAAGAGAAGAACTTCATGTAAAGAAACAGAGATATATATATATATATATATATATATATATATATATATATATATATATAGAGAGAGAGAGAGAGAGAGAGAGAGAGAGAGAGAGGAAATAGAGATAGATACATATATATAGAAAACTAGGTAGTGGGACGTCTGTTGGGTAAACGTATCAATGATACATTTATTTATTTATTTAGCTCTAGTATTAATGTAAGGGAGATATATGGAGAGAAACCAGCTGTTATATAGAGAGAGAAAAAAAATATAGAGAGAGAAAAAATATAGAGAGAGAAAAAATTTAAAAATAACCAGACATAGGCGAGGCGTAAAAAACCCTATTTTAATGTAGAGGTATTAGTATTTATAAAAACCAGCCACTATATTGTAAATATCAGTATTCCTGAATGAGACATGTATCCATAATGTGTGAAAATTAATGATCTTGTGTTTAGTTTTTTAAAAAAATTCATATGTTTATGTGATAACTACAAACATCTATGTTAATTTACATGATCAACTCTGCAAACCCTAAGTTCACAGAAAACATTCTCATTGTGGTATAAAAATTTAAGTATACATATATGTGTGTATATATACACACAAATATATATAGAGTCAATATTACTATTCCTGTCTTTACTCTACAAGATTATCTATCAAGCAGAAATAGAGAGCAGATTTCAATATACTAATAAAAATATATATCAGAAACAAAACTAAAAAATAACAATAATAATAATAAGTAATAATAAAATAGAAAACTAAAAAATATTACGAAAGAATATTACATATTAAAAATATTACATACTAAAAAATTTACATATTAAAAATATTAAAAATAAAAATATTAGAAAATACTACAATAATAAAAATAAACCACAAAGATCAACCCTTCAAAATTAATTGACAATATATTGCCAAGTTCATTATAAGCATCAGAGTCGAAAAACAGATAAAGCCAAAAATTATCTATCAAATCGCATCTAGCAAAGATCATTTCAAAAAGTTTAGGATGCCCAATTTGGTCTACATGTGTTCTTATATTTAATATAGAAGTTTATCTAGTGTAACGTTTATTCGAAATATTTGGAGCATCAACTTTTAGGGTAGCTTAATTTTTCATGAAGAATGTTTAAATAAAAATATTTAAATAAAAATAAAATAAAAATAAAAAGAATAAAAAGAAGGAATCAAAGATTTATCGGCTAGTTTCCCATATAATTATAAATCAAACTAAATATACTACATTTTAAATTTAAATTTATATTTAAACGTTGAGTTTAATCTATGTTTGCAGCAACTGAATAAATTTGTCCATAGATTAAGGGAATTTTTAGATTTTAGTATAAAGAATATCTCCTCTGCGCAGAGGTCACATGTCTCAGAGGATGAATTAAAAGGAATCCCTCTTGAGACTATATTCCAAGCCGTCGAATATCTAACGTTATCTAGCTTAAGTTGCCAGAGTACGCCTGATAGTGCCGTTGAAGATTTTTTGCTTGGGTCTGTGAAAGAATTCTTGTGGTTATTATAGCGAAGTTTAAATTCCGTCGATGTGCAACCGACGTAGTTAAAAGAATTAGAGTCAGTATTAACATTACAATTGTATACTATATTTTTAACTAAGCAGTTGTTATTTAACGGACATTTAGATCTATCTCTACAGTTACATTTGTTAACTTGTATATTATTTATGCTATTATCACTAGGTTTTAAGTTCCTATTATTTATTCTATTAATATTTTGTGCTAAATTTTTGGTGGATGAGTAGGTTAATTTTATTGTATGTCTATTTCTTCTTTTTCTTCGTTTTCTGTCTTTCTTTCCTTTTTTTCTCTCTTTCTTTCTCTCTGTGTACAATTTTTTCACTGCCAAATCAACCTTTTCAAATACAAGTCGATGTTGTTACGGTATGTCGAATCTATTTATCTATAAAACTGTTTATATTGTATTTTGTCTGAGGAAGGCATAGCATATTGTTAATATGATATCCCTGAAATATATATAATGAAATAAATATGGTTTTATAAATATAGTTTCCATTTATTTAATATTGTAAATATACTCCAAATACTTGTCGAGTGCTTCTATATCAGTTATAAATATTTACTAGTTGTAACCCAACAATTTAAATATAACTTTCCATATACATATATATATATATGCATGATATATATATACATATATATATGCATGATATATATATATATATATATATATATATACATATATATATGCATGATATATCATCATCATCATCATCATCATCACCGTTTTACGTCCGTTCTTCCACGCTAGCATGGGTTAGACGGGTTGTCCTGTTGTGGGCAGTGTCTGGTCGGCTGACCATGCCTTGCTCATACAGGAACTGATCTGGCTTGATTTCTACAGCTGGATGCCCTTCCTAACACCAACCTCATTTACAGTGAGTGCTGGGTGCTTTTTCGTGGCGCCTACACGTCCACTTTACAGTGTGGGCTGGGTGCTTTTTTGCCGTGGCACCTCCACGGCCACCTTGCGGTGGGGGGGGGGGGGATATTGTTTATATGCTTCAGCATGTACCCATGGGAGGTCGGGTACCCTGTATTACTGCGTGACGCCAGAAGTCACGGTCGTGTGTCGTTGACTTTGAGAGGTGTAGTTGGGTAAGGTCGGCTTTTATCACCTCATCCCAAGTCATCTTGGGTCTCCCCACTCCGCGGTTTCCATCAACTTCTAGTGCTCTGCACCTTTTTATGCAGCTGTCATCCTTCATACGCATCACATGTCCATACCAGCGTAACCGCCTCTCCTGCACGCAGCATTTGATTCCGCTTATGCTCAGTCTCTCTCTCAATTCCTTTATGCTTTGTCGTTCACGTATATTACTGTTACACATCCATCGGAGCATGCAGGCTTCGTTTCTCTCTAATCTACGTAAGTCTTCCACCTTCAGCGCCCAGGTCTCACTACCATGCAACATCGCTGTTCGGATACACGCATCATACAGTCTGCCTTTCATTCTGAGGGAGAAGCCTTTTGCAGCTAGCAGTGGTAGTAGTTCCCTAAACTTCTTCCATATATATATATATCATCCATATATATATATGCATGATATATATATATATATATATGCATGATATATATATATATATACATATATATATGCATGATATATATATATATATATATATGCATGATATATATATATATATATATATGCATGATATATATATATATATATATATATGCATGATATATATATATATATATATATATGCATGATATATATATATATATATATATATGCATGATATATATATATATATACATGCATGATATATATATATATATATATATGCATGATATATATATATATATACATGCATGATATATATATATATATATATGCATGATATATATATATATATATATGCATGATATATATATATATATACATGCATGATATATATATATATATATATATGCATGATATATATATATATATACATGCATGATATATATATATATATACATGCATGATATATATATATATATATATATGCATGATATATATATATATATATACATGATATATATATATATACATGCATGATATATATATATATATATATACATGATATATATATATATATATATGCATGATATATATATATATATATATATATACATGATATATATATATATATATATATATATATATACATGATATATATATATATATATATATATATATATATACATGATATATATATATATATATATATATATATATACATGATATATATATATATATATATATATACATGATATATATATATATATATATATACATGATATATATATATATATATATACATGATATATATATATATATATATATACATGATATATATATATATATATATACATGATATATATATATATATATATATACATGATATATATATATATATACATGATATATATATATATATATATATATACATGATATATATATATATATATATATACATGATATATATATATATATATACATGATATATATATATATATATATACATGATATATATATATATATATATATACATGATATATATATATATATATATATACATGATATATATATATATATATACATGATATATATATATATATATACATGATATATATATATATATATATACATGATATATATATATACATGATATATATATATATATATATATACATGATATATATATATATATATATACATGATATATATATATATATATATACACATGATATATATATATATATATATATCATGATATATATATATATATATATATACATGATATATATATATATATATATATATACATGATATATATATATATATATATATATATATACATGATATATATATATATATATATTATACATGATATATATATATATATATATACATGATATATATATATATATATATACATGATATATATATATATATATATACATGATATATATATATATATATATATATATATATATATATACATGATATATATATATATATATATATATATATATATATATATATACATGATATATATATATATATATATATATATATATACATGCTATATATATATATATATATATATATATATATATACATGATATATATATATATATATATATATACATGCTATATATATATATATATATATATATATATATACATGATATATATATATATATATATATATACATGATATATATATATATATATATACATGATATATATATAAGCTAAAGGACCCCACAGCCAGGAATAAATTTCAAAGCATATTACTTTATGCTTTCGACAGTAAGGAAGAACATTTAGAGTCGGACATATAGAGGGAGAGTGGAATTTCTGAAAGCAAACCTGCTGTGGCGACAGACGAAGTCTGTGGCTGGAGCAGGCCTGTAGGCAGGAGGAGAGTAACATGGTGGTGGAACAGTAAGGTGGAGGGGTCAATTAAGGCCAAAAAGCAGGCTGGAAAGTATGGCGGGATGGGGGAAGTAGAGAAGACTATCAAGTGGCCAGGAGGGAAGCTAGGAGACAAGTGTACTTAGCAAGAAGGGAAGCTGAGGAAAGAAAGTTCAAGCATGTTCTACAACGCGATGACCAAAAACGTGAGGTGTTCAGGATTGCTAGGCAATGCGTCAAGGAAAACCGTGATATTTGTCGGGGAGAAGTGTGTACTAAACGACGATGGCACACTTGCCATCACCGACGCTGATAAGAAGGTAGCTTGGAAGTGTCACTATGAAAGGCTACTAAATGAGGAGAATAAATGGGAGAAAGACGGTCTCCCCATATCGACCCAATAGAGGGACCAGCAGTGTTAGTCGAGGGAGTATAATAAGTAAGGCAATCAAGGATATGAAGACGGGTAAGGCGGCTGGGCCTTCGGAAATAGTTGCTGAGAGTGCTGAAGGCATCTGGCACGGTGGGACACACCATGGTCACCCGCATAGTTAACCAAGTCGTACAGAATGGGGTTGTTCCCATGCATAGCAGCATCATCGTTAACTGTTATAAGGGTAAAGGAGACGCCCTAGATAGGAGTAACTATAGAGGCATTAAATTAATCGACCAGGTCATGAAGTCACGGAAAAGTAATAGCGCAACTAATCAGAGAGAGAATTGACCTAGATGAAATGCAGTTCGGGTTTGTGTCAGGCAAAGTACCACAGACGCTCTTTTCATAGTACGACAACTACAGGAGAAGTACCTAGCTAAAGGTAAACCCCTCTACTTAGCTTTTGTCGACTTGGAGAAAGCCTTCGACAGAGTCCCCCGCTCCATTATCTGGTGGGCTCTTAGAAACTAGGCGTTGACGAATGGCTTGTGAGGGCTATACAAGCCATGTATAAAGAAACAGTCAGCAAGGTTAGAATTAACAACGAATATAGTGAAGAGTTTAGCGTAAAAGTTGGCGTCCATCAGGGCTCTGTTCTCAGCCCCCTACTATTTATTATTGCCCTTCAGGCTATAACAGAGGAGTTCAAGACAGGCTTGCCATGGGAACTCCTATACGCAGACGACCTGACACTCATAGCGGAATCAATGGCCGAGCTAGAGAAGAAATTCCAAACATGGAAGCACGGCCTAGAGTCAAAAGGACTTAAAATTACCTGGCTAAGACCAAAGTACTAGTTTGTAGAAAGAAACAAGGCGGCGGTCCCTTCTGGGAATGGTCGTGCTCAGTGTGTAGGAAAGGCGTAGGTAGAAACTCCATTTTATGTCCTAAATGCAAAGTATGGGTGCATAAAATATGTAGTGGGATCACAGGTAAGCTAACTAAGAACATAGATTTTACATGTGGCCGGTGTTCTGGTGCAATAAGTAGCAGCAAGTGCCCACAAAATACTAGCTCTTTCAATTGCGCAGAGGGTTCTATAGAAATAGTGGACAGCTTCCATTACCTGGGCGATAAAATCAGCAGTGGGGGAGGGAGCTCTGAAAGTACTGTAGCTAGAGTCAGAACTGTTGGAAAAAGTTCAGAGAGCTTATACCACTATTAGCTGCTAAAGGGTTCTCCTAAAAATGAAAGGCAGGTTGTACGATGCCTGCATACGAACAGCAATGCTGCATAGCAGTGAGACCTGGGCATTGTGTGCAGAGGATATACGCAGACTAGAGAGGAACGAAGCTTGCATGCTATATAATATATATATATATATATATATATATATATATCGTGCATATATATATATATATATATATATATATATATTATGCATGATATATATATATATATGCATGATATATATATATATATATATATATGCACGATATATATATATATATATATATGCACGATATATATATATATATATATATATATATATATATATATGCACGATATATATATATATATATATATATATATATATGCACGATATATATATAGATATATATATATATATATGCACGATATATATATATATATATATATATATATATATATATATATATGCACGATATATATATATATATATATATATATATATATATATATATATATATATGCACGATATATATATATATATATATATATATATATATATGCACGATATATATATATATTATATATATATATATATATATATATGCACGATATATATATATATATATATGCACGATATATATATATATATATATATATATATGCACGATATATATATGCACGATATATATATATATATATATATATATATATATTATATATATATATGAACGATATATATATGCACGATATATATATATATATATATATATATATATGCACGATATATATATATATATATATATATGCACGATATATAATATATATATGCACGATATATCATCATTCATCATCATCATCATTTCATTTTACGTCCGCTTTTTCCCTGCTTGCAAGGGTGGGACGGGAACTGATGCTGGCTTGATTTCTACAGCTGGATGCCCTTCCTAACACCAACCTCATTTACAGTGAGTGCTGGGTGCTTTTTTGCTGTGGCACCTCCACAACCACTTTGCAGTGGAATGATATGGACCCCAGTCCCTATCATCTCATTTCTACAGCTGAGTAAAACTGGAGCAATGTGAAATAAAGTGTCTTGCTCAAGGAAACAACACATCACCCGGTCTGAGAATTGAACTCACAACCTTTCGATTGCAAGGCCAATGCTCTAACCACTAAGCCATGTGCCTCCACTATATATATATATATATATATATATATATATATATATATATATATATATATATATATATATGCACGATATATATATGCACGATATATATATATATATAATACAACATCTCTAGCAGAAAAAATCAATAGTTATAAAAATAAAAATATAAAATATGATTTGACCTGGAGTGTGCTCAAAAGAGCCACCCCTTATCAAAATAATAGAAAGGAATGTAGATTATGTTCCAAGAACTATTCTGAAATAATGAAGTCTAGGGATATCTTATTAAATAAAAGACAGGAATTAATTATATCGTGTAATCATAAACTAAAAAAACATTTAAATATTATAAACCTAATTAATAACATTATTCTAGAATTTAATTTAATTTAAATGTTAGTTAACCTATAAATTTAATTTAATTAATATTTTATTACAGATGAGAAAATATTATGTAATCATTAATTTTGAAAAACCTTTAAATATTACTAATATATATTCAGTAATTTAATTTATAGATTAATTTAACCTATTTTAACCTTTATTATAATTTTTTAATTTAGTTTAACCTTTTATTATAAAATTTTTTTTATTATAATTCTTTTACAGATAAAATATAACAAAATAATATCATGTATCCTATGACGGAGAAAGAATTTTTAGTATTATTGACCTAATTAATATACATTTTGGAAATATATTTATTATTTGGTTTTAGCTTTAATCAACCTAAAACTTTAATTTTAATTTTAATTTGCTTAAATTAGTATCCTTGTACAGACGAATTGCAGAATTTCATGTAATCATAGAATGGGAGGTGTTTTTGGATATATACCTAGTTAATATATTCTGTGCAAATTTTTTGAAAAAGATATGTATATCTATATGTATATGTATATGTGTGTATTGTATGTGTATCTGTATGTATATTTATGTGACTATATATGTATGTATGTGTGTATATATATGTATATATATATATATATATATGTGCTATGTATATGTATATGTATGTGTATGTGTATGTATATGTATGTGTATGCGTATTAATTTTGATTTTTATTTGCATATAATTATATTATGCTATTGATGAAATACAATATCTGCTTTATGTATTGTATACCTAATTAACATATACTAATTAACATATACTATTGAAATAAATATATAATTTTTAACTTAGTTAACATATAATTTATATGCTACTACCGATGTAATACTTTATTTTATTTTTATTTGGGTTTCTTTTCCCTATTATTAACTTTAATTTAGTTATAATGTAATTAATAATCTACTACTGTTTGACTTCATAATTCTGCTTCAAATATTATAAACCTAACTAATTTACACCTTGGAAATCAATATGTTGACTATCTTTGGTTTAGTTGACATATGATTAATGGTATACTTTTTTATTTTGTGATGCATAGATTTCGTATTTCCTAGCATTGAAAATATGTAAGAACATACATTGAATTAAGATATGGAAAATATTATAGGTTTCTTGAAACATATATTTACTTTGATCCCCTTCTCCAAACCCCCCCCTTTCCCCCATACTATTATCATCTGTTTTTGTAAGTGTATATGTATGAATTTGGGTAGATGGGTGTCTATATAGTTTTTTTGGTATTTATTTCTAGATATAAAAATACATATATGAGCATGTAAATATGAATGTAAGATTGAGTGTGTATATATGATTGTACATACATATGTATGTATATGCATGTATATATATGTATTATATATGTACGTGTATGTGAATGTGTGGTATATATATGTGTAGGTATATGTATATATGTGTGCGTATGTGTATGCTTGTATATAGGAATATATATGTGTGTATATATGTATATATGTATATGCGTGTTTGCATGTATGTGTATATGG
>OZ024742.1:199124681-199202181 GCA_964016885.1 Eledone cirrhosa | reverse complement strand
GTAGGGTAGTGGGTTGGGGTGTATATATAATCATCTATTTACCAATGAATTAATAAAATATTTGAATATTTGATAAGTATTTTAAAATAGAGCCTTCATTCTTCATCTCAAAGTTTATTAACAGCTTTGGATGCCTACATTTTACATCTGGTATGAGCTGATTACTAGCTTAGTCAGAAGGGCTACATTTCACATCTGGTTTCAACCTATTACCAGCTTTGCATGGCCTACTCATAGTTAGTTGGTGATGTAGTCTTTGAGTAAGCAGGAGAGGTTTGACAAGATGCTGCGAAGATAGCTAAAAGGTGAAAGATCTTTCACTATTTCACCATGGATAATAATTTGACATCGTTTGTTAGCTCCATGTGGATATTGAGCAAGAGATTTTATGTAAATACAATTTATATAAAACTAATATATATATATATATATATATATATATCATCATCATCATCGTTTTACGTCCGTTTTTCCACGCTAGCATGGGTTAGACGAGTTGTCCTGTTGTGGGCAGTAGCCGGTCGGCTGACCATGTCTTGCTTATACGGGAACTGATTCTGGCTTGATTTCTACAGCTGGATGCCCTTCCTGACACCAACCTCATTTACAGTGAGTGCTGGGTGTTTTTTCTGTGGGCCAGGTGCTTTTTTGCAGTGGCACCTCCACGACCACTTTGCAGTGGGAGGGGGTGGGGGCATATTGTCTATATGCTTCAGCTTCGGCTTGTACCCATGGGGGGTCAGGTCTTCTGGATTACTGCATGACACCAGAGGTCACGGTCATGTGTCATCGCCTTTGAGAGGTGTAATTAGTTACGATTGGCTTTTATCACCTCATCCCAGGTCTTCTTGGGTCTCCCCTCCCCGCGGCTTCCATCGACTTCTAGTGCTCTGCACCTTTTTATGCAGCTGTCATCCTTCATACGAATCACATGTCCATACCAATGCAACCTCCTCTCCTGCGCACAGCATTTGATTCCTCTTATGCTCAGTTTCTCTCTCAATTCGTTTATGCTTTGCCGTTCGCATATATATATATATATATATATATATATATAGTGGTAGAACACTGGGAGGTTATGCCCATCGTAAGGAAAGCACTCAATCCATGGGACGAGTTCAGTATAACATTAGTAAATAGTTTGCTAACTGTTGTGGTACTTTATATATATTCAGCATTTTACATGTATTTTCTATGACTGCATGGGTTAGACTTGTCACGTTCTGAGTTATGAAAGGTCAGAAGACCACATGTTGCTCATATATTCCAATCTGGCATAGTTTCTTCGGGTGGATGCCCTTCTTAATGCCAACCACTTTACAGCATATACTGAGAGCATTTTATCATGGCGCCAGTACTACAGCAATTTACAAAATGGATTGGGTGCATTTTATTTTGGTACCAACACTACCACATTATACAGAGTCAGAGTAAGGTGGGTGTATTTCATCATGTGCTCCAAATTATCTTACGGACGACTTGTTGATTTGAGAATGTAAGCATTGTCTTCCATATTCCGTAGTCTTCGCAATGAGCAGTGTTTTTAAACTCTTAAGCTATGCTAGTCTACAATTCAAATTCCCCATTTGTTTCTCTCGGATTTTCAATTAATATTTACATGTTTTTTAAATGATTTGTCTCATTCTGTCGGACCCTTCCTAAATCAAATCCTTCTCCTAAATCTAATCCTGCTAGTATTATTATTAATTAATTATTCTAAATCGTTCCTGCATCTCGCTCCCTAACTTTGTAATCACTTTGCTCTTTCTTTCATACCCCCCCCCCTCCCCCGCCTGATCGCAGGTATAAAATACATCTTGCTGGTTCCCAAGGACAGAATTTATCTATCTAAATTATCTTACGGACGACTTGTTGATTTGAGAATGTAAGCATTGTCTTCCCAATGAGCAGTGTTTTTAAACTCAGAGCTATGCTAGCCTACAATTCAAATTCCCCGTTTGTTTCTCTCGGATTTTCAATTAATATTTACATGTTTTTAAATGATTTGTCTCATTCTGTTGGACCCTTCCTAAATCAAATCCTTCTCTTAAAGTTACCCATTTCCCGCCCTCCCACACCCACACACCACCATTGCTAATGGTCCAATCATAACTCAGCGGATTTAGTAAGTTCCCTAATAAATCAGTATAGCAAAGCTACCGCCCCGGTTACTACTCCTTAAGTTTAGACCTGTTAGATGAGTTGACTGCGGAGATTTGCAAAGTCTAAGCATTCAATGACAATGTCACAGATAAAGATAAATTCACCTCCTGCTGCAAGACGAGAATACAAAGACCCCTCTCTATTTCAGACACGAATGACCAACATAATTCCGTCTCCCACACCCCTCCCTGCCCCTCTAACCCATCCATCCCACCCTCCCAACTTCAGAGTTGGTACCATGAACGTAGGCACATTAAAAGGTCGCTCAAATGAGGTTGTAGAGATGCTTGAACGTAAAGAAGTTGATGTTTGTTGTATTCAAGAGACTAGGTGGAGAGAGGGGGGGGGGGGGGTATGCCAGATTCATCGTGGGTAAAAAACGATGCTATAAACTTTTCTAGGTGGGAAATGACAACGGACTGGGTGGACTAGGAATTATGTTAGTTGAAAAATGGGTAGATAAGGTAATCGACGTAAATAGAGTAAATGATAGAATAATTAAAATAAGGCTAGTTCTAAATAAAACTACTGTGACAATAATATCCGCTTATGCACCCCAATCTGGTCTACTTGACGTTATAAAGACAGGTTCTATGAGACGCTAATGCACACTACCTCCCAAATAACAGACAGCGACTACCTAATTATTGCTGGCGATCTAAACGGCCATGTTGGACAACATAGTGATGGCTATGATGGAATCCATGGAGGCTATGGGGTTGGAAATAGAAATGAGGAAGGCTTCAGAATCCTGGAATTATGTGACGCCAATAACCTAACTATCTGTAACACAAACTTCAAAAAACGTGAAAACCACTTGATCACCTATAGATCAGGGGAACACGCCAGCCAGATAGATTATATCCTTACTAGAAGACGGGACAAAGTGTCTGTTGTAAACATTAAATCCCTCCCCTGTGAAGAATGCACCTCCCAACATAGCCTAGTAGTTAGTGACCTCACAGTCAGGAATAGACATACTCGACGACAGAGGAGGCCTACCTTGAGGAGAAGAATATGGAAGTTGAAAGACCCCATAGCCAGTGACAAATTTAAAAGCTTATTACTTGATGCCTTTGACAATAAGGAAGAGCAATTAGAGACGTGCGATATAGAGGAACAGTGGCAATTCTTGAAAGTGAACCTGCTGAAAGCAACGGATGAAATCTGTGGCTGGAGCAGACCTATTGGCAGGAGGAGAGTAACTTGGTGGTGGAAGAGACAATCAAGGCCAAAAAGCAGGCTTGGAAAGTATGGCAGGATGGGGGAAGTAGAGAGCACTATCAAGTGGCCAGGAGAAAAGCTAGGAGACAAGTGTCCCTTGCAAAAAGGGAAGCAGAGGAAAGAAAGTTCAAGCATGTTCTACAACGTGAGGATCAAAAGCGCGAGGTGTTCAGGATTGCTAGGCAATGTGTCAAGGAAAACCGTGATATTGTCGGGGAGAAATGTGTCCGTAATGATAACAGTCTACTTGCCCTCACAGATGCTGATAAGAAGATAGCCTGGAAGTGTCACTACGAGAGACTATTAAATGAGGAGAATAAGTGGGAAAAAGATAGTCTGCCCCAAATCGATCCAATAGAAGGACCAGCGGTGCAAGTTAAAGGTAGTATAATAAGTAAGGCAATCAAAGATATGAAGACAGGCAAGGCAGCTGGGCCTTCGGAGATAGTTGCTGAGATGTTGAAGGCATCTGGTATGGTGGGACACACTATGGTCACCCGTATAGTTAAGCAGGTAATACAGAATGGGGTCATACCAAAAGACTGGCGTAGCAGCATCATCATTAACTGCTACAAGGGTAAAGGGGATGCTCTAGATAGAGGAAACTATAGAGGCATTAAGTTAGTTGACCAGGTCATGAAGGTCACAGAAAGAGTTATAGCGCAACTAATCAGAGAGCGAATTGATCTAGATGAAATGCAGTTTGGGTTTGTATCAGGTAAAAGTACCACAGACGCTCTTTTCCTTGTACAACTACAAGAGAAGTACCTAGATAAAAGTAAACCCCTCTACTTAGCTTTTGTAGACCTGGAAAAGACCTTTGACAGAGTCCTCCGCTCCATTATCTGGTGGGCTCTTAGAACACCAGGTGTAGATGAATGACTTCTGAGAGCTATACAAGCTATGTATAATGAAATAGTCAGTAAGGTTAGAATTAACAATGAATATTGAGAATTTAATGTAAAAGTTGGTGTTCACAAAGGCTCTGTCCTTAGCCCCCTCCTATTTATTATTGCCCTTCAGGCAATAATAAATAGGAGGGGGTTAAGGACAGAGGGCTAAGGGGGCTAACGCTCATACCTGAATCAATGGCTGAACTAGAAAAGAAATTCCAAACATGAAAGCATGGCCTAGAATCAAAAGGCCTTAAAGTTAACTTGTCTAAGACTAAAGTCCTAGTTTGTAGAAAGGAAAATAAGGCACAGGTACCCTCAGGGAAATGGCCTTGCTCAGTGTGTAGGAAAGGAGTAGGCAGAAATTTAATTTTATGTCCCAAATGCAAAGTATGGGTACATAAAAGATGTAGTGGGATCACAGGTAAACTATCTAAGAACGTAGACTTTATATGTGGCCGATGCTCAGGTGCAATAGGTAGCAAGTGTCCACAGGATACAAGCCCCTTCGATTGCCCAGATGGTTCTATAGAAATAGTAGACACTTTCCGTTACCTGGGTGACAAAATCAGCAGTGGTTGAGGGTGTTCTGAAAGTACAGTAGCCAGTCAGAACGGGCTGGAAAAAGTTCAGAGAGCTTATACCGCTGTTGGCCACAAAAGGTTTCTCTCTAAAAATGAAAGGCAGATTGTATGATGCTTGTATACGAACAACAATGCTACATGGTAGTGAGACATGGGCATTACGTGCAGAGGACCTGCGTAGACTGGAAAGGAACGAAGCATGCATGCTCCGTTGGATGTGTAATAGTAATATACGTGAACGGCAAAGCATAAATGAACTAAGTGAGAAATTAGGAATAAGAGGGATCAAATGCTGTTTACTCGAGAGAAGACTGCGTTGGTATGGTCACGTGATGCGCATGAAAGACGACAGCTGTATAAAAAAGTGCAGGGCGATCAAAATTGATGGTAGTTACGGAGTAGGTAGACCCAGAAAAGCCTGGGACGATTTGATAAATTCCGACCTTACACCTCTCTAAGACAATGTCACTGGATCGAGATCTTTGGCACTACGCAGTAATACAGAAGATCCGCCTTGCCCTATGTACAAAGCGAAACCTACAGTCAGTAGGCACCTCTTAACCAAATATACACCCCAATCCACTACCCCTACCCTATCCTCCCACTACCACCACCCTCTCACTATAAAGTTGGTACCACAACATCCAGTCCAAATAAATGAGATAATGAGATCGAGATTGTGTAGGTGTCAAAAAAAAACACACAGTACACGCTGTAATGTGGCCGTGTAGGTAACACGGTAAAAAGTTCCCAGTTCCACACTGTAAATGTGGTTGCTGTTAGGAAGGGCATCCAGCCGTAGAAAACCTGCCAGATAGTCCTATATGAGCAAGACATGGTAACCCACCAACCTTGCCAGAAGTGGGACAACTCCCATCTAACCCATGCTAGCGTGGAAAATGGGCATTAAATGAAGATGATGATGATACTCCAACACTACCACTTTATAATACTAAGGAGGATGTTGTATCCCCAGCCACGCTGAGAAAGGCAATGGGGGAGGTAATGCAAGTTGACAGTAAGGTCAATAATCTTGTAGGCATGGGTAAATATAATGAAGGTGGAATTTAGATAAAATTCAGTTGAATGTGAGGCAGTATTTTCAACAAAACATAGCAGCTGATAGGTCAGTCATGTCTTGGACCTCTACCAGTTCTGCTGAGATGTCTTCCAGTTTTTCTAACAATGCAACAGCCTGCACATGAAATTAACTTATGAGTGATTGAGCATTCCACAGATACATGGTTCTCAGGAAGATTTAGCCAGCCCGTTGAATTACAAGATGACCAAACTGGAGCAACAGGAAATAAAGTATCTTGCTTAAGGTACTGAACTCACAACTTTGTGAGCTGAAAACCCAAACCACTAGATCACATCCTTTCACAAGATCATGGTCATAGATATATAATTTATAGATTTAAGTCATTGTGTCTTTATTAGATAATAACTTTTAGTTTGAAACTACTGTTGATATCAAACTTAGGAAAAAGTTCATCTTGGTGTGACACTTGCTTGACCTTTTATGCCATTATGAAAGGTTTGAGCCATTTCATTTGTCAGGTCATCCAAATTTTTCAAATGCTTTCTTTACAATGAGTCACATCACCATTTCACATTCATTTTATTATGCTCACATGGATTTGGATAGGTCATCACAGATCATGGCTTTAATTAATTAGAGCCACTCTTCCCCTACATCATTACCGTTTTACATTTGTTTTCCATGCTGTCATGGCTTGGACTATAGTTCTCAGCAAGGTTCAGCATGACAAAGCCACCCCAAAGAATTACAAGATGAGTCAACAAGAGCAACATGAAAAAGTGTCTTGCTTAAGGATAGAATGCACTACCAGATATTAAACTTAAACCACTAAGCCACATTCCATTTTGAGGGCATAGCTTCTACAGCTGAATGCCCTTCCTCTGTAATAGGTTAAGGGATTTAACCCAATCTTAGATGAAAAAATCAGTTTCTATAATTCCCTTGTGTTTTATGGAGGTTATCTCCAAGCAAAAATCATGTCAGTTACACCTCAAACACAGAAACTGCATTGGGATTCCATCAAAATTCATTTAAATGGTTGGTTAAGTCGATTTGAAATTAAAAAAATAACTCACACCCATGCAGATTTAGCTGGACTCCTAAGAAGCTGCATCTCGCAGGCAGTTTCTTGGGTGTTTTAAAAGCAATGCAAAATTAAGTGTCTTGCTCAAGAATATGACATGCCATTTGGCCCAGGAATTGAACTACAGCCTTATGATCCTGATTCTAACACCCTAACCACTGGGCCATTTAATGGTATATGAGACAAGATCTTACTAGCTGATGATACTAGGGAGAGATTTCTCTGCTGTTCCCAAATAGTCATCTTTTATTTAAGATGATCACAATACAGCAACAGCAACAGCATACAGAGAATGTTGACTGCCATTGAACTTTGGAGGATTAGTTAGAACCTTTGGAGCATATATATATATATGTGTGTGTGTCCCTTTCTTCTGTCCAGGCAAGATATCCGTACTACACTATATAATATGAAAAGGAAATGAAATTTACAGCTCACACCTACGCAGGTTTGGCTGGCCTCCTACGAAGTTATATCTCAGAGAAGGTTACTTGTTTCTTTTAATAGGGTCCCCAGTCCTATCATGAAGAGTAATGTGAAATATAGCATTTTGCTCAAGAACACAATGCACTGCCTGTTCAAAGAATCAAACCCACGAACTTAAGATCGTTAGTCCGACACCCTAACCAACAGGCCACGTGATGTACTCGTTTAAAACAATAAATGTCGTGTAAGATTTGGCTGCTGTTTCTAGCATGTCTAGGACCATGTAGAGACTCCGCCATTGTCTGTACAAGTGTTTTCTAACCAGTTTGCCTGTGGAAAACACAAGGAGCTTCTACGTGGTGGCTTGACCATCTAGAAATAGCAGTCAAATCTCCTTACATCACGCACTTACAGAAGGGGGGAGGGGGTAATTTTATTTTTTGTACGTTATATATAACACCAAACATGTTCTAGGTATCATTGACAATTGATCTCGAAGAAAATGAAAATATCCCCAGATTAGAGTTAGGGGCCCCTTCGTTGACTCGTGAATGTGTGTATTCAACCAACGAAATGGTTTGAGATTGACCGTCAGACCTACATGTTTTATATATACATATATATTTATCTACCTTTTTCAAGTACGGACGAGTACTAAATTGAATAATGGTATGAATCCATTTTTTCTTTTTTTTTTTGCAATTTTTCTATTTACTTTTTCGTTCTGTTTAATAAACAAAAGCATCAAAAAGGTTAGTTTTATTTATCCTGTCCTTATGGAGCTCAACCAAAAAAAAATTGGATTTAATCGATATCTTAATTTGATCGAATCACATATTTTTATCCGAACAATAGATGTTAAGTATATACAGTTATGAGAAGAGAAACGTTTGATGAGACAAACGAGGAGAGGGAGGGGTATAGAAAGAGAGAAGGTTGAGAGAGAGGCACAGAGAAATAACCAGAGAGAGAGAAAGGGGTAGACAAACCATTTTTTTTCTTTAACAAACCAAATAGAATGAAAGCAAGATATGGTCTATATATATATATATAATACAAAAATACACGCACACATATATAAATACATAATGCTTGCAATGTAAATATATATAAACACATTGTTGGTGTGAATAAATAACAGTTAGTTGTAGTTTATGTTTACTAAAAGAAACTACTACAGAAGGACTTGTTAGATCATCAAGAATAACATTTTTGGAATTCATTAACTTAAAACCTAAATCCATAATTGTATGTTTATTTACTCACGATCCGAAGGTCGTGGGTTCAATTCCGAGCGGCGCGTTGTGTTCTTATGTAAAACGCTTCATTTCACGTTGCTTTTCATGAGAGAGCTGGGGCTCCATCATTAAAACAACCGACAAACCAGAGAGATACAACATCAGAGGAGGGCAGCTAAACCTGTAGAGGTGTCAGCTGTAAAATTTCATTTCATATATAAATATATAAACGCATTTGAAAGAGCTGAACGTATTCACGGCCACGAAACCGTTTGGTAATGCAAAAATATGTCAAACTTAATATAAATATCCTTGACTATCACATTATGTGTTGATTGATCTTTTCTATCGTTTATACCTACACTTGTGCATATGTATATATGTATGCGTGTGTATGCATTATTTAAAGCATGAAAACCGTTTGGAGGTTTTAAAGCTTGACCCGAAGGCTTACATATCTTTAAATGACATATGCAATCTACTTGATACTATGGAGTACTAAGTTGAATAATAGTCTTACTAGTCTCAATTAGTAACATCCTATCTCTCTATACATCTATATGTCTGTGAGTGTGTGTGTGTGTGTGTGTGTGTGTGTAAGAATGGTTACCGAAGAGACCACATTTACATAAGATACTCAATTACAGAAGGTACATGATATACATTTTATATACAATAGAAATGACTTCTACATGACAAGTGTTTCCTTCGTTTGAAACCGTCAGGAAAGTCCCATATATATATATATATGCGCCCAATTGCTTTGAAGTAGAGTTGGTATTGAACAGATAGAAGCAAGGATAAAAGGAGTCAGTGACATATTTTACCATTTTGTGTATGTGTTCCTTTTTTTCTTTTTAATCATAACACAAGCTAGATGCAAAGAAGCCAAGACAGAATCCTCACACACAACAGAACATAACCACACAGACATTGTAATAGCACAAGATAATAGAAGCATATATATATATATATTTGTATATACGTGTGTGTGTGTGTGTTTTGGTTGGGATAATACAACAAATGATATCTTTTTCAACACGATTTCACATAAAGGATCTTGCAAAACAAATACAATGTGTGTGTATGTGTATATATATAGAAATGTGTGTGTATGTATATATATATATATTTATAGTATTGTGTAACAAAATAACGGTTGATTAGTGTTGTAGTTTGTGATATGTGTGTATGTGTAGTTGAGTCTCCTACATACCTCATCTGGAGTTAGTTCACTCATGCCGAAACACCTCCTGTTGATACAGAAACACCGTCAAAAGCCGTTTCTTTTCTCTTTTTTTATATATACTCTATTGTATATATATGTTGACTTCACCTTTTCCACTTGTTTTATTGTTGTTCGTGGTGTATTTAAACCTTAATGGGTACAGTTTATAGCAAGGTAGGCTTCACTGTGGTCTGTCGTGTATTTATATTATCAGTTTCAGCGAGACAACGAAGATAGGCAAAGGAAAAAAAGATTATTTTTAAAAAAATGTTGGAAGGGGTCCTCTCTGTCAAAGTAGGCAGCAGAAGACAACGAATGACTCTATATACAATTGAACGTCACTTCCGCTTTCAACAGACCGGAACTACTAACCTAAATATTTACCATTAATCAATATTTCACTTCATTATCATTGTTATTAGTAATATTATTTTTAGCAGATTTGGTATAGTATTATGATTACTACTAACCTTACCTCTACTACCACTAATTCTATTATTATTATTCAACCAACCCGAACTAATAACTTTACTAATCAATATTTTACTATTATTTTCATTATTATTTTTACTATTATAATTATTATTGTTAATTTTTTTTTTTTTTGCTAGTATTAATACTAGTTATATTTGTACTACTGATATAACGCCAATTACTTCTGTTACCACTATCACATCTTCCACAAACCGGAAGTTCTAACCTTACTGTTTACTATAAATAGGTTACCATTATTTTCATTATCACTATTACTATTCCTCTTATTATTATTGATATTATTACTAACTTATTTAATTCTACCTTTACTACCGTTAAGTTGTTGTTATTGAAGATATTATTACTTCGACAAACCGGAACTACTAGTTGTTAGTGTTTACTATTCATATACTACTTGTATTTTCATAACTATTATTATTGCTATACTATTATTATAACATTTTTATTATTAGTTATATCTCTAATACTATAACTATAACAGCTATTGTTATATCTATTATTACTGTTACTTTTTCACAAACCGGAAGTACTCTTCTTATTTAGAGTGTTCAAGACAAAGCCCCCACCTACACCCTATCGGACAAACTCCATCTAGGACAAAAACACCTCCCTAGCAGACAACCTTCCCCCACACATACACACGTAGTAAAAAGTAAAACAAATTATGCTTATATAGTTTCATAATATTAGCTATAAATAGATTTTCTTTAACCTTTTAGTGTTTCATACTTTACTATGTGTAGAGTGCGGTCCTGGATGAGTAGAGATTTTGTCCAGTGTGTTTTTGTCAAATACTACTAGTACTACTACTATTTATTTTCATCCCTATTGTTAGTATTACTAATACTATAAGGGTGGTGTTTGGCAGTATCGGTAGAATGTCGAAAAACATGTTTTGTGGCATAGAGTTACGACCCTTTACGTTCAGAGTTCAAATCCCGCCGAGGTTAGTTTTGTCTTTCGTCCTTACGGGGTCGATGAAATAAAGTAGCAGTAACGCAATGGATTCCATTTAATCAACTTTCTCCTTCCCTTCAAATTGCTGTCATTGTAGAGATAATTATTACAGCTATCGTTATTTCTACTACTACTTCGGCAGGGTTGTCAACTAATTTGAACGAAATTGCCGGAAAAAGGTCGTAAATTCTGGAAAAAATTAACATGATTTACAATAGTTATTTTATAGTTTTTACATACTTTAGAGTAAGTTTGTATATTACAATATTTATTTGTATATAACACATAGTTCTATTACAGATTTTTAAACCTTAAAATTACAGCTGTACTTTATACATAAGAACTAGCTAGAGAAATGGGCTATTGCAAATACAATCATATGTACCATATATACTTGAATATAAGTCGAGGAATATGCAACCAATGGTAAAATAGTGGTGATTGGCTTATATAAGCCATCTAAACAAGGTATTGATTAGCTACATTGGCTTATAAACGGGGTTTAAATTTTTGCCCATTTCTCAGACATAAAATGGGGGTGTGTGTACTTATATTCAACTATATACAGTATATATAACAAAATAAAATTGCAATTACTTCAGCATCACACTCTAGTGCTAAAAGAATCGATTATATGCAAATAGTTTTTACCTGTGTTAGTAATATAACTTTCTCATGATCCACATGACAGGTGCAATGTGTCCAAACACAGAAAAGCCAAACTCAGAAGAGCAGAATTCCCACCGTCATCGCCTCCATCTCTCTTTCCCTCCCCATCTCTCTGTATTATGAGCAAATGGGGTCCCACAGCCCCGGTGGACAGAATGAAGAAAGTGTTTCCCCGGAGGATGGTAAGGGAGATGTGCTGGAAGAGCCATTTCATCTTGCGAGGCTCACACCTGCGACTGGCCAGCTCAGCGCCTATAGTACTTATATACGAGATTAGTTTTTTTCTGAGATTTCCTTGGTTGACCAAGTAAAACCTCTACAGTTTGGTGTAAACATCATAGCCACCTTCAATTTCACCAAAGTCGACTTTCTGGACCTCAAAATTGGTAAACTCTTGTAAGCAAACCTAATGAGGAAGCAATATATATACATAAGATTCTCAACCAACCCCAGCTTTAGTTGTATCGTCCAACAAACATGGCTGTAACCCATTACTATGAGGCATTAGTGAAATCTGGCTTTACAGAAAGCATACTATAAAAATACCCACCTCTAAGAAAGTTAAAAAGAGAGAAATGACGTTGTTCAATCTTCTATTTAATTTAGATAGTTAATAACTCAGTGTCCTTAATCTGGAAACATTTTCCATATAGTCATAAGTCATAAGTACCACATGCTCTTCAACTCACACAATATTATGGTTAATTGTGCTTCAAACATTGTATGTTATAACAGGAAAAGCACATACCCACACAAGCCCCAAGACACACACCAAGTTGTAATTGCCAAAACCTTTCTAACTGTCCTCTAAGTGCCTCTCCTAAGGCCATGGTCTATAGCACTACCTTCACATTGCCATACAGTTTATAGAGGGACTACACAAGCCTAACAACTAACGAGTTCAAGGGTAGATTTACCCAGCACATACATTCATATGGAGACCTCTACTGACTTGTTCTATTTCATATGGAGGCTCCATAATCTAGGGCACATTTGCCCAGCATCAAATGGAGCATTCTGAATAGAGCACCCTGACATTGTCAACCCTGCCTCCATGATGGATTGCATGTATGCAACAATTTGCAATTTTCATCAACGACTAAGAGTGACCTAACGTTTTGCAGCCACCATAGAAGTGCCCTGTTAGCCAATGTCAAACCACTGGTCCCAGACATCCTACAAAGACTCACATGTAGGTGTGGGGCAGACAGCTCAAACGAAAAGGTACACCATGAAAATAGCAATATCAGATCTACCAAAGAAGAACTACCAGACTCATTGACACTACCAAGACTTAAATTAGATCACATATCTGATGTTGTTGGATTCTTCTGAGATTAATGGCACCACTTAGATGCAAACTTCCTCATGCTGTTGCTGACACATCTACACCACCCCATAACCTGAATGAACTAATGAAGGCTCTTAACAACATGGCTCCCAAACTCCATTCTACATCTTGTTTTACTTTCTCAAATGCACCTGATGATTTAGACATGTTTTCATCATGAAATTGTAGGTAGTGTAGGATTAAGTCAAACCTTTAATATAAATACTCAACTTCCACATTATGTGTTGATTGGTCATTTCTTTCATTTGTACCCATAACAATCTGTATTTCCTGCCAGTATGCTCACGATGCCCTCCCCTTGCCTGCCTTCCCCCCACCCAAAACTCGAAGAAGCAGATAGGTAGAACAACTTTCAGATCCCTGCCTGCCAGTCTACTCCTGAATTCTTCACTTACTCTTCCTCATCCCACCCATGCTAGCAAGGAAAGCTAGGATGAAACTTGACTGATTCACCTAAAATCTCACCCCAAGCATACTTTCCCCATCCATCCTAGGGCAACATACAAAGTCAGGCAGACACCACAATGTCAGACACTGTCAACTTGATCCAAAGTCATTGCAATGACTCAGTGTCTCCTTTCTTATCATAAGTCCCCCCCCCCCTTGTAAGTAGCATATAGATTGCATTTAAGCCAACAAGGAAAGCCGGGCACACCTCACCATCCACATGCTTCAAGACCACCCTCATGACACAACAATAGATCAAGGACACTGAGCACACCAGTGTTGAAATGAAGTAGTGTTGACCAAATGATGAAAATCACTCTGTCCACCTTGTAAGGTGGTAGGGCTTGTACCATGATGAAAAAAACCCAGTCCACCACATAAGGTGGTAGTCCTGGAATCATGATAAAAAGCTCTCAGTACATACTGTAAAGTAGGTGGCATAAGGAAGGACATCTAGCTGTAGAAACCAGGCCAAAACGAAGCATACATGCAGGATATGGTCACCTGACCAGTCTGGTCTCAGCATACAACAACCAGTTTAATCCATGCAAGCATGGAAAATAAATGTCAAAAGGTCATGATGATGATGAAATATATATATATAGGTGGTGCTATTAAGTTAGACACGGCCTGGGCCAGTACTGGTTGAAACCTATCAAAGTTATATATATATATATATATATATATACATACATTATGATGCCTGCATACGAACAACAATGTTACATGGCAGTGAGACCTGGGCATTGTGTGGAGAGGATATGCGCAGATTGGAGAGAAACGAAGCTTGCATGCACCGCTGGATGTGTAATAGTAATATATGTGAACGGCAAAGCATAAACGAACTAAGGGAGAAATTAGGAATAAGAGGGATCAGATGTTGTTTACTCGAAAGAAGACTACATTGGTACGGTCACGTGATGCGCATAAAAGACGACAGCTGTATAACAAAGTGCAGGGCAATAAAAATAGACGGTAGCCACGGAGTAGGCGGACCCAGAAAAACCTGGGACGACTTGATAAATTCCGACCTCACACACTTACACCTCTCCAAGACAATGTCACTGGACCGAGATCTTTGGGGCTACACAGTTATACAGAATACCCGCCTTGCCTAAGTACAAAGCGAAACCTACAGTCAGTAGGCACATCTAACAAAATACACCCCGTCCCACTACCTACACCCCATCCACACCACCCCCTTAAATGTGAAGTGTTATGTTGGTACCACAACATCCAGTCCGAAACAAATGAGGTCGTGTAGGTGTCACGACAAAAAAAAACACAGTCCACGCTGTAATGTGGCCGTGTAGGTAACACGGTAAAAACCTCCCAGTCCACACTGTAAACGTGGTTGGTGTTGGGAAGGGCACCCAGCCGTAGAAAACCCGCCACACGTGTAGGTGTCACGACAAAAAAAAAACACAGTCCACGCTGTAATGTGGCCGTGTAGGTAACACGGTAAAAACCTCCCAGTCCACACTGTAAACGTGGTTGGTGTTGGGAAGGGCACCCAGCCGTAGAAAACCCGCCACACGTGTAGGTGTCACGACAAAAAAAAAACACAGTCCACGCTGTAATGTAGCCGTGTAGGTAACACGGTAAAAACCTCCCAGTCCACACTGTAAATGTGATTGGTGTCAGGAAGGGCATCCAGCCGTAGAAAACCCGCCAGACAGTCCTATACGAGCAAGACAACCAATCTTGCCTCAAGTGGGAAAACTCCCATCCAAACCCATGCAAGCGTGGTAGATGGACGTTAAAAGATGATGATGATTGTGGTGCAGATAAATCCAGAAAAATTGATGGATAATAAAAACAGCATTTTTTTATATAACAAATTAATATATTTCAATGAAACTTTATATAAGGTACAATATAAGGCACATATATAAGGTAGAAAAATCACTTGATGTAGCCACCAATTTCTCTAGGTGGGACCAGATGCTGGAACAGATTTTGGCGATGGTGTCCCTGTCCATGTTGGCCATGGCAAACCTGATAGCCTCCTTGGTGTTGTAGGGTCTGCTGTTCCCTTCCCTCTGCAAGATGCTCCACACAAATTAGTTGAGAGAATTAGCGATGAAGCGAGTCAGTGGTATGGCACATTGGCAAAGAGCCAGGCTTGGGTGAGGGCAGAGTCTTGTTGAAAGATGTAGGGCCTACCATTAGCCACCCTATCCAGTCATTGGCACCAAGGCGGAGGCCATCGGGGGCAAACTCAGATGTCCTGATGGAACTATGAGTCTTGCATTCTAGCCTAAAATTGACCTTGTAATCTGAGGCCCCATATGCCTTTGCAAGGTCATAGACCATGGTTTTAGTGTATTTAAACCATTCAATGAGTTCTTTGGCTTTGTGGCCAGTGAAAAGGCTCTCCATAAAAGCGGCTCGACGATCATATTCTGAAGACATGTTGATTACTAAGCACCTTGCGTGTCAATGGCCAGATAACTACTGAGGTATAGTACTTTCTAATGTCACCTTCGAAACCTCACTATGCTGTGACGTCACAGTGCTGTTGCCACATAAAAAAAAGTCCAGATTCATCTGCACAACGCTATATAGTAGCTTAATATTAATTGTATTTACATTAAATGATTTTAACATTATACTAAACGATGACATTCCTATAAAATAGTGTTGGAAAGTGTCTATTTCACTTTATTTTTTGTTTAAATGATCTTTGTATTAATAAAAAAAATGTTTTAAATGGAGAGGGTCCTGTTTAAACCAACAACTGCAAGTCTCTTTTTACAAACTTTGTAATAAAAGAAAAGCATGTCTGAACCTAAAATTATGGAGCGAAACATAAAATAATGTAAATGCAGAACTCCTAAAATGCTAGAATTTTGGGCAAAATGCAGAAAAGCATGAGAGGAAAGCAAATGCTGGAAATTCCCACATAATGCATGAAGATAACAAACCTGTTACCACTACTTCTACAAATATCATAGCTACTGTTACTATTTATACAAACCAGAAGTGCTGGCATACTTATATTATTATTTCTGCAACTACTACTACAACTATGTTAAACATTTATGCAATTATATATTAGAAATAAATTATTAAAATTTCATATTTATCTTTAACCACTTCCATGTGTCTGTAATCAACATAAACTATAAATCTATCAAAATGCAAATTTCCCAGTTTGTATGAATGTTCATATATCCAGTAATCCTTGTATATATGACATATGAGTCCTGGTCATGGCAGAAGAGTCTTCAGACATGCATTCTAGAAGGTCCTATCAGAAAAATATATCTACAGATAACTTGGAGAGACACAAGCATGAAACCAAATGAGCTTGTGGATATTATCCAAACATTTTTCTAGTGGTCTACAACTGAGTCTCCTACAAGATGTCTTTGCCTGCTAAAAAAATTTGAACTGTGATACTTCCCTTAAATAATCTCACCATTCACTAAGACAACAAAATTAAATATTCTAACCATTGGTGAATACAACAACACTGGAGTTTTTAACCATTGGTTAATACAACACTAGACAAAGCTACATGCTGTAGCTTCCTTAAATCACAACTCAGCATCACATGAAAGTTTTAGCTTATGCAACGATGGGCAAATAGGGAAATTGATCAAGTCTGGTAAGACATGGGAGTTTATTAAGTCTAGTGAGATATGAAAAAGGAATACCAGCTGGTCTGAGCACATTGTACCCACAATAGCTGGCAATGCCAAAAAACTGTGGGAAACTAAACAAGAACAACATGCCATCCCCTATATATCATCATAAACTGAAATAGTGGTGGTGGTGATAGTAGTAGTGGAGGTGGTGACGATGGAGGTGATGATGATTGTGGTGGTGATGAGTCAGGCTAAATTTAATACCATGAAGAAGAATATATTCATTCTATTGGCAGATTTGTTAATGTGTCGGACATGATGTCTTGCAGCATCTCTTTAGGCCCTTAGCATTCTGAGTTTGTCTACAACATCCCTGGTACTAAGCTGTACTGGTACTGTAAAAGTCAAAGATATCACACAAAGACAGCTAAAAAATATCATCAGTATTAGCTGTACAAATTTCCCCAATAAAATTAACTCCAAACCACATGAAACGTCATTAGTAAAGCATTCTTGAAAAGTGCAAAACAGCACCATGACTGCATCACATTAAAAATGAAAGATTTTATGCCAATATTGCAAATTTTTACAAAGATCTGTCAGCTGATAGAGACACTATAAATGTTTGAATTAACGAGTAAATTTTGAATAAACAAACTCGTTTTTAAATATTTTCAGCTATATTACAGGATAAATAATAATAATAATAATGAAATTATTGTGTACAGTGCTCAGGTGTACTACAACTCGTCAAAGGTGCATGTATAGTACATAGAATAATATACAAATGTCAGGGAAGTGAATAGTGTATGAGTCATGATATACATGTGTGCGTGTGTATGGAGGGGGAATATTAGGTGTAGTGTTGGCGAATCTCAGGAAGCATAGTGGTTTTAAAGGATGCAGTGTCTCGACAGCTAACAACTGATGCAGGTAGTTTGTTCCATGCTTCAGCAACTCTGAGCGTGAAAAAATGTTTCAGAAAGTCATGGGAACTGTGCTGTGTTCTGACTTTGTGGGCATGCCCACGTGTGTTAGACACATGGAAATCAAAAAGGTACTCAGGGTTGTTGTTGGCAAGATGGTTAATAATTTTGTGGGTGTTTACCAAGTCAGTTGCCAGACGTTGGAGCTTCAATGTATCCATGCCCAGGGAAGCAAGGTGTTCAGAGTATGGTAGATGCCTGATGGAGGGTATTCAATGTTAAGAGTTAAACAAAATTTCACCATTACAAAGAGCAAACTAACCTCTAAAAACCCAAACGGGAAGTACCATGAAAAAAAGTGCCCCAAGATGGGGAGATTTTACATAATGAAAGCTATACCAATTTTCACAAGAGAATACATCTCTCACCCACCCCACAGTGGGTGGCAGATCTCCAATCGGATGGGGGGAGTTGACATCTCATTAAAATATACAGCATCTCTAGGATAGCAGAACCCATATTAATCATCTTGATATCAACCTGCCTGACACTGCCCCTGCTTCTATGATACAAAAAAATGTTTGTTTTAAATTGTTTGTTGTTGTTTTGGTTTTTTTATGAAGCAGACATTTGAAACATAATATTATGTAAGGTTTTTATCTTACATCATAATTTTATGTAAGAACCTTCATTCAATTATGTTCTAAATGCTAGCTTAACAATGGTTTCATATTTAGGCACAAGGCCACCAATTTTGGGGGAGGGGAAAGTTGATTAAATCGACCTCAGTGTGTTACTGGTACTTTATTTTATCGACCCCGTAAGGATGAAAGGCAAAGCTAACCTTGGCGGGATTTGAACTCTGAACGTAAAGAGACGTAACTCTATTCTGCAAAGCATGGTGTCTAACACTCTATTGATACTGCCAATCCACCCCCCTTAAATGCCATCTTAATAATGAGAAGTTATATTACTAAATCCCTTCAAATTATTTTCAAAATGATTTGAAAATCATATAAAACATAAAACATATGATAATGAAAGTGTTAATGTATCCTGGCTCCTGTCCAAAATCCTCAAACCTATACTTTATATATTTCCCAGATGCATCAACAGCTCTGACAACATCATCAGCAGACTAATTTATTTTAATCCCAACACATTTAAGAAAAAATAAATATGGGTTTAACACTTTCATTATCACCATATTTCTAATGAAGTACACTACCTGTGTGTTTCAATTACTTTTGAAAATAACCAAACCATCATCATCATCGCCGTTTAACATCCATTTAGGAGAAATTTAATAAAATAACTAACTTTTTCATCAGTAAGCTGTAGACTAGCTAGTTGGGTGGGTAGAGTTATCCAACGTTGGCATCACTTTTATATTACTTTTAAAGTTTAAGTATATTTAGAGTGTATTTAAGCCTTTAGCATTTACATTACTCTATATATACTATTATATTTTCATGTTAAATGCTTTACGTCACATAATATCTCACATAATGTCAAATCTATGAAATTTTTATATTTATTTTGAGAACAATACTTTAACGTCAGTATGAGCGGCCAATTCCAGTCAGTTTGAACAGAAAGAGGTGAGAGAATACTGGTCAGATACAGCTGGTTTAAATACTAAATGGTTAAAGTATACTACATTTAAGTATGTGAATGTAATATAATGGTATACAAACTATTATATAGATGGATTGGTTGTATCAAGACTGATTATATGGAGTCACATAATTGCAATTGATTTATCAATATATTGATATTATCATGGGCTCATTCAACCTTTTGAAATGATTGTAAAACAATGAGCTAATTAAGCACTCAACCTCACCTTCTTTGTTTTCATTGTTCAACATACATCTATATATCTATATAATCTTAAAAGGGAGTCACTGTGTGTGTGTGGTGGTGGTGGGGGTCTCTATTTGGTTTTGCCTGTAAAATCTGTCCAGTGACTTTTTCTAACCACATGCTGGAGGGAGTGTTTGAGGACTCTTCCCCCACGACCCTCTCAGGAATAAGTGGGTGAAGAAGATGAAGAAGAGTCACTGTGCAAAATGATTTTTTTTTTTTTTTTTTGTTGGGGCCAAACTCAAAGGCTGCCCTAGGTGGCACAGACATCAGCTGTGCCTTTGTAAGTTATATCAGTAAGCTGATAATTAAAACATTATTGTAGAAACATTTCTAAAATAAAATTATGATTATAATATAAGAATAAGCAAATTTAAATGAACAATTTTGTATTATAAATGTTTCAGGTGGTTTCAGGTGATTTGTTATCAAAAGTGTTGATTTTAACCCTTTAAACCAGCGATATCTGACCATAATTCTCTCACCTCTTTCTGTTTAAACCGGCAAACAAACACACACACACATGCATAAAAACACACACTCACACACAAGCACATACACAAACACACACAGTACATGTATTTATTTGAACACTTTTAAACCACTTAGTTTGTGGAGTGACATCATTATGAGTCAAAATAATTATACTTGTTATTGAAGTTATAAATATTTACAATATAAATAATATGTTTTTGTTTCAGATGTTGTCTTACCTTCCTTTCATGTCTCACACCTTCTATACCAACACAGACATACACTCCACAGCAATACATACATACACTCTCCACACCAACACATACTCCCCACCCCAACACACACTCTCCACACCAACAAACACTCTCCACCCCAACACACACTCTCCACAACAACACGTACATATACACACACTCGCCACAACATATACAAACATACACACACTTTCAAGAGCAACAGATACACACACATTCTCCACACACACACACATTCTCCACCCCAACACACTCTCAAGTTCAACACACACTCTCCACATCAACACACACTCTCCACACCAACACACACTCCCCAAACCAACACACACTCTCCACACCAACACACACTCTCCACACCAACACACACTCCCCACACCAACAGACACTCTCCACCCCAACACACACTCCCTACCCCAACACACTCTCCACCCCAACACACACTCCCCACACCTACACACACTCCCCTCACCAACACACACTCTCCACCCCAACTCACACTCTCCACCCCAACACACACTCTCCAGCCCAACACACACTCTCCACCCCAACACACACTCTCCAGCCCAACACACACTCTCCACTCCAAAACACACTCCCCACCCTAACACACACTCTCCACCCAACACACACTCTCCACCACAACACACTCTCTCCACACCAACACATACTCTGCACCCCAACACACACTCCCCACAGTTACACACACTCCCCACACCTACACACACTCCCCACACCAACACACACTCTCCACACAAACACACACTTTCCACCCCAACACACGCTCCCCACACCTACACACACTCCCCACACCAACACACACTCTCCACACAAACACACACTCTCCACCACAACACACTCTCTCCACACCAACACACACTCTCCACACCAACACACACTCTCCACAGTTACACACACTCCCCACACCTACACACACTCCCCACACCAACACACACTCTCCACACAAACACACACTTTCCACCCCAACACACACTCTCCACACCTACACACACTCTCCACACCAACACACACTCTCCACCCAACACACTCCCCACACAAACACACACTCTCCACACAAACACACACTCTCCACACCTACACACACTCCCCACACCAAAACACACTCCCCAGATCAACACACACTCTCCACACCTACACACACTCCCCACACCAACACACACTCCCCACACCAACACACAATTCCCGCACCAACACACTCACCACACCAACACACACTCCCCACCCCAACACACACTCTCCACACCAACACACACTCTCCACCCCAACATACACTCTCCACACCAACACACACTCTCCACACCAACACACGCTCTCCACACTAACACACACTCTCCACACCAAGACACACTCTCCACACCAAGACACACTCTCCACACCAACACACACACCCTACACCAACACACACTCCCCACCCCAACACACACTCTCCACACAAACACACTCCCCACCCCAACTCACACACCCAACACCAACACACACTCTCCACCCCAACTCACACTCCCCACCCCAACACAGACGCCCCACACCAACACTCACTCTCCACACCAACACACACTCTACACCACAACACACACTCTACACCACAACTCACACTCTACACCCCAACTCACACTCCCCACCCAAACTCACACTACCCACACCTACACACACTCCCCACCCCAACTCACACTCTCCACCCCACTCCACACAACCCAACACACACTCTGCACACCAACACACACTCTCCACCACAACACACACTCATAACCCCACTCACCCTCCCCACCCATACTCACACTCCCCACACCTACACACACTCCCCACCCCAACTCACACTCTCCACCCAACTCCACACTCCCCAACACACACTCTCCACACAAACACACACTCTCCACCCCAACACACATTCTCCACACCAACACACACTCCCCACACCAACACACACTCTCCACCCCAACACACACTCTCCACCCCAACACACACTTCCCACACCAACACACACTCTCCACACCAACACACTCTCCACATCAACACACTCCCCACACCAACACACACTCTCCACATAAACACACACTCTCCAGCCCAACACACACTCCCCACACCAACACAGACTACCCACACAACCCACCCCAACACACAGTCCCCACACCCACACCCATTCTCCAACACACACTCTCCATACCAACACACACTCCACACACCAACACACATTCTCCACATCAACACACACTCTCCACACCAACACACACTCCCCACACCAACACACACTCTCCACATCAACACACACTCCCCACACCAACACACACTCTCCACATCAACACACACTCTCCACACCAACACACACTCCCCACACCAACACACACTCTCCACATCAACACACACTCTCCACACCAACAGACACTCCCCACACCAACACACACTCTCCACATCAACACACACTCTCCACCCCAACACACACTCCCCACACGAACACACACTCTCCACATCAACACACACTCTCCACACCAACACACACTCTCCACATCAACACACACTCTCCACACCAACACACACTCCCCACACCAACACACACTCTCCACATCAACACATACTCCCCACAGCAACACACACTCTTCACACCAACTCACACTCCCCACACCAACACACACTCTCAACAGCAACACACACTATCCACCCCAACACACACTCTCCACCCCAACTCACATTCCCGACTCTAACACACACTCTCCACACCAACACACATTCCCCACACCAACACACACTCTCCACCCCAACACACATTCCCACACAAACACAAACTCACCACCCCAACACACACTCCCCACACCAACACACACTCCCCACACCAACACACTCATACACCCCAACATTCACTTTCCACACCAACACACATTCTCCAGATAACACACTCTCCACACCAACACACACTCCCCACACAACACACACTCCCCACACCAACACACAATCCCCACCCCAACTCATGCTCCCTACCCAACACGCACTCTCCACACCAACACACACTCCCCACCCCAACACACAATCACAGTCCCCACTCTAACACACACTCGCCACTCTAACACACATTCTCCACTCCAACACACACTCTCCACCCCAACACACAATCCCCACACCAACACACACTCTCCACATCAAAACACACTCTCCACACCGGCACCCCCCACACACACTCCCCACACCAACACGCACTCCCCACGCCAACACACACTCCCCACACTAACACACAATCCCCACACCAACACACACTCTCCACACCAACACACATTCTCCACACCAACGCACTCCCCACAACAACACACACTCTCCACATCAACACACACTCTCCAGCCCAGCACACACTCCCCACACCAACACACACTCTCCACACCAACACACACTCCCCACACCAACACACATTCTCCAGCTCAACACACACTCTCCACCCCAACACACACTCTCCACACCAACACACACTCCCCACACCAACACACACTCTCCTCACAAACACACACACCCCAACTCACAATCCCCACCCCAACTCATGCTCCCTAGCGAACACACACTCTCCACACCAACACACACTCCCCACCCCAACACACAATCACAGTCCCCACTCTAACACACACTCGCCACTCTAACACACATTCTCCACTCCAACACACACACTCCACCCTAACACACAATCCCCACTCAACACACACTCTCCACATCAACACACACTCTCCACACCGGCACCCCCCCCACACACACACTCCCCACACCAACATGCACT
Source organism: Eledone cirrhosa (assembly GCA_964016885.1). Taxonomy (NCBI): domain Eukaryota; kingdom Metazoa; phylum Mollusca; class Cephalopoda; order Octopoda; family Eledonidae; genus Eledone; species Eledone cirrhosa. The sequence goes on along the minus strand of OZ024742.1, from coordinate 199,177,501 downwards.
CCCCACGCCAACACACACTCCCCACACTAACACACGATCCCCACACCAACACGCACTCCCCACACCAGCGCACACTCTCCACCTCAACACACAATCCCCACACCAACACACACTCCCCACACCAACATACACTCCCCACACCAACACACAATCCCCACACCAACACACACTCCCCACACCAACACACTCTCCACATCAACACACACTCTCCACACCGGCACACACACCCCACACTCTCGACCCCAACACACAATCCCCACACCAACACACACTCTCCACATCAACACACACTCTCTACACCGGCACACACACCCCACACTCTCCACCACAAAACACACTCCCCAAACCCACACACACTCCCACTCCCCACACCAACACACACTCTCCACACCAACACACACACTCCACCCCAACACACACTCTCCACCCCAACACACACTCGCCACACCAACACACACTCTCCACACCAACACACATTCTCCACACCAACGCACTCCCCACAACAACACACACTCTCCACATCAACACACATTCTCCAGCCCAGCACACACTCCCCACACCAACACACACTCTCCACCTCAACACACAATCCCCACACCAACACACACTCTCCACACCAACACACACTCCCCACACCAACACACATTCTCCAGCTCAACACACACTCTCCACCCCAACACACACTCTCCACACCAACACACACTCCCCACACGACACACACTCCCCACACCAACACACACTCTCCTCACAAACACACACACCCCACCCCAACTCACAATCCCCACCCCAACTCATGCTCCCTAGCCAACACACACTCTCCACACCAACACACACTCCCCACCCCAACACACATTCTCCACTCCAACACACACTCTCCACCCCAACACACAATCCCCACTCAACACACACTCTCCACATCAACACACACTCTCCACACCGGCACCCCCCACACACACACTCCCCACACCAACACGCACACCCCACACTAACACACAATCCCCACACCAACACGCACTCCCCACACCAGCACACACTCTCCACCTCAACACGCAATCCCCACACCAACATACACTCCCCACACCAACACACAATCTCCACACCAACACACGCTCCCCACACCAACACACTCTCCACATCAACACACACTCTCCACACCAATACACACTCTCCACACCAACACACACTCTCCACACCAACACACACTCTCAACCCCAACACACACTCCCCACACCAACACACACTCTCCACATCAACACACACTCTCCACACACACCCCACACTCTCCACCCCAACACACACTCCCCACACCAACACACACTCTCCACATCAACACACACTCTCCACCCCAACACACACTCTCCACACCAACACACACTCTCCACGCCAACACACTCTCCACCCCAACACACACTATCCACACCAACACACACTCTCCACACAAACACACACTCCCCACACCAACACACACTCTCCACATCAACACACACTCTCCACCCCAACACACACTCTCGACACCAACACTCACTCTCCACCCCAACACACAGTCGCCACACCAACACACACTCTCCATACCAGCACACACTCTCCACACCGGCACACACACCCCATACTCTCCACCACAACACACACTCCCCAAACCCACACCAACTCACACTCCCCACACCAACACACACTCTCCACACCAACACACACTCTCCACCCCAACACACACTCTCCACCCCAACACACAATCGCCACACCAACACACACTCTCCACACCAACACACACTCTCCACACAAACACACACTCCCCACACCAACACACACTCTCCACATCAACACACACTCTCCACCCCAACACACACTCTCCACACCAACACACACTCTCCACACGAACACACACTCTCCACCCCAACAGACACTCTCCACACCAACACACACTCCCCACACCAACACACACTCTGCACCCAACACCAACACACACTCTGCACCCAACACACACTCCCCACCCCAACTCACACTCCCCACCCCAACACAAGCTCTCCTCCCCAACAGACACTCTCCACACCAGCACACACTCTCAACACCAACACACACTCTCCACCCCAACACACATTCCCACACAAACACACACTCACCACCCCAACACACACTCTCCACACCAACACACACTCCCCACAGCAACACACTCATACACCCCACCATTCACTTTCCACACCAACACACATTCTCCAGATAACACACTCTCCACACCAACACACACTCCCCACACAACACACAATCCCCACCCCAACTCATGCTCCCTACCCAACACGCACTCTCCACACCAACACACACTCCCCACCCCAACACACAATCACAGTCCCCACTCTAACACACACTCGCCACCCCAACACAGATACTCCACTCCAACACACACTCTCCACCCCAACACACAATCCCCACACCAACACACACTCTCCACATCAAAACACACTCTCCACACCGGCACCCCCCCACACACACTCCCCACACCAACACGCACTCCCCACGCCAACACACACTCCCCACACTAACACACAATCCCCACACCAACACACACTCTCCACACCAACACACATTCTCCACACCAACACACTCCCCACACCAACACACACTCTCCACCTCAACACACAATCCCCACACCAACACACACTCTCCACACCAACACACACTCCCCACACCAACACACATTCTCCAGCTCAACACACACTCTCCACCCCAACACACACTCTCCACACCAACACACACTCCCCACACCAACACACACTCTCCTCACAAACACACACACCCCACCCCAACTCACAATCCCCACCCCAACTCATGCTCCCTAACCAACACACACTCTCCACACCAACACACACTCCCCACCCCAACACACAATCACAGTCCCCACTCTAACACACACTTGCCACCCCAACACACATTCTCCACTCCAACACACACTCTCCACCCTAACACACAATCCCCACTCAACACACACTCTCCACACCGGCACCCCCCCACACACACACTCCCCACACCAACACGCACTCCCCACGCCAACACACACTCCCCACACTAACACACAATCCCCACACCAACACGCACTCCCCACACCAGCGCACACTCTCCACCTCAACACACAATCCCCACACCAACACACACTCCCCACACCAACATACACTCCCCACACCAACACACAATCCCCACACCAACACACACTCCCCACACCTACACACTCTCCACATCAACACACACTCTCCACACTGGCACACACACCCCACACTCTCCAGCCCAACACACACTCTCCACATCAACACACACTCTCCACACCGGCACACACACCCCACACTCTCCACCACAAAACACACTCCCCAAACCCACACACACTCCGACTCCCCACACCAACACACACTCTCCACACCAACACACACTCTCCACCCCAACACACACTCTCCACCCCAACACACACTCGCCACACCAACACACACTCTCCACACCAACACACATTCTCCACACCAACGCACTCCCCACAACAACACACACTCTCCACACCGGCACACACACCCCACACTCTCCACCACAAAACACACTCCCCAAACCCACACACACTCCCACTCCCCACACCAACACACACTCTCCACACCAACACACACTCTCCACCCCAACACACACTCTCCACCCCAACACACACTCGCCACACCAACACACACTCTCCACACCAACACACATTCTCCACACCAACGCACTCCCCACACCAACACACACTCTCCACCTCAACACACAATCCCCACACCAACACACACTCTCCACACCAACACACACTCTCCACCCCAACACACACTCTCCACCCCAACACACACTCGCCACACCAACACACATTCTCCACACCAACGCACTCCCCACAACAACACACACTCTCCACATCAACACACATTCTCCAGCCCAGCACACACTCCCCACACCAACACACACTCTCCACCTCAACACACAATCCCCACACCAACACACACTCTCCACACCAACACACACTCCCCACACCAACACACATTCTCCAGCTCAACACACACTCTCCACCCCAACACACACTCTCCCCACACAACACACACTGCCCACACCAACACACACTCTCCTCACAAACACACACACCCCACCTCAACACACAATCCCCACACCAACATACACTCCCCACACCAACACACACTCTCCACACCGGCACACACACCCCACACTCTCCACCACAACACACACTCCCCAAACCCACACCAACTCACACTCCCCACACCAACACACACTCTCCACACCAACACACACTCCCACTCCCCACACCAACACACACTCTCCACACCAACACACACTCTCCACCCCAACACAAACTCTCCACCCCAACACACACTCGCCACACCAACACACACTCTCCACACCAACACACACTCTCCACTCCAACACACACTCTCCACACCGGCACACACTCCCCACACTCTCCACCCAAACACACAATCCCCACACCAACACACACTCTCCACATCAAAACACACTCTCCACACACACCCCACACTCTCCACCCCAACACACACTCCCCACTCCAAGACACACTCTCCACATCAACACACACTCTCCACCCCAACACACACTCTCCACACCAACACACACTCTCCACACCAACACACACTCTCCACCCCAACACACACTATCCACAAACACACACTCTCCATACCAGCACACACTCTCCACACCGGCACACACACCCCACACTCTCCACCACAACACACACTCCCCAAACCCACACCAACTCACACTCCCCACACCAACACACACTCTTCACACCAACACACACTCTCCACCCCAACACACACTCTCCACCCCAACACACACTCGCCACACCAACACACACTCTCCACACCAACACACTCTCCCCACACCAACACACACTCCCACTCCCTAGGCCAACACACACTCTCCACACCAACACACACTCTCCACCCCAACACACACTCCCCACCCCAACTCACACTCTCCACCCCACTCCACACAACCCAACACACACTCTGCACACCAACACACACTCTCCACCACAACACACACTCATAACCCCACTCACCCTCCCCACCCATACTCACACTCCCCACACCTACACACACTCCCCACCCCAACTCACACTCTCCACCCAACTCCACACTCCCCAACACACACTCTCCACACCAACACACACTCTCCACCCCAACACACATTCTCCACACCAACACACACTCCCCACACCAACACACACTCTCCACCCCAACACACACTCTCCACCCCAACACACACTTCCCACACCAACACACACTCTCCACACCAACACACTCTCCACATCAACACACTCCACACACCAACACACACTCTCCACATAAACACACACTCTCCAGCCCAACACACACTCCCCACACCAACACAGACTACCCACACAACCCACCCCAACACACAGTCCCCACACCCACACCCATTCTCCAACACACACTCTCCATACCAACACACACTCCACACACCAACACACATTCTCCACATCAACACACACTCTCCACACCAACACACACTCCCCACACCAACACACACTCTCCACATCAACACACACTCCCCACACCAACACACACTCTCCACATCAACACACACTCTCCACACCAACACACACTCTCCACACCAACACACACTCTCCACATCAACACACACTCTCCAAAACAACAGACACTCCCCACACCAACACACACTCTCCACATCAACACACACTCTCCACCCCAACACACACTCCCCACACGAACACACACTCTCCACATCAACACACACTCTCCACACCAACACACACTCTCCACATCAACACACACTCTCCACACCAACACACACTCCCCACACCAACACACACTCTCCACATCAACACATACTCCCCACAGCAACACACACTCTTCACACCAACTCACACTCCCCACACCAACACACACTCTCAACAGCAACACACACTATCCACCCCAACACACACTCTCCACCCCAACTCACATTCCCGACTCTAACACACACTCTCCACACCAACACACATTCCCCACACCAACACACACTCTCCACCCCAACACACATTCCCACACAAACACAAACTCACCACCCCAACACACACTCCCCACACCAACACACACTCCCCACACCAACACACTCATACACCCCAACATTCACTTTCCACACCAACACACATTCTCCAGATAACACTCTCCACACCAACACACACTCCCCACACAACACACACTCCCCACACCAACACACAATCCCCACCCCAACTCATGCTCCCTACCCAACACGCACTCTCCACACCAACACACACTCCCCACCCCAACACACAATCACAGTCCCCACTCTAACACACACTCGCCACCCCAACACACATTCTCCACTCCAACACACACTCTCCACCCCAACACACAATCCCCACACCAACACACACTCTCCACATCAAAACACACTCTCCACACCGGCACCCCCCCACACACACTCCCCACACCAACACGCACTCCCCACGCCAACACACACTCCCCACACTAACACACAATCCCCACACCAACACACACTCTCCACACCAACACACATTCTCCACACCAACGCACTCCCCACAACAACACACACTCTCCACATCAACACACACTCTCCAGCCCAGCACACACTCCCCACACCAACACACACTCTCCACACCAACACACACTCCCCACACCAACACACATTCTCCAGCTCAACACACACTCTCCACCCCAACACACACTCTCCACACCAACACACACTCCCCACACCAACACACACTCTCCTCACAAACACACACACCCCAACTCACAATCCCCACCCCAACTCATGCTCCCTAGCGAACACACACTCTCCACACCAACACACACTCCCCACCCCAACACACAATCACAGTCCCCACTCTAACACACACTTGCCACCCCAACACACATTCTCCACTCCAACACACACACTCCACCCTAACACACAATCCCCACTCAACACACACTCTCCACATCAACACACACTCTCCACACCGCCCCCCCCCCCCCCCCACACACACTCCCCACACCAACATGCACTCCCCACGCCAACACACACTCCCCACACTAACACACGATCCCCACACCAACACGCACTCCCCACACCAGCGCACACTCTCCACCTCAACACACAATCCCCACACCAACACACACTCCCCACACCAACATACACTCCCCACACCAACACACAATCCCCACACCAACACACACTCCCCACACCAACACACTCTCCACATCAACACACACTCTCCACACCGGCACACACACCCCACACTCTCTACCCCAACACACAATCCCCACACCAACAGACACTCTCCACATCAACACACACTCTCCACACCGGCACACACACCCCACACTCTCCAGCCCAACGCACACTCCCCACACCAACACACACTCTCCACATCAACACACACTCTCTACACCGGCACACACACCCCACACTCTCCACCACAAAACACACTCCCCAAACCCACACACACTCCCACTCCCCACACCAACACACACTCTCCACACCAACACACACTCTCCACCCCAACACACACTCTCCACCCCAACACACACTCGCCACACCAACACACACTCTCCACACCAACACACATTCTCCACACCAACGCACTCCCCACAACAACACACACTCTCCACATCAACACACATTCTCCAGCCCAGCACACACTCCCCACACCAACACACACTCTCCACCTCAACACACAATCCCCACACCAACACACACTCTCCACACCAACACACACTCCCCACACCAACACACATTCTCCAGCTCAACACACACTCTCCACCCCAACACACACTCTCCACACCAACACACACTCCCCACACGACACACACTCCCCACACCAACACACACTCTCCTCACAAACACACACACCCCACCCCAACTCACAATCCCCACCCCAACTCATGCTCCCTAGCCAACACACACTCTCCACACCAACACACACTCCCCACCCCAACACACATTCTCCACTCCAACACACACTCTCCACCTCAACACACAATCCCCACTCAACACACACTCTCCACATCAACACACACTCTCCACACCGGCACCCCCCACACACACACTCCCCACACCAACACGCACACCCCACACTAACACACAATCCCCACACCAACACGCACTCCCCACACCAGCACACACTCTCCACCTCAACACGCAATCCCCACACCAACATACACTCCCCACACCAACACACAATCTCCACACTAACACACACTCCCCACACCAACACACTCTCCACATCAACACACACTCTCCACACCAATACACACTCTCCACACCAACACACACTCTCCACACCAACACACACTCTCAACCCCAACACACACTCCCCACACCAACACACACTCTCCACATCAACACACACTCTCCACACACACCCCACACTCTCCACCCCAACACACACTCCCCACACCAACACACACTCTCCACATCAACACACACTCTCCACCCCAACACACACTCTCCACACCAACACACACTCTCCACACCAACACACACTCTCCACCCCAACACACACTATCCACACCAACACACACTCTCCACACAAACACACACTCCCCACACCAACACACACTCTCCACATCAACACACACTCTCCACCCCAACACACACTCTCGACACCAACACTCACTCTCCACCCCAACACACAATCGCCACACCAACACACACTCTCCATACCAGCACACACTCTCCACACCGGCACACACACCCCACACTCTCCACCACAACACACACTCCCCAAACCCACACCAACTCACACTCCCCACACCAACACACACTCTCCACACCAACACACACTCTCCACCCCAACACACACTCTCCACCCCAACACACAATCGCCACACCAACACACACTCTCCACACCAACACACACTCTCCACACAAACACACACTCCCCACACCAACACACACTCTCCACATCAACACACACTCTCCACCCCAACACACACTCTCCACACCAACACACACTCTCCACACGAACACACACTCTCCACCCCAACAGACACTCTCCACACCAACACACACTCCCCACACCAACACACACTCTGCACCCAACACACACTCCCCACCCCAACTCACACTCCCCACCCCAACACAAGCTCTCCTCCCCAACAGACACTCTCCACACCAGCACACACTCTCAACACCAACACACACTCTCCACCCCAACACACATTCCCACACAAACACACACTCACCACCCCAACACACACTCTCCACACCAACACACACTCCCCACACCAACACACTCATACACCCCACCATTCACTTTCCACACCAACACACATTCTCCAGATAACACACTCTCCACACCAACACACACTCCCCACACAACACACACTCCCCACACCAACACACAATCCCCACCCCAACTCATGCTCCCTACCCAACACGCACTCTCCACACCAACACACACTCCCCACCCCAACACACAATCACAGTCCCCACTCTAACACACACTCGCCACCCCAACACACATTCTCCACTCCAACACACACTCTCCACCCCAACACACAATCCCCACACCAACACACACTCTCCACATCAAAACACACTCTCCACACCGGCACCCCCCCACACACACTCCCCACACCAACACGCACTCCCCACGCCAACACACACTCCCCACACTAACACACAATCCCCACACCAACACACACTCTCCACACCAACACACATTCTCCACACCAACGCACTCCCCACAACAACACACACTCTCCACATCAACACACACTCTCCATCCCAGCACACACTCCCCACACCAACACACACTCTCCACCTCAACACACAATCCCCACACCAACACACACTCTCCACACCAACACACACTCCCCACACCAACACACATTCTCCAGCTCAACACACACTCTCCACCCCAACACACACTCTCCACACCAACACACACTCCCCACACCAACACACACTCTCCTCACAAACACACACACCCCACCCCAACTCACAATCCCCACCCCAACTCATGCTCCCTAACCAACACACACTCTCCACACCAACACACACTCCCCACCCCAACACACAATCACAGTCCCCACTCTAACACACACTTGCCACCCCAACACACATTCTCCACTCCAACACACACTCTCCACCCTAACACACAATCCCCACTCAACACACACTCTCCACACCGGCACCCCCCACACACACACTCCCCACACCAACACGCACTCCCCACGCCAACACACACTCCCCACACTAACACACAATCCCCACACCAACACGCACTCCCCACACCAGCGCACACTCTCCACCTCAACACACAATCCCCACACCAACACACACTCCCCACACCAACATACACTCCCCACACCAACACACAATCCCCACACCAACACACACTCCCCACACCTACACACTCTCCACATCAACACACACTCTCCACACCGGCACACACACCCCACACTCTCCAGCCCAACACACACTCTCCACATCAACACACACTCTCCACACCGGCACACACACCCCACACTCTCCACCACAAAACACACTCCCCAAACCCACACACACTCCGACTCCCCACACCAACACACACTCTCCACACCAACACACACTCTCCACCCAACACACACTCTCCACCCCAACACACACTCGCCACACCAACACACACTCTCCACACCAACACACATTCTCCACACCAACGCACTCCCCACAACAACACACACTCTCCACACCGGCACACACACCCCACACTCTCCACCACAAAACACACTCCCCAAACCCACACACACTCCCACTCCCCACACCAACACACACTCTCCACACCAACACACACTCTCCACCCCAACACACACTCTCCACCCCAACACACACTCGCCACACCAACACACACTCTCCACACCAACACACATTCTCCACACCAACGCACTCCCCACAACAACACACACTCTCCACATCAACACACATTCTCCAGCCCAGCACACACTCCCCACACCAACACACACTCTCCACCTCAACACACAATCCCCACACCAACACACACTCTCCACAGCAACACACACTCTCCACCCCAACACACACTCTCCACCCCAACACACACTCGCCACACCAACACACACTCTCCACACCAACACACATTCTCCACACCAACGCACTCCCCACAACAACACACACTCTCCACATCAACACACATTCTCCAGCCCAGCACACACTCCCCACACCAACACACACTCTCCACCTCAACACACAATCCCCACACCAACACACACTCTCCACACCAACACACACTCCCCACACCAACACACATTCTCCAGCTCAACACACACTCTCCACCCCAACACACACTCTCCCCACACAACACACACTCCCCACACCAACACACACTCTCCTCACAAACACACACACCCCACCTCAACACACAATCCCCACACCAACATACACTCCCCACACCAACACACACTCTCCACACCGGCACACACACCCCACACTCTCCACCACAACACACACTCCCCAAACCCACACCAACTCACACTCCCCACACCAACACACACTCTCCACACCAACACACACTCCCACTCCCCACACCAACACACACTCTCCACACCAACACACACTCTCCACCCCAACACAAACTCTCCACCCCAACACACACTCGCCACACCAACACACACTCTCCACACCAACACACACTCTCCACTCCAACACACACTCTCCACACCGGCACACACTCCCCACACTCTCCACCCAAACACACAATCCCCACACCAACACACACTCTCCACATCAAAACACACTCTCCACACACACCCCACACTCTCCACCCCAACACACACTCCCCACTCCAAGACACACTCTCCACATCAACACACACTCTCCACACCAACACACACTCTCCACCCCAACACACACTATCCACAAACACACACTCTCCATACCAGCACACACTCTCCACACCGGCACACACACCCCACACTCTCCACCACAACACACACTCCCCAAACCCACACCAACTCACACTCCCCACACCAACACACACTCTTCAGACCAACACACACTCTCCACCCCAACACACACTCTCCACCCCAACACACACTCGCCACACCAACACACACTCTCCACACCAACACACTCTCCCCACACCAACACACACTCCCACTCCCCACGCCAACACACACTCTCCACACCAACACGCACTCTCCACCCCAACACACACTCTCCACCCCAACACACACTCGCCACACCAACACACACTCTGCAGACCAACACACACTCTCCACACCAACACACTCTCCCCACACCAACACACACTCTCCACACCAACACACTCTCCCCACACCGACACACACTCCCACAACAACACACACTCTCCACCCCAACACAAACTCTCCACCCCAACACACACTCGCCACACCAACACACACTCTCCACACCAACACACACTCTCCACACCAACACACACTCTCCACACCGGCACACACTCCCCACACTAACACACAATCCCCACACCAACACACACTCTCCACATCATCACACACTCTCCACACACACCCCACACTCTCCACCCCAACACACACTCTCCACACCAACACACACTCTCCACACCAACACACACTCTCCACCCCAACACACACTATCCCCAAACACATACTCTCCATACCAGCACACACTCTCCACACCGGCACACACACCCCACACTCTCCACCGCAACACCCACTCCCCAAACCCACACCAACTCACACTCCCCACACCAACACACACTCTCCACCCCAACACACACTCTCCACCACAACACACACTCCCCAAACCCACACCAACTCACACTCCCCACACCAACACACACTCTCCACACCAACACACACTCTCCACACCAACACACACTCTCCACACAAACACACACTCCCCACACCAACACACACTCTCCACATCAACACACACTCTCCACCCCAACACACACTCTCCACACCAACACACACTCTCCACACGAACACACACTCTCCACCCCAACAGACACTCTCCACACCAACACACTCTCCCCACACAACACACACTCTGCACCCAACACACACTCCCCACCCCAACTCACACTCACCACCCCAACACAAGCTCTCCTCCCCAACAGACACTCTCCACCCCAACACACACTCTCCACACCAACACACACTCTCCACACGAACACACACTCTCCACCCCAACAGACACTCTCCACACCAACACACTCTCCCCACACAACACACACTCTGCACCCAACTCACACTCCCCACCCCAACACAAGCTCTCCTCCCCAACTCACACTCACCACCCCAACACAAGCTCTCCTCCCCAACAGACACTCTCCACACCAACACACACTCTCAACACCAACACACACTCCCCACACCAATACACACTCTCCACCCCAACACACACTCCCCACACCAACACACACTCTCCACACCAACACGCACTCCCCACACCAATACACACTCCCCACCCCAACACACACTCCCCACACCAACACACACTCTCCACACCAACACACACTCTCCACACCAACACACTCTCCAGACCTACGCACACTCCCCACACCTACACACACTCACCACACCAACACACACTCTCTACACCAGCACACACTCTCCACCCCAACACTCACTCCGCACACCAACTCACACTCCCCACAGCAAAACACTCCCCAAGCATGCTCACACTCCCCAACCCAACTCACACACCCCACACCAACACACACTCTCCACCCTAACGCACTCCCCACACCAACACACACTCCCCACATCAACACAAACTCTCCAGCCCAACACACACTCTCCACCCCAAAACACACTCCCCACACTAACACACTCTCTCCACCCCAACACACCCTCCACACTCTAATGCACACTCTCCACACCAACACACACTCTCCACACCAACGCACTCCCCACAACAACAAACACTCTCCACATCAACACACATTCTCCAGCCCAACACACACTCCCCACACCAACACACACTCTCCACACCAACACACACTCTCCACACAAACACACACTCCCCACACCAACACACACTCTCCACATCAACACACACTCTCCACCCCAACACACACTCTCCACACCAACACACACTCTCCACACGAACACACACTCTCCACCCCAACAGACACTCTCCACACCAACACACACTCCCCACACCAACACACACTCTGCACCCAACACACACTCCCCACCCCAACTCACACTCCCCACCCCAACACAAGCTCTCCTCCCCAACAGACACTCTCCACACCAGCACACACTCTCAACACCAACACACACTCTCCACCCCAACACACATTCCCACACAAACACACACTCACCACCCCAACACACACTCTCCACACCAACACACACTCTCCACACCAACACACACTCTCCACACAAACACACACTCCCCACACCAACACACACTCTCCACATCAACACACACTCTCCACCCCAACACACACTCTCCACACCAACACACACTCTCCACACGAACACACACTCTCCACCCCAACAGACACTCTCCACACCAACACACTCTCCCCACACAACACACACTCTGCACCCAACACACACTCCCCACCCCAACTCACACTCACCACCCCAACACAAGCTCTCCTCCCCAACAGACACTCTCCACCCCAACACACACTCTCCACACCAACACACACTCTCCACACGAACACACACTCTCCACCCCAACAGACACTCTCCACACCAAACACTCTCCCCACACAACACACACTCTGCACCCAACTCACACTCCCCACCCCAACACAAGCTCTCCTCCCCAACTCACACTCACCACCCCAACACAAGCTCTCCTCCCCAACAGACACTCTCCACACCAACACACACTCTCAACACCAACACACACTCCCCACACCAATACACACTCTCCACCCCAACACACACTCCCCACACCAACACACACTCTCCACACCAACACGCACTCCCCACACCAATACACACTCCCCACCCCAACACACACTCCCCACACCAACACACACTCCCCACACCAACACACACTCTCCACACCAACACACTCTCCAGACCTACGCACACTCCCCACACCTACACACACTCACCACACCAACACACACTCTCTACACCAGCACACACTCTCCACCCCAACACTCACTCCGCACACCAACTCACACTCCCCACAGCAAAACACTCCCCAAGCATGCTCACACTCCCCAACCCAACTCACACACCCCACACCAACACACACTCTCCACCCTAACGCACTCCCCACACCAACACACACTCCCCACATCAACACAAACTCTCCAGCCCAACACACACTCTCCACCCCAAAACACACTCCCCACACTAACACACTCTCTCCACCCCAACACACCCTCCACACTCTAATGCACACTCTCCACACCAACACACACTCTCCACACCAACGCACTCCCCACAACAACAAACACTCTCCACATCAACACACATTCTCCAGCCCAACACACACTCCCCACACCAACACACACTCTCCACACCAACACACACTCTCCACACAAACACACACTCCCCACACCAACACACACTCTCCACATCAACACACACTCTCCACCCCAACACACACTCTCCACACCAACACACACTCTCCACACGAACACACACTCTCCACCCCAACAGACACTCTCCACACCAACACACACTCCCCACACCAACACACACTCTGCACCCAACACACACTCCCCACCCCAACTCACACTCCCCACCCCAACACAAGCTCTCCTCCCCAACAGACACTCTCCACACCAGCACACACTCTCAACACCAACACACACTCTCCACCCCAACACACATTCCCACACAAACACACACTCACCACCCCAACACACACTCTCCACACCAACACACACTCCCCACACCAACACACTCATACACCCCACCATTCACTTTCCACACCAACACACATTCTCCAGATAACACACTCTCCACACCAACACACACTCCCCACACAACACACACTCCCCACACCAACACACAATCCCCACCCCAACTCATGCTCCCTACCCAACACGCACTCTCCACACCAACACACACTCCCCACCCCAACACACAATCACAGTCCCCACTCTAACACACACTCGCCACCCCAACACACATTCTCCACTCCAACACACACTCTCCACCGCAACACACAATCCCCACACCAACACACACTCTCCACATCAAAACACACTCTCCACACCGGCACCCCCCCCCCCCACACACACTCCCCACACCAACACGCACTCCCCACGCCAACACACACTCCCCACACTAACACACAATCCCCACACCAACACACACTCTCCACACCAACACACATTCTCCACACCAACGCACTCCCCACAACAACACACACTCTCCACATCAACACACTCTCTCCAGCCCAGCACACACTCCCCACACCAACACACACTCTCCACCTCAACACACAATCCCCACACCAACACACACTCTCCACACCAACACACACTCCCCACACCAACACACATTCTCCAGCTCAACACACACTCTCCACCCCAACACACACTCTCCACACCAACACACACTCCCCACACCAACACACACTCTCCTCACAAACACACACACCCCACCCCAACTCACAATCCCCACCCCAACTCATGCTCCCTAACCAACACACACTCTCCACACCAACACACACTCCCCACCCCAACACACAATCACAGTCCCCACTCTAACACACACTTGCCACCCCAACACACATTCTCCACTCCAACACACACTCTCCACCCTAACACACAATCCCCACTCAACACACACTCTCCACACCGGCACCCCCCCACACACACACTCCCCACACCAACACGCACTCCCCACGCCAACACGCACACCCCACACTAACACACAATCCCCACACCAACACGCACTCCGCACACCAGCACACACTCTCCACCTCAACACGCAATCCCCACACCAACATACACTCCCCACACCAACACACAATCTCCACACCAACACACACTCCCCACACCAACACACTCTCCACATCAACACACACTCTCCACACCAATACACACTCTCCACACCAACACACACTCTCCACACCAACACACTCCCCACAACAACACACACTCTCCACATCAACACACATTCTCCAGCCCAGCACACACTCCCCACACCAACACACACTCTCCACCTCAACACACAATCCCCACACCAACACACACTCTCCACATCAACACACACTCCCCAAACCCACACCAACTCACACTCCCCACACCAACACACACTCTCCACACCAACACACACTCTCCACCCCAACACACACTCTCCACCCCAACACACAATCGCCACACCAACACACACTCTCCACACCAACACACACTCTCCACACAAACACACACTCCCCACACCAACACACACTCTCCACATCAACACACACTCTCCACCCCAACACACACTCTCCACACCAACACACACTCTCCACACGAACACACACTCTCCACCCCAACAGACACTCTCCACACCAACACACACTCCCCACACCAACACACACTCTGCACCCAACACACACTCCCCACCCCAACTCACACTCCCCACCCCAACACAAGCTCTCCTCCCCAACAGACACTCTCCACACCAGCACACACTCTCAACACCAACACACACTCTCCACCCCAACACACATTCCCACACAAACACACACTCACCACCCCAACACACACTCTCCACACCAACACACACTCCCCACACCAACACACTCATACACCCCACCATTCACTTTCCACACCAACACACATTCTCCAGATAACACACTCTCCACACCAACACACACTCCCCACACAACACACACTCCCCACACCAACACACAATCCCCACCCCAACTCATGCTCCCTACCCAACACGCACTCTCCACACCAACACACACTCCCCACCCCAACACACAATCACAGTCCCCACTCTAACACACACTCGCCACCCCAACACACATTCTCCACTCCAACGCACACTCTCCACCCCAACACACAATCCCCACACCAACACACACTCTCCACATCAAAACACACTCTCCACACCGGCACCCCCCCACACACACTCCCCACACCAACACGCACTCCCCACGCCAACACACACTCCCCACACTAACACACAATCCCCACACCAACACACACTCTCCACACCAACACACATTCTCCACACCAACGCACTCCCCACAACAACACACACTCTCCACATCAACACACACTCTCCATCCCAGCACACACTCCCCACACCAACACACACTCTCCACCTCAACACACAATCCCCACACCAACACACACTCTCCACACCAACACACACTCCCCACACCAACACACATTCTCCAGCTCAACACACACTCTCCACCCCAACACACACTCTCCACACCAACACACACTCCCCACACCAACACACACTCTCCTCACAAACACACACACCCCACCCCAACTCACAATCCCCACCCCAACTCATGCTCCCTAACCAACACACACTCTCCACACCAACACACACTCCCCACCCCAACACACAATCACAGTCCCCACTCTAACACACACTTGCCACCCCAACACACATTCTCCACTCCAACACACACTCTCCACCCTAACACACAATCCCCACTCAACACACACTCTCCACACCGGCACCCCCCCACACACACACTCCCCACACCAACACGCACTCCCCACGCCAACACACACTCCCCACACTAACACACAATCCCCACACCAACACGCACTCCCCACACCAGCGCACACTCTCCACCTCAACACACAATCCCCACACCAACACACACTCCCCACACCAACATACACTCCCCACACCAACACACAATCCCCACACCAACACACACTCCCCACACCTACACACTCTCCACATCAACACACACTCTCCACACCGGCACACACACCCCACACTCTCCAGCCCAACACACACTCTCCACATCAACACACACTCTCCACACCGGCACACACACCCCACACTCTCCACCACAAAACACACTCCCCAAACCCACACACACTCCGACTCCCCACACCAACACACACTCTCCACACCAACACACACTCTCCACCCCAACACACACTCTCCACCCCAACACACACTCGCCACACCAACACACACTCTCCACACCAACACACATTCTCCACACCAACGCACTCCCCACAACAACACACACTCTCCACACCGGCACACACACCCCACACTCTCCACCACAAAACACACTCCCCAAACCCACACACACTCCCACTCCCCACACCAACACACACTCTCCACACCAACACACACTCTCCACCCCAACACACACTCTCCACCCCAACACACACTCGCCACACCAACACACACTCTCCACACCAACACACATTCTCCACACCAACGCACTCCCCACAACAACACACACTCTCCACATCAACACACATTCTCCAGCCCAGCACACACTCCCCACACCAACACACACTCTCCACCTCAACACACAATCCCCACACCAACACACACTCTCCACAGCAACACACACTCTCCACCCCAACACACACTCTCCACCCCAACACACACTCGCCACACCAACACACACTCTCCACACCAACACACATTCTCCACACCAACGCACTCCCCACAACAACACACACTCTCCACATCAACACACATTCTCCAGCCCAGCACACACTCCCCACACCAACACACACTCTCCACCTCAACACACAATCCCCACACCAACACACACTCTCCACACCAACACACACTCCCCACACCAACACACATTCTCCAGCTCAACACACACTCTCCACCCCAACACACACTCTCCCCACACAACACACACTCCCCACACCAACACACACTCTCCTCACAAACACACACACCCCACCTCAACACACAATCCCCACACCAACATACACTCCCCACACCAACACACACTCTCCACACCGGCACACACACCCCACACTCTCCACCACAACACACACTCCCCAAACCCACACCAACTCACACTCCCCACACCAACACACACTCTCCACACCAACACACACTCCCACTCCCCACACCAACACACACTCTCCACACCAACACACACTCTCCACCCAACACAAACTCTCCACCCCAACACACACTCGCCACACCAACACACACTCTCCACACCAACACACACTCTCCACTCCAACACACACTCTCCACACCGGCACACACTCCCCACACTCTCCACCCAAACACACAATCCCCACACCAACACACACTCTCCACATCAAAACACACTCTCCACACACACCCCACACTCTCCACCCCAACACACACTCCCCACTCCAAGACACACTCTCCACATCAACACACACTCTCCACACCAACACACACTCTCCACCCCAACACACACTATCCACAAACACACACTCTCCATACCAGCACACACTCTCCACACCGGCACACACACCCCACACTCTCCACCACAACACACACTCCCCAAACCCACACCAACTCACACTCCCCACACCAACACACACTCTTCAGACCAACACACACTCTCCACCCCAACACACACTCTCCACCCCAACACACACTCGCCACACCAACACACACTCTCCACACCAACACACTCTCCCCACACCAACACACACTCCCACTCCCCACGCCAACACACACTCTCCACACCAACACACACTCTCCACCCCTACACACACTCTCCACCCCAACACACACTCGCCACACCAACACACACTCTGCAGACCAACACACACTCTCCACACCAACACACTCTCCCCACACCAACACACACTCTCCACACCAACACACTCTCCCCACACCGACACACACTCCCACAACAACACACACTCTCCACCCCAACACAAACTCTCCACCCCAACACACACTCGCCACACCAACACACACTCTCCACACCAACACACACTCTCCACACCAACACACACTCTCCACACCGGCACACACTCCCCACACTAACACACAATCCCCACACCAACACACACTCTCCACATCATCACACACTCTCCACACACACCCCACACTCTCCACCCCAACACACACTCCCCACACCAACACACACTCTCCACATCAACACACACTCTCCACCCCAACACACACTCTCCACACCAACACACACTCTCCACACCAACACACACTCTCCACCCCAACACACACTATCCCCAAACACATACTCTCCATACCAGCACACACTCTCCACACCGGCACACACACCCCACACTCTCCACCACAACACCCACTCCCCAAACCCACACCAACTCACACTCCCCACACCAACACACACTCTCCACCCCAACACACACTCTCCACCACAACACACACTCCCCAAACCCACACCAACTCACACTCCCCACACCAACACACACTCTCCACACAAACACACACTCCCCACACCAACACACACTCTCCACATCAACACACACTCTCCACCCAAACACACACTCTCCACACCAACACACACTCTCCACACGAACACACACTCTCCACCCCAACAGACACTCTCCACACCAACACACTCTCCCCACACAACACACACTCTGCACCCAACACACACTCCCCACCCCAACTCACACTCACCACCCCAACACAAGCTCTCCTCCCCAACAGACACTCTCCACCCCAACACACACTCTCCACACCAACACACACTCTCCACACGAACACACACTCTCCACCCCAACAGACACTCTCCACACCAACACACTCTCCCCACACAACACACACTCTGCACCCAACTCACACTCCCCACCCCAACACAAGCTCTCCTCCCCAACTCACACTCACCACCCCAACACAAGCTCTCCTCCCCAACAGACACTCTCCACACCAACACACACTCTCAACACCAACACACACTCCCCACACCAATACACACTCTCCACCCCAACACACACTCCCCACACCAACACACACTCTCCACACCAACACGCACTCCCCACACCAATACACACTCCCCACCCCAACACACACTCCCCACACCAACACACACTCCCCACACCAACACACACTCTCCACACCAACACACTCTCCAGACCTACGCACACTCCCCACACCTACACACACTCACCACACCAACACACACTCTCTACACCAGCACACACTCTCCACCCCAACACTCACTCCGCACACCAACTCACACTCCCCACAGCAAAACACTCCCCAAGCATGCTCACACTCCCCAACCCAACTCACACACCCCACACCAACACACACTCTCCACCCTAACGCACTCCCCACACCAACACACACTCCCCACATCAACACAAACTCTCCAGCCCAACACACACTCTCCACCCCAAAACACACTCCCCACACTAACACACTCTCTCCACCCCAACACACCCTCCACACTCTAATGCACACTCTCCACACCAACACACACTCTCCACACCAACGCACTCCCCACAACAACAAACACTCTCCACATCAACACACATTCTCCAGCCCAACACACACTCCCCACACCAACACACACTCTCCACCCCAACACACAGTCCCCACACCAACACACACTCTCCACCCCAACACACACTCACCATACCAACACACACTCTCCACACCAACAGACACTCTCCACACCAACACACACTCTCCACACCAACACACACTCTCCACAACAACCACACACTCTCCACACCAAGACACACTGGCCACACCAACACACACTCCCCACACCAACACACACTCCCCACACCAACACACACTCTCCACCCCAACACACACTCCCGACACCAACACACACTCCCCACACCAACACACACTCTCCACACCAACACACACTCCCCACACCAACACACACTCTCCACACCAACACACACTCTCCACCCCAACACACACTCGCCACACCAACACACACTTGTCACACCAACACACTCTCCACATCAACACACACTCCCCACACCAACACACGCTCTCCACCCCAACACACACTCCCCACACCAACACACACTCTCCACACCAACACACACTCTACACCCCAACACACAATCCCCACACCAACACACACTCGCCACACCAACACACACTCGCCACACCAACGCACATTCTCCACACCAACACACACTCTCCACACCACCACACAATCCCCACACCAACGCACACTCTCCACACCAACACACACTCCCCACACCAACACACACTCCCCACACCAACACACACCAACACACACTCCCCACACCAACACACACCAACACACACTCCCCACACCAACACACACTCTCCACACCAACACACACTCTCCACCCGAACACACACTCTCCACACCAAGACACACTCTCCACACCAACACACACTCTCCACACCAACACACACTCGCCACACAAACGCACACTCCCCACACCAACACACACTCTCCACCCCAACACACCCTTCCACACCAACACACACTCCCCACACCAACACACACTCCCCACACCAACACACACTCTCCACACCAACACACACTCTCCACCCCAACACACACTCTCCACACCAACACACACTCCCCACACCAACACACACTCCCCACACCAAGACACACTCTCCACACCAACACACACTCTCCACACCAACACACACTCTCCACACCAACACACACTCTCCACATCAACACACATTCTCCACACCAACACACACTCCCCACATCAACACACACTCTCCACCCCAACACACACTTGCCACACCAACACACACTTGCCACACCAACACACTCTCCACATCAACACACACTCCCCACACCAACACACGCTCTCCACCCCAACACACACTCCCCACACCAACACACACTCCCCACACCAACACACGCTCTCCACCCCAACACACACTCCCCACACCAACACACACTCCCCACACCAACACACACTCTCCTCACAAACACACACTCTCCACACCAACACACACTCCCCACACCAACACACACTCCCCACACCAACACACACTCCCCACACCAACACACACTCTCCACATCAACACACACTCTCCACACCAACACACACTCCCCACACCAACACACACTCTCCACACCAACACACTCTCCAGACCTACGCACACTCCCCACACCTACACACACTCACCACACCAACACACACTCTCTACACCAGCACACACTCTCCACCCCAACACTCACTCCGCACACCAACTCACACTCCCCACAGCAAAACACTCCCCAAGCATGCTCACACTCCCCAACCCAACTCACACACCCCACACCAACACACACTCTCCACCCTAACGCACTCCCCACACCAACACACACTCCCCACATCAACACAAACTCTCCAGCCCAACACACACTCTCCACCCCAAAACACACTCCCCACACTAACACACTCTCTCCACCCCAACACACCCTCCACACTCTAATGCACACTCTCCACACCAACACACACTCTCCACACCAACGCACTCCCCACAACAACAAACACTCTCCACATCAACACACATTCTCCAGCCCAACACACACTCCCCACACCAACACACACTCTCCACCCCAACACACAGTCCCCACACCAACACACACTCTCCACCCCAACACACACTCACCATACCAACACACACTCTCCACACCAACAGACACTCTCCACACCAACACACACTCTCCACACCAACACACACTCTCCACAACAACCACACACTCTCCACACCAAGACACACTGGCCACACCAACACACACTCCCCACACCAACACACACTCCCCACACCAACACACACTCTCCACCCCAACACACACTCCCGACACCAACACACACTCCCCACACCAACACACACTCTCCACACCAACACACACTCCCCACACCAACACACACTCTCCACACCAACACACACTCTCCACCCCAACACACACTCGCCACACCAACACACACTTGTCACACCAACACACTCTCCACATCAACACACACTCCCCACACCAACACACGCTCTCCACCCCAACACACACTCCCCACACCAACACACACTCTCCACACCAACACACACTCTACACCCCAACACACAATCCCCACACCAACACACACTCGCCACACCAACACACACTCGCCACACCAACGCACATTCTCCACACCAACACACACTCTCCACACCACCACACAATCCCCACACCAACGCACACTCTCCACACCAACACACACTCCCCACACCAACACACACTCCCCACACCAACACACACCAACACACACTCCCCACACCAACACACACCAACACACACTCCCCACACCAACACACACTCTCCACACCAACACACACTCCCCACACCAACACACACTCTCCACACCAACACACACTCTCCACCCCAACACACACTCGCCACACCAACACACACTTGTCACACCAACACACTCTCCACATCAACACACACTCCCCACACCAACACACGCTCTCCACCCCAACACACACTCCCCACACCAACACACACTCTCCACACCAACACACACTCTACACCCCAACACACAATCCCCACACCAACACACACTCGCCACACCAACACACACTCGCCACACCAACGCACATTCTCCACACCAACACACACTCTCCACACCACCACACAATCCCCACACCAACGCACACTCTCCACACCAACACACACTCCCCACACCAACACACACTCCCCACACCAACACACACCAACACACACTCCCCACACCAACACACACCAACACACACTCCCCACACCAACACACACTCTCCACACCAACACACACTCTCCACCCGAACACACACTCTCCACACCAAGACACACTCTCCACACCAACACACACTCTCCACACCAACACACACTCGCCACACAAACGCACACTCCCCACACCAACACACACTCTCCACCCCAACACACCCTTCCACACCAACACACACTCCCCACACCAACACACACTCCCCACACCAACACACACTCTCCACACCAACACACACTCTCCACCCCAACACACACTCTCCACACCAACACACACTCCCCACACCAACACACACTCTCCACACCAACACACACTCTCCACACCAACACACACTCTCCACATCAACACACATTCTCCACACCAACACACACTCCCCACATCAACACACACTCTCCACCCCAACACACACTTGCCACACCAACACACACTTGCCACACCAACACACTCTCCACATCAACACACACTCCCCACACCAACACACGCTCTCCACCCCAACACACACTCCCCACACCAACACACACTCCCCACACCAACACACGCTCTCCACCCCAACACACACTCCCCACACCAACACGCACTCCCCACACCAACACACACTCTCCTCACAAACACACACTCTCCACACCAACACACACTCCCCACACCAACACACACTCCCCACACCAACACACACTCCCCACACCAACACACACTCTCCACATCAACACACACTCTCCACACCAACACACACTCCCCACACCAACACACACTCCCCACCCCAACACACACTCTCCACACCAACACACACTCTCCACACCAACACACACTCTCCACACCAACACACACTCCCCACACAAACACACACTCTCCACACCAACACACACTCCCCACACCAACACACACTCTCCACCCCAACACACACTCCCCACACCAACACACACTCTCCACACCAACACACACTCCCCGAACCAACACACATCTCCACACCAACACACACTCTCCACACCAACACACACTCCCCACACCAACACACACTCCCCACATCAACACACACTCTCCACACCAACACACACTCTCCACACCAACACACACTCTCCACACCAACACACACTCTCCACACCAACACACACTCTTCACACCAACCCACACTCCCCACACCAACACAGACTCTCCACACCAACACACACTCTCCACACCAACACACACTGGCCACACCAACACACACTCCCCACACCAACACACTCGCCACACCAACACACACTCGCCACACAAGCACACACTCTCCACACCAACACACACTCCCCACACCAACACACACTCTCCACCCCAACACACACTCCCCACACCACACACACTCTCCACATCAACACACACTCTCCACACCGGCACACACACCCCACAATCTCCACCCCAACACACACTCTCCACCCCCACCCCCACCCCCAACACACTCACACACCCCACCAATCACTCTCCACACCAACACACTCTCCCCACCCCAACACACACTCACACTCCCCACACCAACACACACTCTCCACACCAACACACACTCCCCACACCAACACACACTCTCCACCCCAACACACACTCGCCACACCAACACACATTCTCCACACCAACACACATTCTCCCCACCAACACACACTCTCCACCCAACACACATTCTCCACACCAATACACACTCTCCCCACCAACACACACTCCCCACACCAACACACACTCCCCACATCAACACACACTCTCCACACCAACACACACTCTCCACACCAACACACACTCTCCACACCAACACACACACTCCACAACATCACACACTCGTCACACCAACACACACTCTCCACACCAACACACACTCTCCACACCAACACACACTCTCCACCCCAACACACACTCTCCACACCAACACACACCAACATACACTCTCCGCACAGAGACACACTCTCCACACCAACACACTCTCCACCCCAACACACACTCCCCGCACAACACACACTCTCCACACAAACACACACCAACACACACTCTCCACACCAACACACACTCTCCACTCCAACACACACTCCCCACACCAACACACACTCTCCACCCCAACACACACTCTCCACACCAACACACACTCCCCACACCAACACACACTCTCCACACCAACACACACTCTCCACCCCAACACACACTCTCCACACCAACACACACTCTCCACTCCAACACACACTCTCCACACCAACACACACTCCCCACACCAACACACACTCTCCACACCAACAATTATTTTCTCTACTGTGTGGTCAGAACTAGAAATGTCATTTGGTTTGTCATATTACCAAACAATATCTTGAAATTATTTTATTTTGGATAATGAAATGTATAATTAGAAGAAGGTAGTCAATATCAGGGGCAGTGGAAGCCCTTCTGAATTGTGGGGGCCAAATTTGGTCAATTTAATTGTAGGGGTTAGTTTAGAAGGTGGTCAATTGGCAGAGTCGTTAAGACATCGAATAGAATGCTTATGGTATTAGTCCCACCTCATTGCGCTCTCTGAGTTCAAATCCCGCCATAGTCAACTTTGCCTTTCATCCTTTTGGGATCGATAAAAAATGTACCAGTCCAGTAGTGGGGTCGATTCTTTCTCTATAAAAGAAATCAGCTGTGTTCAGACATGGAGAGGGTTGGGCTCTGCCAGGTTTCAAAGTGCCCTAGATACGTCATATGATGGTGCCCCTATGACTCCACAAGGAGTTATGGGATCTTTACCCTTATCCTTATTAGTTTAGGTCTTTGTACTCTAAAATGGTAAGAAAACTTTGATATACAATAAACATAACAGATACATAAATTGTAGCGCATATATTTTGTGTTTTGGCAGTTTAGGGAGACCCAGGTATTGGTTATGATTTTTGGTACCCTTGAAATATATATTATAGAATAAATATAGTTTTATAAATATAGTTTCCATTTATTTAATATCATTGATATTATACTCCAGAAAATCTGTCGAGTGCTTCGAATCTGTTATAAACATATATATTTGTTGAATTACCAACAAATTAAATATCCCTTTTGCGTATATATATATATATATATAAGTATGTACACGTACATACATATATGTATACAGACGTACAGTAGTATGTATATATATATATATACATACATGCACACACATATATATATGTACGTATGGATTCACCGAACATTTATTATAATGCTCGGTGTGTTTGTAAACAAACATCCCGTATTAAGCCGTAGTGTCTAGCAACCATCGTTGCTCATTTGTTCAACACTGACAAAGGAACGCTGTACTAGTTTCAAGCTTATTAGCTATCGTCAGCAACGTATACTTTCCTGCCAGATTGTTGAACGTATATACTTACCTTATGCATATTAACGGCTGAGTAGCCCAATTTGCATATCGAGTGGGTTAATCGGCCGAGTCCACCAAAAACGATAAACGGAAAAAAATGAAATGAAATTTCATTTCCCACTCTTAGTACGGCTGTTACTTAAATATAAGTATGTACATGTTGAGCAAACGAGCAACGATGGTTGCTAGACACTACGGCTTAATACGGGATGTTTGTTTACAAACACACCGAGCATTATAATAAATGTTCGGTGAATCCATACGTACATATATAAATGTGTGCATGTATTTATATATATATATACATACTACTGTACGTCTGTATACATATATGTATGTACGTGTACATACTTATATTTAAGTAACAGCCGTACTAAGAGTGGGAAATGAAATTTAGTTTCATTTTTTCTGTTTATATATATACATATATTCAAAAGAACAAGGAAGTTTTGTTTACATGTATTAGATTTTTATTGTGTATCACAGAGGATTGGCTCATACATGTAAACGAAAGAGGAAATAAAGGAAGAATTGAGCTAGTACTTCACTGGTACTTTATTTACTGACCTCGAAAAGATGAAAAGCAAAGTTGTCCTCAGTGGGATGTGAACTCAGTGCATCGAGAGCTGGAACAAATCCTGTGAAATATTTTATTCAATTTTCTAATAAGTTTCCCAATTTGCCACCTTATAAACACTGTACACCAGGGCTGGATTTAATGGGGGACAAAGGGGGCTGGCTCCGTGCAGTGGAGAGGGGAGTGCATAAG
The DNA here is from genome assembly GCA_964016885.1 of Eledone cirrhosa. NCBI lineage: Eukaryota > Metazoa > Mollusca > Cephalopoda > Octopoda > Eledonidae > Eledone > Eledone cirrhosa. The sequence continues at coordinate 199,147,777 of OZ024742.1, read as the reverse complement.
TGATAGCATTAGCAATTTATTTGTGTCCCCCTGCTGGACTTTTTAGTTTTAGGATGGTTAGATTTTTAGATTTTTGGAATTTAATACCCATATGTATAACTTTTCCATTCCAATTACTTGCACCAGCTGACTTTGATATGTAAAATTGGGGGTGGGGGGTGGGGGTGCTGTGTATGCTAATTTTTGTCTGTATGAAGACCCCCCCAAAAAAACCCTGAAGTGCCCTGGGCCCTCCAAGGTCTAAATCTGGCTCTGCTGTACATGTCATTTTTTGTAAGTTGTTTATCTTTGTCATGGAAAAAAAAGGAAAAGAATATTAGTCAGATTGGACTAAAGAATGTTTCCATTGGTTTTTCTATTGCAGTTACTATCCACTGGTTACAAGTCTTGGCAGAAGTTGGTGTGATTTGAACTCAGAAGGTACAGAACTAGATCCGATATTACAAATCATCTTGTCCAACTTTATAACAATTCTACCACTCCACTGCCACTAATCAGCCACCAAGATAAAAAAAAAAACAATGTTGATTTCAGCAGGATTTGGACATAAACCACATAATCTGCTTTGTCTGACTATTTTTTTTTTTTTTTCCTTAGTAGTACTATTTCTGTCAACAAGTTGTTTGATTGATTTCTAGAAAAACAAATATTTACACATTTACAAATATGACCACTCCTAAATCCTAAATAATTACTCAATTATAAATAAACATTCTCTTCACACTTAACATCCTATTATAGAGCATTGCTAACATTGTAAAAGACAAACTATTGACGGCAAGTCTTTACTGTTGACTTGTTATTGAATTGGGCAGGAAAAATAGAATTCCAGTGAGGCATGAAAGAAGACCTGAACTTTAGGAGTAATAATAATGAAAATGATTGTATAATGAAAATGATTGTATAGTGCAGGTATAGTACATAGAATAATGTACAAATGTCAGGAAAGTGAATAGTGTATGAATCTTGATATACATACACACAAACATGGGTGTGTAGGGAGGAGAATATCAGGTGTAGTGTTGGTAAATTCCGGGAAGCATGGAAGTTTTGAAGAATGCAGTGTCTCGACAGTTAACAACTAATGCAAGTAGTTTGTTCCATGCTTCAGCAACTCTGAGCGTGAAGAAATGTTTCAGAAAGTCTGATCACTCTTTCTGTCATTTGTCAATGTTTGTCATCCAATAAATAACAGTTCAACAAATGACAGTTTATTGTTATTATACATATCATCATCATCATCATCATCGTCTATCTTACTCACTAGCATGGGTTATTCATATAGTTTAAATAAAACTAGACTGTAATGACTCAACAAAAATATCTAAAAACAGGTTTGTTATTGCATCCTGGCGAGGTGAAGAGACTTCTTTGCTGATCTACAAGACTCAGTCAGATGAGGTGCAATGACTAATCACATGGAGGCTAAGGTCACCAAAGCAATAAAGAGCTCAAATGTGACAAGGTCTCTGAGGAGGATGGAATTCAGCCCAAGATGTTAAAAAGTCTTAAATAGAGAAGATATTCTTTGGCAGACTTGTGTGTGCCAAGTGGCTTGAGTCTCTGGAAAGGCACCTAAACAATGGTAATCAAGAGTGATAATCATAATTTTCAAAAAGCGAGAAGAAAGATTGCTCCAATTATAGAGGAATCTCCTTGTTATGCCTCCCTAATAAAGTCTATGCCAAGTGTTTGGAAAAGAGATGTAGGGATATTGTCGAGTTCAAGCTAGTTGACAAATAGTGTGGTTTTTGCCCCAGACATAGCACAGCCGACCAAATATTCAGAAATCATGAGAGTATTGTTAAGAGGAGTATGCTTGTTTCATAAATCTTGAAAAGGTATATTGCCATGTTCCACAAGACCTGTTGTAAAAGGTCTGCAGGAGTATGAGATCAATGGACAGTTTATTGTAGCTCTCAAGACTATACAAATGCCATAGTATTTGAGTTCGGATAAACAGTGTTAAGTCAAAACCATTCAGCATAGGTTTGTAAACATTCAGTATTCTGATATCGATGTATAGATCAGATGCACAATCAGTTACATAATATCATGTTAATACAGTTTAATAGAAAAGGGAAAAAAAAGAAAATTTAGATTGAGAAGAATGGAAAAAATAAACAAAAAACAAAAACGGTAAAAGAGAAAAAGAAAGAAAACATGCGAAGGGGAGGGAATAGCAAGAACTCTAGTGTCACAAAAGAATAGGAGGGGAAAGGGGGTGGGGTGATTGGGCTGTAGGCCTAGGGTAGAGGGACTGCGCCCGGCGGACAAGACCGTAAAAGTATTCCCGAGGACAATTGCCAGCGACACCCGCTGCAACAGACACCCCACCTCACGGGGCTCTTTCCTCAGACGGACCGCTGACGTTCCGATCTTGCGGAGGAGCTTGTAGCGGTTGTCTCCCTTGTTTGGATTAACGTCTGGACGGGAAGTGGGGCCCTTTCTGTAACTTCCGGTCAGAGCCCTATAAAACTAACAACTTTAAGCTCTCTTTCTCTCATTGCCTTTTCGGCACCAGGTCAAGAGCCTCTCATTTTGGCTCTGCCATTCATTTGGCCAACAGGCGCCTGGCCTTAGCCAGGCGTCCTCTGCCAGCCGCGTTTGCCTGGCAATCAAAACGGTAACTACTAACTTTGCTTCATTCTACCATCCTCATCTTTGACATGTCAACTATACTATCTACCATTGTTAATTAAATATTATACACACAAACAATGTATTCCTTGTTACATTCATACAACCCAGTATTCTCGCTATAAGCTCGACTGTACAGGGTCCAAATACGTTTAAGAAAATGCTCGCAATTCATTCAGAAGAACCTTACAAATATAATATTGATAAACACAAATATAAACGCATAAAAGAAAAAAAAAGAAAAAAGGGTGGGGTGGGGGGAGAAAAACAAAAACGTCCACCAATTCACAACCAAGTGCGACAATCGGCCGCACATCACATCATAAAGATTAATGAAAAACTTTCAGGCAAGCCAATACGCTCGTAGCATTGCAACGTATGATGGCGAGGCTAAGGTGCTGAAACAATTAGGCACCATCACAAGCATCACATATCACTCTGGGAAGTAGTACTACAGCTGATAACCGTGACAACTGACACCTCAGTAAGGCGAGCCGCCAGCGATGACAAGAACTTCGCTGTCAGCAGCCCAGCTCCACCAAATCTCTCGAACGTGGAAAAAATAATTACTGGATAAATCCAGATATTTACAAATCTATCGAGATCGTAAAATAAAACACCTGTCCAGCACTGGGGTTGATTCTTCTGTCTCTTTTTATCACTTTCTCTCCTTCTCTGAAAATAATCGGCTGTGTTCCGCTTTTCATAAGTATAAGCCCGACCGCCAAAATTATACTGTACGTTAGAGCGGCACCTGCACCAGCCCATCAAAATTTTAAAGCCTTCCCTTTCTTTAACCGTTGCCTCCCCCTTCCACTAATATTTGTTAACTTCCCCTCCTCCATTCACACCTTTTATTTTCTTCTTCGTCCACTTATTCCTGAGAAAGTTGTGGGTACCTTTTATTTTTACACCCATATTTGCTGACGCGTTGACTTACAAAATGTAAGAATAACAATTGCAGTCAAGACGAAGTTATTTCCCTTTGAACGCATCACGTTCGAACACATGGCTTGACAAGCAGAATATTTTAAAAAAAACGCATATTTAATTTACTTCACAAACATTTTTTGTATTTCAATTTAGTTTATTACAATTGTATAAATTTACAGTAGAATAACATTGCAAGTATGTTTAAAATAAATAACATTAGAAATGCGTAAATAACTTTATAAATTGCTCGCAATTCGTTCAGAAGGACATAACAAATATGTCTAAACCGTGTATAATAACACAATAATATAAATTTATTGAACAAAAATGATAAAGGAAAGAAAAAAAAAAGGGGGTGGCAATTCACCATCAAGTGTGATAATCGGCTGCACTTCATTTTTTTAATGGTCCCCTTTTCAAGCAAACCACGGCAATTTGCACAAAATATCGGGTGTCTTTTCACAAACTATACGGTGGGTGGTATATGCCTCACCAGTGAACATGTAAGGTGTGAGTGTAAGTATATATATACACAGGGTGACCCCTCCAAAAAAATGTGTACACACTTCAACAGCATTCTAATGAATATTGCCTGTACAGATAATCAAAGTGTGTATACATTTAAATGATAGTTTCTTATGCATTTTTAAAACTAGCTGGGGGTAAATATCCAAATATCCCCTCATTCGGGAGCCGGCGAGATTATCCAGAATTGATGGGTAAGAGACAGGTGTCTCATCTGGGACACCACAGTCAGTGACTCTTTTGCTCCCTCCCACAATCTGGATGTCGCGGTAAACGTAAGGGTCATTGCTTCTGTAACTGAACGGAATAAAATCGTAAAATACCGGGAATTATCAAACAACTATTTTCTTCCAGCTTGTGAAGTTCGAGACGTTTGGTGGAGCTGGGTCGCTGACAGTGGGGTTCTTGTCATCGTTAGCGACTCGCCTTACCGCGGTGTCAGGAGATGCACGTGAGAGTGCTTGATTGTTTCAGTGACTTAGCCTCGCCATCACTCGCTGTAATGCTGCGAGCGTGTTGGTTTGCCTCAAAATTTTCCGGTGAACCGTGTGACCGACTGACGCACTTAATGTTGAACTGATGTATTTTTAATGTTTTTTTCTTCTCTCGCTTTGCTTATATATTTTTGTGTATTTTATTTATAAGCTTCCTAGCAATAATTAATTCTATATATGTGTGTATAAACATTTCAAAATGTTTTAATCTCCTGAGCAGACGCAGCATAGCTGAGCGTTTAAGAAGTTCCCTTTGTAATCATTAGGTCCCGGGTTCGATCCCACTGTGTAGCCTTTAGGGCAAATGTAAATTAACATAGCCTCCTGTCGATCCATGCTTTGTGAATGAAATTGGGTTGACGGAAACTCGTGACGGTCTGTACCTCCATTTCAAAGGGGCAGCCTTGTCACACAGTGTGTCATGCTGAATCTCCACGAAATTACGTTTAGGATACATGTGTCTATGGAATGCTCAGTCACTTACACATTAATTTCATGAACAGGCTGTTTCATTCATCGAACAACTGGAACATTCATCATCCAAACCGGCAGAAGGTCCATTCCATATAGTCCTGCTACAAGTTGGGGTGGGGTACTTTAAATTGTGGAAAAAGAGGGAGAATTTACCAGTGTGAACCCACCTGTGGGTTCAGTAGAGATGGCTAGAGGTCCTTTTATTTTTATGAAATATAACATTTTTATTAAAACATTTTATACATATAATTTGTTTCTATTTACTCACACCAAGCAGGGTAATAAAGCCACTAAAATACAAGGGGTTACTGAGAAGGGGAAAAGACAAGACAAAGAGAACATTATATATATATAAATCTCTCTCTCTCTCTCTCTCTCTATATATATATATATATAGAGAGAGAGAGAGAGAGAGAAATGACGATTGCTGTTGCGTTTGAAGTTTTACAAATTGTAGTGGTCAGGAAAACAAGAAGCCTGAAGAGAATTCCACAGGCGAAATGATGAGTACAGAATTTGTTATTACATTTGGGAACTTTCTGGTACCTAGTTCAAACTCATGAAGATGAGATAACAAAGAGTAAAGCTCATTAGAAGAATTTCCATGAAAATATTCATAGGAAACAGGCGGCGAATTGGCAGAAACATTAGAACGTTGGTTAGAATGCTTCGAGGTATTCGCATCTGCTTTCTGCGCTCTGAGTTCAAATCACCCTCAGATCAACTTTGCCTTTCATCATCTCGAGGTTAATAAATAAAATAGAAAATCCAGTCCTTGGGTTTATTCTTCCCTTATATCTCTTTCTCGCTCCCTCCTTAGTTGGAAGAAATCGACCGTGTTCATTTAAGGGTCCACAGATGGATACATATTTCACATAATAAATATGATTTACCAAAGAAGACTTACACATTCAGTTACAAGAGGCTTCTGTCATTGTTGGCAGCATATTACTGAAGTATTAGGTGATGATCACGGTACTTGTCTATTTGTGGCGAGGGAGCTTAGCTGATACCACTGTCAGCGAATCTTTCGCATCTTCTTACATCTTAGATGCTGTGTTGCATGAGTGGATCACTGCACTCATAGCAAAACGGAATAAACTACTGAAGTTTCATGATTTATCAATCTGTGGCATTCGAGACGTTCGGGATAGCTGAGCAGCTGACAAGTTTTTGTCATTATTGGTGGTTCTCCTTCCTTAAGTATTAGGTGGTGCTTGTAGTGAGTGTGTAGCGAAATGTCTTCGCACACTGACCCCCGAATGTCATCTAGTTGCTATTTCTCTTTTATCTGAGTTGGCGTCACTTCGTCTGGAGTTTCTGGTTAGGCGAGATAAGCTTTTTTTTGTCTTTGGTAACTCGGAAGAAAAGCATCACTTCGACCTGCTCAAGCAAGTGGTGAGATCTAGCGCTTGTCAAAACGATGCAGCCCTGTCGACAAGAGGCCAACAGCAATTCTTCCATCAACACTACAACCACAACACAGCTCCCTTGCACTACGAGCTTACTACAACCTATACTGATATGTACATCCTGAAACAACTTGTTACTTTGTAATCGAACGTAGCAAAATAACTCATATTCTTAAATGAAGTAAAACTCTGGTTAACTTTGCCTTTCATCCATACGAGGTCGATAAAATAAAGTACGAGTAATGCACTGGTAATTGCTGGCCTTGTGCCAAAAGTAGAAACAATTATTGTATTTGTCGTGTTTATAATCCTCTTCAACAACAACCTACTTCACTTCACGTGTGCTTGACTGTTCCAGCGCTTTAGCCTCGCTACCACCCACGGCAATCCAGTGAGTGCCTCTTGTCTTGCCTCAAAATATTTTTAGGGGGAAGCACCAGCATTCTCTGTCGTTGGGTGGAATTGAGTGGGTATATCTTTTCCATTTTCTTCTTCCCAACCCTTTTTATTGTTTTATTTCTTTTGTAATTCGCGAGCACTATATAAATTGTTCTACTTTTATTCATGAAGTGAAATAATATATTTGAAGAAGAAAAACAAATATTAATCTTTTATTAAAGCATATATACATAAATAACATAACGAATATAAAATCATGAACAAAAATGATAAAGGAAAGAAAGAAGGTAAAAGAAAAAAAAGGGGGTGGGGGGATTCACCACCTCACACCTTGGGAGTTAATTGTACACTTTCAGGCAAGCCAACACGTTTGCAGCACTACCACAGGTGATGGCGAGGCTAAGGCGCTGAAATAGCCAGGCACCCTCACCTGACACCTCAGTAAGGCGAGCTGCCAGTGAAGACAAGAATTCGCTGCCAGCGGCCCAACTCCACCGAACTACTCGAACCCCACAGGTTGGAAAAAATAATTGTTTGATAAGTCCTGGTAGTTCCGAATTTTATTCCGTTCGGCAACGGAAGCGGTGACCCCCGCGGCGTCCGTGATGTGGAAAGGGGCAAAAGAATCACTGACTGTGACGTCTCAGCGGTACATTATACTCCAAGACTGCCCAGTTCTGTCGAGAAGTTCAATAGTAACTTACAAAATACAAATGTAAACAAAATGTATTCCCAGGGAAATGGTAAAGATATTTTTGCAGAAATTGAAACGGGACGCTCCACTCCAAGGTCACCTAGTTCAGTATTGTCGTATCCTGCAAAATACCAATGTAAACAAAACCTTCACCGGTGGCAACCTGGTGCATTCAACGACAGGCCCAAGCTTTGCTGCCCAACAAACTGACGAAGTATCGGCTGCTCTCCAATAGGTTTGTCGTCGAACCTGAAGCAGTGGAGACTTCCGATGTTACTTGTTCCTGGACCACCTCCCTACCCACTATTATTGGGGTGGAGTCGGCCACCTCGTAGAAGTGAGCCCCCCCCCTCCTGATGGAATGGCTATTCCAAAGCGTCTCCCTTTCCATCCTCTGGAGTAACACTTTCTCCATTCTGATCGCCGCTTGGACCATGTGGTGGCCTGCGCCCGGGGTCCTGCACACCACCAGAAGCCCCCTCGCCTCCGTTCGGGGTCGTATCATTGGGGTAACGATGTTTTAACATACATTTAGGATTTAAGGCAACTTGCGACAACATATTTTAATTAAAATGGTTTAATTATTTTTACTCATAAACAAAGCAAAATGAACATTAACAATAAAAATTTAAAAAAATAAAACCCATGCAACAGTCCCTCAATTAGACAGACGCCAGTGAAGGTTTCTGATTTAGGCACAAAACTAGCGTTGGGGGAGGGGGAAGTCGATGAAATCGATCCCAATGTATTACTGGTACTTTATTTTATCGACCCCGTAAGAATGAAAGCCAAAGCTAACCTCGGCGGGATTAGATATTACATGAGGGAAAAATCTGAAAATTATGATATGACGTCACATATAAACAGTGTGTAGTTTGATGGGTGACACAGGAAGTGTTTTGTTGGTGGTGACCTTTCTTTTGTCAAAGCTGTTAGTGCGACAGTGGGTGGGACTATAATAATAAAAAGTGAGAAAGAAAGTGACAACAAAAGAGAGATAGAGAGAAGGAGGGAGAAGAACGCAACACAATAATGATAGAGAGAGAAAAGAGAAGGGGAGGAGAAGAGAGACAGAAAGAAAAGAAGACGCGAGGAGAAGAGAGAGACAGACGAACAAATCAACAATGGTGGTGATAGAATAAGGAGGAAAAGGGGGAGAAAGCAATTGTGATGGTGATGGTGGAGGAGGGGGAAGAACAGTAAAGGAAAGAGAAGAAGGAAAAGGGAGAGAAAGAAAACGGCGGCGGAAGCTATACCACAATAATTAAATAAATAATTAAAAAACAAATACAGGAAAAAGAAATAAAAAAAGAAAGACAAAAAGAAGAAAAGCAACAACAACAACAAGGCAACATGGCGGAATTAATAATGTGAGAGTGAGTTAATAGTTGTTGTTATATTACATAGTTTTTTTTGGCTGGCTAGGTCTGGTCTAGTTCGTCATTTGTGTGACCTCTTGGACAAAATATTGTTGTTGGTCTTTGTGTTACAATATACGCGTTTCTTCATACAGACGTTACATACCACTCATGTGAACCCCGGGGTAAGTAAAAAACTGGATCTATGGATTTATATTATAACCTATAGTATTATTATATATGTATATATATACACACACACACAGTACGTACAGGCACCGTCACCATTCACACAACGGTAACCCTTATATATATAATCATTCATGCTTCAATATCTATCTATCTATATGCATATTTGTATATACATTTATACATACACATGTATATATATATAGCAAATATAAACATGTATATATATAGATATATATATTCATTATACACCATTGATGATTAAATCTCATTGACACGACAGTTTATTTAAAGGAAGTACTGTTTGGAATATACACATAGGTATGCATATGTCTGTATAGAGTGTATGTATGTATATCATCCCTGTGCCTTTAAATACATACATACATACATACATGGATATATATATATCCATACATCCATCCATGGGTCTTGAACGCCTGATTGAATCGTAGGGGCGTCGTCCTGACACGGCGTGTCTTGGACATTTAAAGTTGGTGGTGCCTATCCTTTTCCAGGTATGTATATATATATATATATATATATATATATATATATATATATATATATATATATATATATATATATACACACACACACACATATACATTCATGTTCATGTATACATATATTTATATATATTGGACCGTGGTAGTTATAACACACTTCAGAACATAGAGAGAGAAAGAGACATATGTATTTGTATGTATTGTAGTAGATGGGTGGGATTCTTTAGTATTTAATTTGAGGGGTCACCTGTTTAAACTATCGAGGTTCTACTCTAGAGCTGGGTTGTCTAAGTCAGTCGTCGGTGTGGCTTCTTATCGACTGACATAATTCTTGTAACTCGCCACGTTGTCAGTCTAACATATATACACATACATTTTGACCCTATATTTATTATATTTACTGAATTGGCCAACAATATCTGACTTTCCTGATGATTTCAAACGAATGAAACACTTCTAGACATGTAAAAGTAATTTCTGTCTAATTAAATTACGTACTTTCTCTACTAAATGTATTGAGTACCTTATGTAACTTGTGTCACTTAACGTTTCTCTACGGAAAACCATTATGTGTGTGTGTGTATATATATATATGTGTGTGTGTGTGTGTGTTATATACAGAGAGAGAGGGAGGGAAGAAAATAGTATGCATTTATACTATGTATGTATATATAACTGCATGTGTGTGTGTGTATATATAGAAAAACAGGGACAGGGTGGTCATCCTTCGTTTTCAGATCAGACAACTTCCGGTAATTTCAGTATGTGAAATTGACAATTTGTTGTTTGATTTTTTTTAAAAGAAATTTTATCAACTTATTCGTAATCTACACCTTCGAAAATGTATCGCTGTAAAATAGGCATTATTCAGAAAGTTATGAAGAAACAGTCAGGTGGGGTGGGAGTGGGGTAAATATATATATATATATTAAGAGCAAGAGAGTGTGTGTGTGTCTGCTGCCTGCCATTATCAGACCGAGGAGACCACAGATTAGGGGTGTACTCTATGTACGGGAAAAAGCAGTGGGTATGAAGAAGGTAAAAACCATACGGCGATGCCAACCGGTTTCGGCTTGTATTCAGCAAGCCTTTTCAAAGGTGGCCCTTAAAAGGGCTTGCTGAATGCAAGCCGAAGCCGCTTGGTATCGCGATTGGATTTTTACCTCTCTCTCTATGCACACACACATATATACAGGGTGTCCCCAAAAATGTATATACACTTTGATTAGAATGCTGTTGAAGTGTGTATACATTTTTGGGACACTGTATGTGTGTGCATATATATATATATATATATATATATATATGTGTGTATCATCATTATCGTTTAACGTCCATCTTCCACGCTAGCATGGGTTAGACATGTATATGTGTGTGTGTGTAACAAGTATTTTACGGTCATCTTACCTGTTAAAGCAAAGATTAGTTTTGCGAGGCCCCCCATAACATGTTTCTCTATTTTCCCCTATCATCTGCATCCCACCTCACCAACCCCTAGCTTTCATTTCCTTCTCCATCATTTTTAGCCATGTTTTTCTTGGTCTTATCCTTCTTCCACTTCCTTCCACATATATTTCCATCTTTTTTCTCATACAGTCACTTTCATTCTTCCTTCAACATGTGACCCAACAATCTCATTCTATTTCTCTTTACAACATTCATCACTGGTTCTATTCCCCTCATCCTCTGAAAGTCCTTATTTACCTTCCTCTCTCCTAGCAATAATCCACTCACCCACTGGAACATTCCCATTTCCATTCTTTCCACCCTTTCTTGCTACAAGTTTATCACCCATGTCTCGCTCCCATAAATCATGGCGCATTTCTCTTCAGTTTCAGTGACATCCCTCCCCCATTAACACACTGCTCGGTTCCTAGAACTTCTTCCATGCACATCTCACTCTAAATACTGTTGTAGGAATTGATCTATCCAACGTGTCTCCTAGGTAACAAAACATTTTTACACCTTTCATCTTCACACCATTCCCAAGATCCAGCTCAACATCTTCTCTATCTGTACCTCTCTCCATCCACACTTTACACTTGAATGAAGCTGCCACATTTTAATAATCTTTGCATACCACTACATGTTCGATGTACCCAGTATATTACATACATTTAATGGAATTCACTCCAACACCTTTCCTGCTTACTGCACACAACCACTTTCCTGTTTTTTCAAATACTTTACCACTTGCCATCACCTTTATCTTTCCAATATTCATCATACCTTTTACTGCCATACATTCCTTCCCCCTGTTCATCTTCAATCACAGTCCATCCATACTTTCTTCTATTAACACATTGTCATTTACATTCAGCAACTCCCATGATAAGCTCTCCTTTACACTTCAGGTCAGTACGCTCCATTACAACTACAAATTGGTGTGGGCTTAACACTGGTCCCTGATGCACTCCAACTTGCACTTCAAACTTTTCATTTCCAAATCCTTCAGCTTTACGTCTATACACACTTTCTCTTACATTGTCATCACTATTCTAAACGCTCTCAACTCACTGAATACCTACATCATATTGAGCGCTATCGACAATCTTCAACATTTAAACAATCCCAGAAAACAAATTCCTCCTCTTGTCTTTGTACTTCTCTTGCTTTACAATAAAAATTGCATCAGTTGTTGCTTTTTCTGGCACATATCTAAAGTACATTTTACCAATATTTATTTTTTCTGTATCTTTTTCTTTAACACTTGCCAATACCTTCATTCTATGTTCCAGTAGCTTGTTTTTTACAAGTCACTTGTACAGAGGGATGTGAGCACCCAACTCTCAATCTGCTGGAATATGGTCTTTTATTACCAACATACAGATCTGTCATTTTCTTCAAGCCCCAACTTCCCACTGTCTTTAACATATCTCCCACAACTCCTATCGGCCCTTGTGCTCTTCATTTTTCTCCATGTTTTCACATCTTCCTCAACTATCTTCTCTGCTGGCCCGTCCGAGAACTGTTGCCATCCTTACATCTTGCAATCCAAAACACTGATATACTTTTGTGTATAGGTCTGCTGTCTTTTGAAGATCAGCTTCGCTGTTTGTTGGTGTTGCATTGTTACCTGCATATTGTAGTTGACCCACCCTATTGAGAGTAGACTTTGTCTTGGAGTGGAAACATGAGAGATTGAACAACCGACCATCTAACTTATAGGCGATGTCCATATCTGGAGGTAACTCATTTAAACTTATAGGGGATGTCCATATCAGGAGGTAACTCGTTCATCAAAGCACAGTAAGATATAAAGTAAATAGTGCAACATTTGTGATACACCAGTGTAGCTGAAGATGCTTTGAAAAAACCAATTAAGACTGGTTTGATGAGAATGAAGACATCAAACAGAAGAGGATAGCTCACCTTACTCTTCATAAGAGAATAGGAAGCACCTTTAAGAAGCAACAAAGCTATGTCAGAAACACCTACAACGATTCAAAAATAGTTAGTGGCAAGCTAGAGATGAAGGACTGCAACAATATGCTGACAAAAAGAAATACATCGCTTCTATGCTGCTACTAAGGAAATTTCTTGCCTTTTGGGGTCATCTATGGAAGGCCTCAAGGACATAGATGATACAACTATTCCCTCTGACCCTAGAGATATTTTGCAGCATTGGTGATCATACTTCCAAAGTCTCCCAAACTGAAGTAGATCTTGGAAACAATTCTTGGCTTCCTATCCAGGAGTGGATATCTCTGTCACCATATCACAGTGAGTTTACAGAGGCTTTAGAACACATGAAGTTGGACAAGGCTCCTGGCCCTGATGGTATTCCTTTTGAACATTTGATGGTTTGGAGTTTTGGTAACAGTTGGAACTTGTGATTGATCTGATCTGGGAAACAGAAGATATCTCAGAAGGTTTTTAAAATGCTAATATTATGACAATCTTAAAAAAAAGTAACTTATTTCTGTTGAGTTCTGCTGGACAGGCAACATACACTAGCAGAGAATGTTTTTTTTTTTTATTTCAATGTAGTTTATTTTACTCTCCAGTGACTGTTGACTTCAGGAGAAAGGCTGAGAACAGCTTTGGTTTATTTTCTGGGACCTACAAAAATCTTGTATCTATCTACAGCAGTAGTCTTTAACCCATTTTTTTCTCCATGCCCCACCATGCCACCTCAAACAAAATTTGATGGGCCCTTTCTCACTATACAAACAAGTTTGGTGTTATGCACAGACATATATGTATCATCATTGTTTTGATATCCGCTTTCCCTGCTAGCAAGTAGCATATATATGTATATATAAATTTATGCTTGTGTATGTCTTTGTGTGTGTGTATATATATATATATATATATATATATATATATATATATATACTTGCTGAGGTACCCAGCTTCTGGTAGCAGAGAAAGTGACTACTGGATGTGTTGTCTGGTGAGACTTGTGTGTGTAACAAAAAAAGAAACAGTAAAAAAGAATCTTCCGGATACACCAGATGTTTCTTTTTATCATTTGTGCATAGTATATGAAGATTTTTAGGTGTTCCCACTTGTGAACAACCTACATATAACTGTCTATCGGTAAAAACTGATTCTCTTATATTCAATCATACAACTTTGAGACTCTGACCCTGAGCTTTATTTATGGTCATAGCAAAACTGACTCTAAAAAGGAACTGAAGTCTTGAGAATTTGAACGGTAGCTCTTTAGAGAAAGGGATGAGAGAAATCTTGGGAATGAATGCTTTTTCTCCTTGATGATTATAGCATATTTCAACATGCTATTTCAGGACTAGGATGACTTGGGATGAGGTGAATAAAGCAGACCTTGCACAATTACACCTCTCAAAGGCAATGGACACAGGATCAAAATCTCTGGCGTTATGCAGTAATATAGAAGACTTGCCTTCCCATTTGCACAGGTTGAAGCATACACACTACTATCCCTTATCTTCCCCTTCCTCTTCCATACATCTCCCATGCCCTAACACCCACTAGATCTACCTTTCCAATCCCAATGTACCTCCTCCACCCCAGCTCCCAGTCCACACTCTAAAGTGGTCATGTAGGCGTCATGGCAAAAAGCACCCTGCACTCACTGTAAAGTGGTCGTGTAGGTGTCACAACAAAAAGCACCCAGTACACACTGTAAATGCGGTTGGCATTAGGAAGGGCATCCAGTCGTAGAAGCCAAGCCAAAATCAGCTTTGAATGAGCAAGACAGTCACCTGATCTGACTTGTTTCATGACAGGACAACTCTAGTTATAGACCTGAGTCCATTATTGATCTGCTCTTCAGATGCTCTTTGTCGCATCACCAGTCTAAAGAGAAGATCGATACTGGAGTCTTGTCCATAACTTCTAAGGGTGACCCTTAGCCAATTCTCTGTGAAACGCGCGTAACAGGTCGATACACAATAAAAATCTAAATACATGTTAACAAAACTTCATTCTTATTAATATATACACTCTGCCTGTGCATCGAGTGCTTGTTTTGGTACCACCACCAGTAATTCACTGAATCACCTACACTAGCCCACACTGTAAAGTGGTTGTGTAGGTGTCATGACAAAAAGCACCCAGTTCACACTGTAAATAAGGTTGGCGTTAGGAAAGGCATCCAGCTGTAGAAACCGAGCCAAAATCAGTCTGTATGATCAAAACATGGTCACCTGACCTAGCATTGCTCACAACAGGACAACTTGTCTAATCCATGCTAGTGTGGAAAAATGGATGTAAAACGGTGATGATGATGATGATCAAACTGTAGCAGCTCCTGGCATGAATTTAAGTATCTAAGAGAAGAAATTCCAAACATGGAAGCACGGCCTAGAATCAAAAGGCCTTAAAATTAACCTGGCTAAGACCAAAGTTCTAGTTTGTAGGAAAGAAAATAAGGCGGCGGTCCCTTCCGGGAAGTGGCCATGCTCAGTGTGTAGGAAAGGCGTAGGTAGAAACTCCATTTTGTGTCAGAAATGCAAAGTATGGGTGCATAAAAGATGTAGTGGGATCACAGGTAAGCTAAGAACATAGATTTCACATGTGGCCGGTGCTCTGGTGCAATAAGTAGCAGCAAGTGCCCACAAAATACTAGCTCTTTCAACTGCGCAGAGGGCTCTATAGAAATAGTGGACAGCTTCCGTTACCTGGGTGACAAAATCAGCAGTGGGGGAGGGTGCTCTGAAAGTACAGTAGCTAGAGTCAGAACTGGATGGAAAAAGTTCAGAGAGCTATTAGCCGCTAAAGGGTTCTCCCTAAAAATGAAAGGCAGGTTGTATGATGCCTGCATACGAACAGCAATGTTGCATGGCAGTGAGACCTGGGCATTGTGTGCAGAGGATATACGCAGACTAGAGAGGAACGAAGCTTGCATGCTCCGCTGGATGTGTAATAGTAATATACGTGAACGGCAAAGCATAAACGAACTAAGGAAAAAACTAGAAATAAGAGGGATCAGATGTTGTTTACTCGAGAGAAGGCTACGTTGGTATGGACACGTGATGCGCATGAAAGTCGATAGCTGTATAACAAAGTGCAGGGCAATAAAGATAGACGGTAGCCACGGAATGGGCAGACCTAGAAAAACCTGGGACGAGCTGATAAACTCCGACCTCACACACTTACACCTCTCCAAGACAATGTCACTGGACCGAGACCCACTGGATAGAGAAGACCCGCCTTACCTAAATACATAGTAAAACCTACTACAGTCAGTAGGCATCTCTAACAAAATACACCCCCGTCCCACCACCCCCACCCCATCCACACCGCCCCGTTCTATGTAAAGTTATGTTGGTGCCACACCATCCAGGCCGAAACAAATGAGATCGTGTAGGTGTCACGACAAAAAAACACAGTCCACGCTGTAATGTGGCCGTGTAGGCAACACGGTAAAAACCTCCCAGACCCACACTGTAAATGTGGTTGGTGTTAGGAAGGGCATCCAACTGTAGAAAACCTGCAAGACAATCACTCTTGCCTCAAGTGGGAAAACTCCCGTCCAAACCCATGCAAGCGTGGAACACGGATGTTAAACGTTGATGATGATGAAACATATTGTATTCTCCCAGTAAACTTTGAAAGGCATTTTTTACTGCCTTTCTAAAGCAATTATTTTTTGGTGACATCGAGTAACCCTTTTGTTCCTCCGTTCTTGATCAGTATATATACCAACCACTTGTGATTTTAACAACTGTTATATATTGCATGGTTAAATGTGTAACTGTCTTTAATTCAACATTAGCTAATGTGGTTAATTGCCATTGAAATTTCTAGATGACCTTTGGTAAATATTCTTTGTACGATGTATTTGAAGTCCATTTTTTTTGGTTCACCAAACACTTTAGAGTGCACAGGGTATATTTTATCTTTGCACCAGCACTAAATATGTTACTTTGTTCCAAAGTCTTCTTTGCCCATGTTATCACTTTATCTCTATTCACTTGCTCTCAAGCACGAGAGGTTGTCAGTGTAGTCTTCTCCTGCACACTACATCTGATTACTCTTATACCCAGGTTTTCTCTCAATTCATTTGTTCTGCACACTAACATAACTCCAACAAGTATGACCAACAGTTTATACTTGTCACATGTCTTTCCAACCTTCACATATATTTTGTATTCAAGGCCCATATCTCAGTAACATGCAGTATCACACTTTGTATACAAGCATCATACCATCTGCCCTTCATTCAGAGAAAAAACTTTTATTTTTGCCAGTAGAGTTAATAGGTTAATAGAACTTTGCATATCCTCTTCTTACTCTGGAAACTGGGTTCTCAAAGCAATCATCTCAACTGGTAATTAGGTCACCTAAGTAACAAACTATCAACTACTTCTAGAATGCTTTTCAAGCATTGAAAATAATTCATCTTACATGTACTCTTACTGTTAACTACTCCAATAGTTCTGTCATGTATGAAGCCTGCCTTCCTTGTCAAATTACTTTCCCTGTTAAATTACCTTTGTCGGCCTACCTGTGATTCCACTATACACCTTGTGCATCCATATTATACAATGAGTAGACTTAAATCCCTACCTATTCCATTTTTGTATATTGAGTGTGGCCACTTACCCAATTCCAGTAGGGTTTTGTTTTCTTTCCTACTAACTAAAACTTAAGTCTTTGATGAGGCTTCTTAATTCGAAGTTTTGTTTCTGTTTGGAATATCCCCTCTAAATCTTTTACTGATTCAGCTATGGAAACTAGATCACCAGCATAATGGAGTTCCCACAAACAACCTGTCTTAAACTCCTCTTTCCTGGCCTGACGGACTAAAATAAAAGGGGTCTGAGAACCAAGGCGAATGTAAACTAGCCTGCATACTTTGATGTCTCTTGATTCCATGTTTTATATCTGTTTGGAATGTTCGACTATGAGAATTAGGTTACTGGCATACAAGAGTTCCCACAGACTGCTGGTCTTAAGTTCTTTCATGGCCTGGAGAATTGGGTTGAAGACCAATTTAAGAATTATACACTAACCTGCATCATAAATTTCTCTTTGAACTTAACTGTCACCTTTCTGACAGCATCTATGTACATGGCTGTCACAGCTTTCACAAGCTATTCATTTGTTCCTAGTTCTCTTCAGGGCCACCAGGCTACAGTGTGTGGAACTCTATCAAAGACCTTCTCTAGGTGGATGAAAGCTAGGTTTAGTGGCTTGCTCTTAGCTAAATACTTCTGCTGTAGTTGTCTCACTATAAAGGTCACCAGAAAGGGTTGCTTGTTCAGGCAAGAACCTGAGCTGAATCCTTTCTCGACTAATTCTCTTCATAATCAATTGTGCTATAAATCTTTCAGTAATGTTTATGCCCTGGTCCTTCAATTTGATGTTCCTGTAATTGTTTCAATCTTGTATCATCTTTTTGCTCTTGTTGCAATCAAAAATGATAGTTATTGGGCATCACACTTCAATCTACTACCTGCTTGACAATATAAAGGATTAATTCATGACCTACTTCGCCAGGTATTTTAAACATTTCAGCAGCCTATCTCTGTCTTTATATCATTTAAGTGCTTTCATGCAGTGTTTTCAACTGTATAAAGTCTATTAATTTCAAAATATACTTGTAGACCTTGTTCTTCACATGCATTCTTCTTACTGACCAACCTCTCTTAAAAGCATTCCCACACCTCTTTCATTTCAGTGTGAGTAAATGAAACTTTGCTGCTATTATTCCTTATAGACTTCTCCCTTATGTCATCTTGATTCTCTCTAATACACTGCCTTGCAATCCAGAAAACCTTACACGTCTTATCTGATATATGCGAACCTCTTACTTTCAGCTTCTCCACATCTAGCTTTTTTTCTAGTTGCCGGATATTGCACTTTGCTGTCTTCTTTCTTCAAGATCTTCAATGTTTCATGTTTTTTTCTATTTTTTTTCTATTTTTTCTATCCTTTTCCCATCTCACAAGTCCAACATTGAGGAAGGGTGATGTAGGGGTTGAGTTTGGTGTTTGTTTTTTCTACTGTTTAACTCTTTTGATACCAAACTACCTGAACTGCCCTGGATTTATGATACAAAGCTATTCATTTTAATCCTTTCATGACTACATTTCTAATGTAATATACTCTATTTTAATTAATTAATGAATAATTTTGAGAGATTTACTAACATTATTAATTTTTTCATTTTTCATTTTTCATGGGGGATTGGCAGTATCGGTAGAGGGTCGGACGCCATGCTTTGCAGCAAAGAGTTACGGCCCTTTATGGTCTGAGTTCAAATGCCACCGAGGTTAACTTTGCCTTTCATCCTTACGGGGTCGATAAAATAAAGTACCGGTAATACACTGGGATAATTGCTGGCCTTGTGCCGAAAGTAGAAACAATTATTAATTTTTTCATTAGTAAGATAGTAACTTATGAGTGTTCAAGTTATTCAATCAACAGAGCTGCCTACTCATTTAAGTGGCGGAATATTCCATAGGCATGTATATTTTTTAACTAATTCTCAGGGAGATTCAGCATGACATGAATGACCCTTTGAATTATAAGTACAGTCCATCTGACAGGCCTCCAAACAGTTATGATCTCAAATTCACTCATAAAGCCTGGGTCAACTTGAGGCTATGGTAAAAGACACTTCCTCAAGATGCCACACAGTGGGACTAAATCTAAAATATTGTGAATATGAAATGAACCTCTTAACCATTTAACCATGCTACATCAAATATGGGTGTATGTATTTGACAAGTGTAAAGACACCTTCAGAGCCTGACATAGATAAGAGAAATCTGGTTGCTATTTCTAGTATGTTCAATAACCAGTTAGAGGCCCACTAGTCGTTTGGTATATATAACAAGTGAAGATACCAATAGTGCCAGGTGGACAGTCTGGCAGACAGACACCTAGACAAACACATGCAGACTGACTCTTGCAGACACACTGATACATGTGGAGACAGACGGACATATAGAGAGACAGAGACATAGGGACAGACATACACAGAGAGAGAGAGAGTGAGAGAGACATAGGGACATAGACTAGGAGATATGTTAGAATTAAATTCCATTTTGTTAGTGTACCTGACTACATTAAAACAAAAGATCTGATTATCTATTCAGTCATTTGTGTCAATATATTAAGGTGGTGAATCAGCAGTTGTTAGGGATCTAATACCTTGCAGTATTTGTTCCAGTTCTCTGCTCTCTTGAGTTGCCTTTGCTATTCATTGTTTCAGAGTTGATAAAATAAAATACCAATCCATGAGAGTGCGATAATTTGAGGGAGATTTGGCTACTGGTTATTGGGTCTATATGACAATCAGGGGCAGGCAGTAGATTGACAGAATTGTTAGAACATTGGCGGAGATTGTCATCAGCATTATCATCATCATCATCATATGTCCATTTTTTCATGCTGATATTAGTTGAATGGATCGCCACAGACCGAGTCAATATTAAATTGGGAGTTACTGTCCTTCCAGCCAAGCCAGGTGCAGTGGCATGCCTTGCTTACATACCTTCCTTTTGAGCTGGTTTCTATAGCTTCCTATCTCAAACCACTTTGAAAGTGCATTTTATCATAGCACCAGTTAGGGAGGTCTTTGACATAACTGAAGAGTTCTTCTGTCCTTTTGTTTGGCATGGTTTCTATGGCTGGATGTCCATCCTAACACAAACCACTTTACAGAAAATACTGAGTGAATTTTATCATGGCACCACTGCTAGAGAGGTTGCTATGTCCTTGGCACAACTGAAAAGTCTTCTTGGCTCTTAGTTTCTAACACCACTCCCTTTGCAAGTGTGCTGGGTACATTGTATAATGGTACCAGCACCAAGGAGGTTGCCATGTCCTTGAAACAGCTAAAAATTCCTCACAATTCTTTGTTTGTCATCGTTTCTAAAGTACCACCCACTTTAGAGTGTACTGGTGGTATTTGTTCTGGTTCTTTGCACTTTTGAGTTTAAATTTCATTGACGTTGATTGACTTTGTCATTCATCCTTTTGAGGTCAATAAAATAAAATACCTCTAGGTGATTGCTTGTTTTATCCGTTAAAAATAACAGCCAAAACTTTAGTTGATAGTGTCTTTACACTTGTCATATATACCAGCTAACATGTGGGCCTCTACATGGTTGTTGAACCAACTAGAAATAGAAGTCAAAATTCCCTCAAATCATCAGACCCTCTCATCTTAATAATGGCTGTAGTCCCTGATGTATGAATGAAAACAAGAGATTTTCATAATTGGAATTCTTTTTTTTCATCATAAGTCTGCTTGATCAAGGGTGACCTGGGACTAAGCAACAACAGTATTCCTAATTTTTGTGTTGATTCATTCTTCCTTTCCCTAATCTGACAGTCCCAGCACATTTCTCACATCAGGGATTAGCAACAAGTGAGCAATGGGCCACATGTGGGCCATTTAGGCGCTCTTTATATGTGAAATATATAATATACATGTGGGCCTCAGCCTTTTTCTAATGTTTATATATTGGATAGGATACAATATACGTGTTGGCTATTTAGATGTTTTCTGTGGGCTTTGCACATTTTCAAATGTTTATATGTAAGATATGATATACAAGTGGACCATTGAGGTGTTCTCTGTGGGCGTCTTATCTTTTCTAATGCTTATATGTAAGATATGACATAATATACATATGGACCATGGGCAGAATTAAAAAAAATATTCAAAAGAAGTTGCTGATATATGTTTTACATAATCACAGAATGAGCCTCTACATGGTTGCTTGACCTGCTAAGAAAGGTAGCGAAATTCCTCTAAATCCCATCCTACTGTATCTCTAGTAATACTTTAAATAATGTATTACTAGATGGTCCTGGCTAGACTGCCTTTAATCATATGTCTACTCAATCAGAGTTGACCTGGTAGCTAAACAATAACAACAATGGTAAGTGTATCAGCAATGAGATAACAGATCTGTGGTTACTACATCTGCTAGAAATAGCCAGATCTCTTATATCACACCCACCTATCTTTAACTCTTTAGCATTTACATTACGCTATATTTACTATTGTATTTTCACAGAAAAGGCTTTACCTCACATAATTATCTCACATAATATCGAATCTATGAGATTTTGGTATTATTTATTTTGAGAACAATACCTTAACGTAAGCATGAGGAGCCAGTTATCGCTGGTTTGAACAGAAAGAGGTGAGAGAATTCTGGCCGGATGCGGCCGGTTTAAATGCTAAAGGGTTATAAAAGATACCTTAGACAATGTAGTCATAGATGCAGTAGGCCTTGATATAGAGCTATGCAAAGCTGGTAATAGACCCCCCTACCCCACAGAACTTATAGCAGGCCCAGGCCAACTGTAAAATGTAGCAGCATCCACAAGCTGGTAACAGGGCCAGGACATATGCAAAACCTTGCCTCTGACCTAAGCTGTAAAGTGCCTCCTTCCCCTCACATATCCAAGCTGGTATTACGCCCAGGCCAGATGTGAAATATAGGTCCCTCCTTGAGCTGATAATAGACCCAGGTCAGATGTAAAATGTAAGCCCCATTTCAAGCTGCTCATAAAGTATGCGCATGGTGTACAGAACAGAATAAAAGAAATAGAAGTTGAGGTGAGTAGGCCTCGATCAAAGTTGTAGGCCCATACCAACTGGCCTACCTATCCTATCTGACCACATCCCCATCTCTGGTCTGCCCTACCCTGCCTTGATATAAAAAGAAAAAGCTTTATGGATATGTTATAGACTTACTGGATCAGGTCAGGTGGCCACAAACTATATTATACAGTAATAACTCATTTGGTAAGGTGGATTTCTTCAATACTGACATGTTTATAGAATATATGTGTGTGTGTGTGTGTATATACATATGTAGATTCCTGAGTTGTGTCAGAGGGTAATCACAATTAAAAAAGGACCTCAATACATTGGTAGAGTATAGGCATCTTTATTATATTTATATAGAAAGGACTTCTACAGGATTAGAACTGTTTCATTCTTATTAAATCATCAGGAATCCTGGTGATCTCATACAAATGAAACAGTTCTAGTCCTGTAGAAGTCATTT
>OZ024742.1:198947181-199122181 GCA_964016885.1 Eledone cirrhosa | reverse complement strand
GTTCAAATCCCGCCGAGGTTAACTTTGCCTTTCATCCTTACGGGGTCGATAAAATAAAGTACCAGTAATACACTGGGTAACTGCTGTCTTTGTGCCAATAGTAGAAACAATTATTAAGGTTAAGTTTATAATTCCTTCGTCGTTTTGTGTATGTATGTTTGTGTGTAGGGTGTCCCCCCCAAAATGTATACACACTTCAGCAGCATTCTAATAAATATTGACTGTACAAAGTGTGTATACATTTTTGGGGGACACTATGTATGTATATATTTGTGTGTGTGTGTGTGTATATATATATATATATATATATATACGAGGTAAATCCGGTGAATCGAACCAGATATTTCATCTTTTTCTCCATGGGAGATCTATTGTCAATGATACGCCCTTGTATTTTATACTTCTTAATTACCATGTAATAATTTCTTTATTTCAATAATAATTATTTCTACTTTTGGCACAAGGCCACCAATTATACCAGTGCATTACTGGTACTTTATTTTATCGACTCCGAATAATAATAATGTTTAAAACCAGTATTAAAAAAAAAACTCTCTTTGTTAATAGTGAAGGGTGTTTGACTGACGGTTGCGATTTCGATTCCCGGCAGCGTAAAACACTTTATTTCGAGTAAAACACTTTATTTCGACTTGTTCCAGGCCATTTAGCTGGCAAAATGAGTTGTACCCTTAATTCAAAGGGCCAGCCTTGTTAACACACATATTGATGACTACAGCTGAAACTGAGTTTGGTTCTATGATACAAATCCATTTATTTGAAAGTTTTTTTTTTTAATGTTTATCATAATTTTGTGTAAGAGCCTTTGTTAAGTTGTTTCATACACCAACTTACTAATGAGAAAGTTATATGACAAAATGTCTACAAATCTTTAATTATTTTCAGAATGATTTGAAAATAATAGTCAGTGTATTCTATCAGAAATATGGTATCAAAAGAGTTCATTTCTCGAGCAGGCTGTTGGAACAAATGGAACACTCGTCGTCGGACCCGACGGAGGCCAACACATGCACACATTACGTAGACGTGTATAAACTCAACTAAGCGAAACAGGATGTGGAGGTGGGGGTATGTAATTTTACTGACATAACTGTAATTGTTTAGTCCCCCCCCCTCCCGAATTTGTTTCTTCATACCTTTCTTAATAATGCATATTTTTAAATGAAATTTTGCAGATCTACATTTTCGAAGGTGTAGATTACGGTTATATTGATGAAATTTCATAATAAAATATATATTTATTGTAATCCATAGTTGTAGTTTGCAATTACGTTCTAATAGAAAATGTATTACATTATCCTGGTTAATGTTATTTATTATCAACATGAAATTAAAAGATGAAAAAATTACCCAGTTTATGTTTAACCTACTCTAGAAACACAGATTGAAAGCATTAACAAACGGAAGTATACAATAATGAAAATATTTTAAAATAGTTAAATTACTCTTATTGGAAAACGTAACTCTGCAAAATTTCATTTAAAATACGAATTGTTATGAGGAAACAAACGTCGAGTGGGATCACTGAACTATTATTATGTAAGTTTACTTTCGAAAAGTTTTACCACGGGGTAGATGGGACGAAAAACAGGTTGACAACCCCTGGTATAAAACATTTACTAATATTTTGCTGAGGTTTCAAATCCTATCCGAGTTGCGACGAATGTTTTGTGGGTCGAGACAAGAAATACAATATGTTATGAAAAAATATGTCAAGTGTCTTGACGTGAACACGTGTAATGTTGTTTAACCCGAGGTAAGCCTATTTAGCAGACCTTATGATCAAAAACATTCCCGTCGTCAACAGACCCTTTTTTTTTCTTTTTTTTTTAATAGATTTTGTAAAAATATCATTGCATATCTAACATTACTTTATTCAATGTAGCATTCTATATAATTCGCCCCAGGTCAGTCATCATTTAACTGGTTTATGATAACGACATTTAATCCGTGACCTTATCTTTAGTTATAGTTTTATCTACATCGGTGTTTCCCAAACTTTATCTACATCGGGGTTTCCCAAACTTTTTCAAATACGGAACCCTTTTTGGTTCAGAAACATTTTGGGGGAACCCTAAAGTCTAATATGGTCATAATATAAATATACTCCTCTACATTTTTCACGGAACTCCAGACACTCCTTTGTGGAACCCACGTTGGTAACCACTGATCTACATCAATGGTGTCTGACCTTTAACATTTTTCATGATACAAAACCCAACAATAACTTAAAAAGAAACACTTAAAATTGATATTTTACGATACGACTCCCTCGGAGATTACCAAGAAACTTAAGAACACTTAATCTTGATAATAGAAAGAATATATATGTATACACATTTTCCCTCTTATAGAAAAATATTTATATACCATTTCATAAAAGAATACGAGGTTGACTTTGCCTTTCATCCTTACGGGGTCGATAAAATAAAGTACCAGTAATGCACTGAGTAATTGCTGGCCTTGTGCCTAAAGTAGAAACAATTATTAAAGTAACTTTAGAATGTCATGAAAAGCTGTCAAACTTCACTGACAAGCCCTGTAGGAAGACCCCACCCCACGAACTGGTTTAGTTTACAAGTATAATATATGTACTATTTTTATTGTATTTTTTTAAAACTCTAGAGTGAATTTGAGGGAGATTTTGGCTGCTATTTCTGACATATATTCGACCACGTAGTCACCCCTTCGTTGATTTGACACATTTACACGTGTATTGTGTAATGTATATATATATATATATGTAGGTGAGTTTTATTGTAGTACAATAAAGCAATGCAAATATCGGATAAGTAGCACTCTACAGTTTGTAGGACTGGAGTATAAATAATATAAGATCAAAAGATGGTTAAAAGAGTTCCAAGTATTTTATTATGCGCATTTCAAAAACAAATATCATCATGAGATGATATCTGCGTTTTCATCAGATAAAATAGGGATACATGATATGAAGGTTAAAAAACTCTTATGAATAGTGAAGTTTTAAATCAACATATGTTGATTTAAAACTTCACTATTCACAAGTGTTTTTTAATCTTCATATCATGTATCCCTATTTTATCTGATGAAAACGCAGTTGATTTAAAACTTCACTATTCACAAGTGTTTTTTAACCTTCATATCATGTATCCCTATTTTATCTGATGAAAACGCAGATATCATCTCATGATATTTGTTTTTGAAATGCGCATTATAAAATACTTGGAAATCTTTTAACCATCTTTTAATCTTATATTATATATATATATATATGTGTGTGTGTAATATAAAAATGGCTTCTACAGGACTAGAACTGTTTCATTCGGGAGAAATAATCAGGAAGCCCCGAATGAAACAGTTCTAGTCTTGTAGAAACCATTTCTATATTAAATATTTATACCCTATGTATTGAGTATCTTACTTACTGTGGTTACCCCCGATTGAACCTGGGATAAACTTTATATATATATACACATACATATATATGTATACATATACACACACACACATATATATGTATACATATACACACACACACACACACACACATATATACATATATATATATAATGCGTGTGTGTGTGTATATAATCCTGAAAACTGACGGTTGCTGTTTAGCAGAAAGTTGCTGACAAAGCCACTTTGCTTACTGTAATAGGTAGTAGTAGTAAAGTTAATAGTACCGTATCAGTTACTATATATATATATATATATATATATATATATATATATATTGACAATTATATACTCACCAATTAAAAAAAAGAAGGTACAAATGGCGAACACTAATTCTTAAAGTTAACTTTCAATTAGGCTTTCGGGTTGAGGTTAACTACTCTTTTTGATACCGAACTGCCTGAAGCCACTTCTGATTATATGTTACTAAGCTGTTATTTTAAAGTATTTATTCATCTAAAATCCTTCCATCACAATTTTATGTAAGAATCTTTAAGTTATGTTTCATACATTAGATCAGGGACGTGCAACAGGCGGCCCGCGGGCCACAATCCGATCAGAGTGGTTCACAATGACTGTTTTTAATTTTACCTTTGTAGGCTTATTTAGAATTTTTTTTTGTAACCGTAATACAATTTTCTGTTAGTTGACCTATACTAAAGGGCTTCACTGATAGAGTTATGTGTGTTATAATTTCCCAGTTCCATGTTATGGAAAGAAGTTGTGAATCTTTGGAATAGTGCTTAATAAATATTAATGGTCCTAATAGTTGCTCCAATGTTCAAAAGTGGCCTGCCAATGGAATATGTTGCACACCCCTGAATTAGATTAAGATTATCATACAATAAGAATAACAATGAAAGGAGAGAAATGTTTATACTTTGAGAAGAATGGATACACAGTAATGTGTGTGTGGTATGTTTTTAGCAATGTACTTGAAATTTGTAACCTATCTCACAAGGCTCCCAGGTAAAACCTTTGCCGACATCCAGGGAGCCATAGAACTCAGGTTGGGAGCGACGGGGTTAGGTTTGGGGTTACGGTTAGGGTTGTCCAAATGCGGATGAGTGTGTGTTAGTGACTCAAAACTCTAATTAAAAACTGGTGTGTGTGCGTGCACGAGCGTGTGTGTGTGTGTATATATATATATATATATATATATATATAAGTAGAAGTGGTATTTAATTTGTTGGAAGTCTGACAAACAAATGTTTATAACTGATTTAGAGCACTCAACTGATAAAAAGGAGTAAATATTCAATGATATTAAATAAATGGAAACTATATTTATAAAACCATATTTATTTTATTATATATATTTCAAGGGTAACCAAGACAACATTGGTACACTTTCATCAGATAAAATACAAAGTTTGTTTTATAAATAGAGACATACCCATGAAAATCACACCTTATCGGTTGGAAATTCACTGGATAGTGAATTTCCAACCGATAAGGTGTGATTTTCATGGGTATGTCTCTATTTATAAAACAAACTTTGTATTTTATCTGATGAAAGTGTACCAATGTTGTCTTGGTTACCCTTGAAATATATATAATAAAATAAATATGGTTTTATAAATATAGTTTCCATTTATTTAATATCATTGAATTATATATATATTTTTTTTTTAAATTTAAAATTGGGTGTACAAGAAAGACAAAAAAATATTCTATCTAAACTTGCTTATATATAGATCTCCCTACCATGGTTTCATATGGGGGATAATTCTTACTGGAACCACCAATAATTCAACTAATTAACCTTTAATTAATATATATATATTCATCCCGTCAGGTCCCGACTCTTTATAATATAACCATATTCTATTATCCCAAGTATTGAGTACTCTGTTGAGTAATGGTCTAACTAGTTCTAAACTGGTTCTATCCTGATATATCTATATCAGGATAGAACTACACACACACATTTCTATAATGAAACTATTTACTATCTGGATTATGTCTCTGATATCCTTCCTTTCTTACATATAGGCACAGGCATAGCTGTGTGGTTAAGGGGTTCAGTACCACTGTGCAGCACCTTGAGCAAGCATCTTCTACAATAGCTTTGGGTTGACCAATGCCTTGATGGCGTAATTTAATAGATAGAATCTGCAGAAGCTTGAGTGTGTGTGTATGTGTGTGTATGTAAAGTGGTCATGTAGGTGTCATGACAAAAAGCACCCAGTCCACACTGTAAAGTGGTTGTGTAGGTGTCACAACAAAAAGCACCCAGTACACTCTGTAAAGTGGTCATGTAGCAGTCATGACAAAAAGCACCCAGTACACTCTGTAAAGTGGTCATGTAGCAGTCATGACAAAAAGCATGCAGCCCACATTGTAAAGTGGTCGTGTAGGAGTCACAGCAAAAAGCACCCAGCATACACTGTAAATGTGGTTGGCATTAGGAAGGGCATCCAGCCATAGAAACCTAGCCAGAAACAGTCCTATATGAGTAAGACACGATCACCTGACCCACCTTACCTTAAATGGGACAACCCTTCTAACCCATGCTAATGTGGAAAATGGACATTAAATGATGACGACAATATATGTCTATTTCTAAATGTGTATGCCTGTTTCTCTTCCCCTTCTGTCAAACTGTGTGTTTTACTTCTCATCCCATTACTCATATACACTACATATGCATCTATATATACCTCTACTCACACATAAATGTTACAGGTAAGAACATCATGTGCACTAGTGTTACCAATAATCTCTAATTGTGTCACAGCACTTTAGTATGTTACTGACAATCTGTAGATGTGTCACAACACCTTAGTGTGTCACTAATAGTCTCTAGGTATGTCACAGCACTTTAGTGTCTCACCAATAGTCTCTAGGTGTGTCACCAATAATCTGTCACAACACTTTGTCACCAATAATCTCTAGGTATGTCACAACACCTTAGTGTGTCACCAATAGTCCCTAGGTGTGTCACACCATTTTAGTGTCACCAATAATCTGTAGGTGTGTTGTAGAATTGTGACACCTGTGGTCAGTATTACCAATTAATTGCTGTAAATATATTTTGGAGGAACTGACAACCGTGTATACAATTAGACATGTGAGTGTGACATGTATACAATTAGATATGTGACTGATATGATATTAGTTTATTAACTAGGAACCAACACCCTAACTACTAAGCCACGTGTATTCACAGATGTGAGCTGTAACAAGAAGAAGAAACATTAAATCACTTTACTGTCACTTGGTAGGAAAAACCCAGCATTCACATACTCCCTCCACAATAATATCAAGAAGTCTTCTTGTGAATGTGACCTGGGCATTATTGTCGGCAGCAATATGCGTTGGACAAAGCACTTCTCTAAAATTGTCAAGAATGCCGAGAGTGTCTTGGCACCACTCAGGAGGACCTTTGTCAGCCGCTCACCAGCTATCTATTTAAAGTTGTATATAGCTATGGTGCAGCCACACTTAGAATTTGCATCACCAGTCTGGAACCCCTATCTTGCTCAGAACATTGACCTCCTGGAAACTGTTCAGAGACGTGCAGCCAAGCGAATACCCTCCATCAGGCATCTACCATACTCTGAAAGCCTTGCTTCCCTGGGCATGGATACATTGAAGCTCCGACGCCTGGCAACTGACTTGGTAAACACCCACAAAATTATTAACCATCTTGCCAACAACAACCCTGGGCACCTTTTTGATTTCCATGTGTCTAACACCCGTGGGCATGCCGACAAAGTGAGAAAACAGCACAGCTCCCATGACTTTCGGAAACATTTTTTCACGCTCAGAGTTGCTGAAGCATGGAATAAACTACCTGCATCAGTTGTTAGTTACTGGGACACTGCATCCTTCAAAACTTCCATGCTTCCTGAAATTCACCAACACTACACCTGATATTCTCCTTCCATACACTCACATGCATGTATCTGTGAGATTATCATGACTCGCACACTATTCACTTTCCTGACATTATTCTATGTACTATACATGTACTATACATGTACCTTTTATGAGTTATAGTGCACCTGAGCACTGTACACAATAATTTGCATTATTATTATAAATGTACTGGGGTTGATTTAATCAACTTCCTCTCCCCCCAAATTACTGGCCTTGTGCCTCTACTAGAAATCATTATTATTATTATAAGGGCAGTGAATTGGTAGTAAGGGCGGTGAATTGGCAGTATCGGTAGAGGGTTTGACGCCATAGTTACGTCCCTTTACGGTCTGAGTTCAAATCCCGCCGAGGTTAACTTTGCCTTTCATCCTTACGGTGTCGATAAAATAAAGTACCAGTAATGTACTGGGTAATTGCTGGCCTTGTGCCAAAAGTAGAAACAATTATTATAAAAAAGAGAGAACTCATTGGATAAAGCCTGTAGTTGAGTGACCACCCAACACTGACTTTCCTTCTCCCACTCTGACTTTTTGTCTATCTGTCGCTCCTTTTCTGACCCTCTCTCTGACTTTTTGCCTGTTTGTCACTGATGCTTTGTCCTGTTGTCTCTCTCTCTCTCTGACTCTCTGTCACTCTCTTTCTCTAACCAACAGTAAATGTGTTTATTTGGCCTTGTTGACAAGTGCTGCTGTTAAATGACCCAAAATTTTGGAGTGATAGTGATGGTCACAGAGCCTTACATAGTCCTACTATCTTTGTTGTGGATACCACCATAGCCTGGTGGTCAGGAAAAACAAGAACCACAACAAAAGCCAGGGAAGATAGGTATATTACTAAAGTAAAAAAAAAAAAAAAATAATAATAAAAACACCATTTACTCTCTATAAATCTTCAAAGCAACAAGGTTTCAGTTACAAGTGATCAGAATTTTTGCATTTAGTCATAGCATCTCTGGTCTGCTCCATGCCCCTACTAGAATGAGTCACTCCTATTTCTTATGACAAGTTCTAAGTATCTTGTTGCTGAGGAAATGTGACAATGGGTATAAGTGTGTGTGTGTGTGTGCATGCATGGTTAAGTGTATGGGTGATGAGTTGTTTAGAACAGCCCCTCTACAAACAGAAAGTGCATATATGTATGTGTATATATCATCATCATTTAACGTCCATTTTTCCATGCTAGCATGGGTTAGATGAATTGTTCCATTTTGAGACAAGTTAGACCAGATGACTGTGTCTTGCTCATATAGAACTGTTCCTGGCTTAGTTTTATGGTTGGATGCCCTTCCTAACGTCAACCTTGATTTTTTGTGTGGACAAAGTGCTCTTTGACGTGGCATTTACACGACCATTTACAGTGTAGGCTGGGTGCTTTTTATTGTGGCACCTACATGACCACTTTACAGTGTGAACTGGGCGCTTTTTGTTGTGTCACCAACAAGGCCACTTTACAGTTTGCGCTTTTTTGTCTACTGTACTACTCTGATTTGTGATCATACTGCAGTCACTCAATATACCACCCCCTCCTGAAGCTGAGCACTAACTCAGATCTTTATCCACCTAAACTGAATCTCTCTCTCTCTCTCTCTCTCTCTCTCTCAAGTCTAAAATTAACATGTAGGACAAACAAGGGACACGGAAAATTTGAAGTAAGACACATGGAGACTTCCCATTTGTCTGCTAGGTGTCTTTGTAGTTTCAGGTCCTTTAAAAGACAGTACTACTCTTCCCAGGGCATCAATAGTCTCTAAAGAAAAGTGCTACTCAGAATAGATATACAATGAATATTAGACAAGACAGCAATGGTACAGGTCAGGTATATATCATACTTAGAATAAGGCATGTATCAGCATCAGGGAGGGCATCCAGCCATAGAAAAATACCTGCCAGAAAAGATCTTGTCTAATCCATGCAAGCATAGAGATGTAGCCATATAAACAATGATGGTGTTCATGTTAATAATAAATATATCCACAAATCCCAATGAAACAGCCTCTATGGAAGTCACTCAACCTGCTAGAGATACCAGCCAAACCTCTCTCACATGACATTCTTAGGAAAAAGCATACATAGGACAATGTAGTTTAAAGATCTACTGCCTGTAGCCCTGGAACACTGGGTTTTAAGGGGAATCTGAGATGGTGTGCAAGAGAGATGGCTGCGTTGGTATGGGCATGTGATGTGTATGGATAATGACCACTGGGTGAAGAAATACTAGGAAATTCCAGTGGAAGAAAGCCGCAGTAGAGGACAACCAAAAAAGGCCTGGGCAGAGGTTGAGAGCTGACCTCAAATCACTAAGGCTGGAAGAGGAGGTGACAAGTGGAGGGGTGCTGTGCTGAAACGGATCCATGCAAGCATGGAAAAGCGGACGTAATAACAGTGATGAATCTTAAGAGGTTAACTAAAATGGTTGGCGTTAGCTAGGGCATTCAGGTGTAAAATACCCCCTCAAAATAATCTCATTCAACCCATGCAAGACTGGATAAACACATAAAAACGATGATGACGATGTTACAGTTTTGATTAAAGTCTACAATAACCTTAAATGACTGAAACAAATTGGATAAATTATGCTACCCTGGAGAAAAGGAAACAAATTCAATCAATTTTCATTATCAAGCAATAAAATTAAATAATAATTGTTTCTACTATTGGCACAAGGCCAGCAATTACCCTGTACATTACTGGTACTTTATTTTATCAACCCCGTAAGGATGAAAGGCAAAGTTAACCTCGGCGGGATTTGAACTCAGAATGGCAAGGGCCGTAACTCTATGCGTCAAAGCATGGCGTCCAACCCTTAAATAATAATTGTTTCTACTTTAGGCACAAGGCCAGCAATTACCCAGTACATTACTGGTACTTTATTTTATCGACCCCGTAAGGATGAAAGGCAAAGTGAACCTCGGCGGGATTTGAACTCAGACTGTAAAGGGACGTAACTATGCTAGAAAGCATGGCGTCCAACCCTCTACCGATACTGCCAATATAATAATGTGTTAGTAAGGAGAGAGAATTTCCCCTTGGCTCAAATATCTATTAGTCCCCACAAAATAGTAGTGGGGAGGGAGGGAAGTATTGCTGACATGGCATAAAAATGTCTTATTGTAAGAGAAAAATAAAATGTGTCCACTAGAGACAGCTCATATTCCCATAACTTAATACATGCTTTGAAAGATTAAGTTTCAATTTTGTTTTATTAATTTTAATATATTAATATACACTAGCTGACGTACCCAGCTTCGCCCGGGTAAACAGATGATAAGAGAAGACAGGTAAAAGAGAAAATGACTGTATTGGATGTTTGTCTGGTTACAGTATGAGGCGAGTCCGTGGTGTCTGTGTGATACAAAAAACAGTAAAAAAAATCTTCCAGATATACCAGATTCTTCGTTGAACTGTTTGTGCATAGTATATGAACAATTCTAGGTGCTCCCACTAGAATAGTGACCTCTAGGAGATGGTTCATCTTCTGCCTGACTGTAAAACGTGTATCATTGCATAGACGTGGTTGTTCCACGTTTCTCAAAAGGATGATGGAAGTTCCAATCTTTTATATTATATGTAGATATAGATATAGATAATTAATATAAAAGAGGTCCCTATTTACTTGAAATGGTTTATACAAATGCCAAATTAATATGGATAAGATACTTATCTATAAGTGGTCAGCTATAATAATAAAACAACAAATTATATGACACAAAAATTTATTCAGTAATTTCCAGATCTTAGCCACTGAGTATTAGACAGTCAATGTTGCCCAGAGTTCAACTCGGGGAGGTCGCCTGGTTTGAACTCCAAATGGCGGATCCTTCTACTTCGAAAATAGAATCATTTTTCAATATTACTCTAGCCCTGGCCGGCCATAGGATCCAACCTTTTTGCCAGACTCAGCATATGATGAGGTTTTATTACCACTGCAATCAGAAGCGATAAATTTGAAGGCAATTTCTACCAATACTTGTTGGTTTTTATTGCTCATTATCGACAATAAATGACATTGAACATAAATGATAACTCTGTCGAAGCTCACAATACTGATGAAAGGGCACCACTGTCCGAATCATTTATGTCGTTTATTGATAGCATTAAAGATATGCATACATCAGCTCAAAGCTTCATTATAGACAATATTCAGGGTTGTTCCTCTGTTAGTGGTATCAATTGCAAATTTTATACCATCAGGATCGCATACTCGAGATGCAGCAACATACAGTTGCCGATGGCTGAATGCTGGATCATTCAAGTAGACACCGACTCGCTTGAAAGTCTGTCCCTGTGCCTTGTTGACAGTCATGGAGAAGGCCAAATTGACTGGAAACTGTCTCCTTTGCCAAATGAATGGCAGCAGATCTTCATTTGGTCTCAGCATGATCCTCGGAATGAGAACCAATTCCTCTCTGTCTGGGAGTTTAGCTTCTAAAACTCTTCCATTAATCAATCTGGTACCATTGCAAAGACCCATTTTATGATTGATATTTCTAAGCAATATAATCGGCATACCCTTTTTCAACCTCAAAATATGTGGGGGAAATCCGAATATTTGAAGTGAATTCAGATACTCAGTCGGAACATCCATATTGTTCTGCTGATTAGGCTCCATTGCATCCGCACTGACGGTCAACCAATCCTCTCCAGGAAACATTCCGGCTACTTGTGAATTTATTTCATCGACCGTTGCATTCGTATGAGTTAGAATAACGCGTTCCGATATCCAGGAGATATTCTGCCAAAAAGCATTCAAATTAGGGAACACCCAGTCAATCAATGCTTGGCGGTCCAGTGGCATGGCCAAATGGTCTGGGATTCTTACAGTCTGATTATCACCAACATGTGGCAATTCATCGTTTCCCAACTGCATCAACCATCGGCCGTATGGCTCAGCCTCTTCGTTTTGCCTGAATATACGAAGTCGCATATTATCGTGTAATCACAAAACACTGAAATGGCGCCACAGCGAGGACTTTTTCAGACATGCATCGACAATTTGCGCTCTTTGAGCATTCCTAACAATTGGTAGCACCTTTCTGAAATCGCCACCAAGAACGATAGTCTTACCACCGAATGGCAGGTCACTACCGCAGATATCTCTTAAAGTTCTGTCCAATGCCTCCAGAAAATATCTGTGTGCCATTGGAGCCTCGTCCAAAATAATCAGAGACGTATTGCGTATAAGGCCCGCGAGTTCACTTTGTCCTGTAATGTTACAGACACTCAACTCATCCGGAGCCAATGGAGCCTTGAAGCATGAGTGGACGGTCCTTCCACCATTCAGCAAAGTGGCAGCGACCCCACTGGTGGCCACAGGGAGAGCAATCTTCCTCTGACCTCTGACTGCCGATAACATAGTGTTGAAACAGAATGTCTTTCCGGTGCCTCCTGGAGCATCTATGAAAGCACAAAGTTGCTCATTAGTGGAAATCGAGTGGAGAATGCCATCGACTAATTCTCTCTGAGATTGGGTCAACATTGGCATACGTTCATTCACAATACGTTGCTGTTCCAGTGGATCAAACTGGAATAGTTCCCTCCGATCGAGTGGCAACCGTCTAAGCTGCAATCTCATGTTCAATGCTAAGACACGTTGCTGCATTTCTTCATCAGGAATTGGCAAATTGAAATCTGTTAAACATTTCAAATGAATTTCAAGC
The DNA here is from genome assembly GCA_964016885.1 of Eledone cirrhosa. Lineage (NCBI taxonomy): Eukaryota > Metazoa > Mollusca > Cephalopoda > Octopoda > Eledonidae > Eledone > Eledone cirrhosa. The sequence goes on along the minus strand of OZ024742.1, from coordinate 199,109,187 downwards.
AGTTGCTCAATATTAAGCCTTCATCAAATTTTCATCATCGACCTGAAGATGATGCCTAAAATCAACAGCCATAATTCCCCAATGGCGTTCAAATAACTCTCTTGGATCGGCAGGATTGCAGAATCCTAGAATCGTGACAAACAACTGCCTTATTTGAGCTGGCATCTGTGTTGTTCCTGCAGCGTTATTCCATTCAGAGTCATCCTGAAGAAGTCCCAGATGTTGACACACAGCCTGGTATGTTTCATATTTCACGCCATTGATTGTTTTCAAATCAGCGAAGCTCTGTTTACCTCTCGAAAAATTACTATGCAACAGAATTCGGAGATAAAACACATCACCAGATGCTGGATGGATATTACAAACCCGTCCAATAGTCATGAATCTCAACTTTTGTTTTCTATCATTCTATTTCTTTCCCTTCTTATCCCGCGTATAGTGCGAAGGGAAATCGCAGTAGAGTTGCCTTTGATCCGGGTTCAAAGCATGTTCTCTATTATGCTTGAACCACTCAGTCAATTCCGTCTTAGGAGGTGGTGCGTTAGCAATTCTTTCGACACCTCTTCTAGTGTCCTGAAAACAGACCATTTGCCTATTCTCTAAGTGAACCATCAGTTTCTGAACGCTGGGTTTGCGTTCATTGAGATGAAAATCGAACAATCTCCAGCAAGCTTCGCTAGATCCAATCGAGCGAACATCCTGGAACCTGCCAACTTCATCTCCTTGGTTCGCTTCCTCATTCCTGACATTGATCATTGCCCGATCATGACCTTTGTAAACATATTTGAATAGATATTTGCAAGCTTTCACTGAGCTACAAATTTCCACATTAATATGACAACGATATTTCATAATCAAATATGGATTGTATGGCACAACCCATTGATTTGTAACCTGTCGACCGTTTACATTTTCGACCAAACCGCCATGGGCAGGCGACTGTCTTCTGTATGAGGGATGAACATCCCCATTGTTTCAGGAAGTGTTCGTGACAAAAGATTTCGGAAAGTGCTTACTGCATTGGCCATTTTTCATGCAAGGCGCTTTCCGATTTGCCACTCCGCATTGGTTGTGCACCATTGACTTTGCCACCAAGTTGCGTAGTGCCTCATTCTCCGGCAGTTCAGCACACACAACACTGTCAATATCCTCAGCATATCTCAATTTGCAATCTCTATGTAAAATAATCAGCAAATGTGCATGTGGCAATCCTCTTTTTTGGAATTCAATTACTATGTAAAAGCAACTATACCTCCAAAGATTCCCTCTTTTTCCACATCATCCATTATCTTTTTCAGATATCCTTTGAATACTCTTGCCACAATATCAGGACGGTCCTTTGGCTGTTGTCCTGGCAAAAGTGCATCCTTAATATCAGTCCATTCAGGATTGCATGTAACCGTTATAAACAAATCTGGCTTTCCAAACTTTCTGACAATAGACATTGCATCCTGATAGCGAATGTTCATATATCTCGGGCCGCCGATGAAAGACGATGGCTAAAAGATGCGTCGACCAATTTGCTTGTAATTGGCATCATCAGCTGTTATCGCATCCTGTATATTATTATACAATTCAGCTCTGATATGTTGCTGATGTGTAGCTATATAATTTAGCCTTTGATTTTCGATCTTTACGAATGCCATACAACAGTATTTCTGGAACAATCTGCTGGCTTGAAATAGCGCATTTCTCTGTTGATTCCTCTCGTTCAAATGGAACGCGTAAAAGTCGCGAATCAAATTATTGTGTCTATTGCCACCTCCCTGTTGATGCTGATTCTCATGATCATCTAAATGAACAGACATGTTCCATCCATTTTCACCTTTTGGGAATAAAAGAACATAATGCAATGGATCGTATGCCCTATTTGACTCATTGATAGTCTTGAGACCACCATCTCTGCGATTGAGGACGATATCTCTCGATCCAGGCTTATCGTCCATCAACACAGCAACTTCACGAAATCCTTCAGGGGCATTATATCGCCGTTCATGTTGATTCCTTGGCACTGGATCAGCCTTAATCAACAATGTTTGCTGCTGAACATTTTGCAGTTCAGCCACCAACATGAAATCCATAACATAAGGATTACACTGTCTAAGCCATGATTGCAAATCAAGGATCAAATCACTTAACCTTTGCCGTTCAAGTTCAGTTATATTTCCCGGCAACTTCATCCAACCGATCCTGATATCCTCCTCCGATTCACTATAATCTGGATCGTTAACGTAAATTTGAGCGAATCGGGGCCTCTCTCTTGGGGTAACTTCTAAATTACCGATACAATGATACAAATGGCCTTGAATGACTACATTCGGTTGCCATGCTCCACTCTCAAACATCTCACTAACTCTCTGCGATGCTAAAGCTAATGAATTGTTAATTTGCCGCAAATATATGCGCAGTAATCTACCTCGGTCTCCTTGATCATCCCACATATTTAGTATTTTAAACACCGGTGACTCCTCATCATCCGGCATTCGCAAGGGTTCTAGTTGAACTGCTCCTTTATGACAGCACATGTCTTTTCGTGCCTCACAATGTGGACACTCTGCTCGTCCACCAATCTGAAAATGACACGGTTGCCATGATCCATTTTTAATATCATTCGTTCGCCTTCTAGCTTCTTTACTGGAATGAGGAGCACTTTGTCGACACATTCTCTGAATTTCTGTATTGCGCTGGCGCTGTTCAACCAGCTCCTCTTCATCCATTGCAGCACGCCGTTGCTGCTGAATTCTGGCCATCTGCTGATGATGCTCAGCCAGTTCGTCTTCAACCATCGCAGCATGCCGTCGCTGCTTGGCTCCAGTGTTTCGTTGGCGTTGTTCAGCCAGCTCCTCTTCATTCATGGCGGCACGTCTTCGCCTCTGAAGTTCGGCGTTCCGATGGCGCTGTTCAGCCTGTTTTTCTTCATTGCTGGCTGCACGCCGTTGCCGCTGTAGTTCACTGTTTGATAAAGTCGAATTGCTTTTATTATCAGTATTCATTTCGAGCAATTGTCAAAAAATGACACAATAATAAATATAAAAGATGTTCGGCAATGTAAAGAAAGGTCCCTATTTACTCCCTTCACAACTCTGTGTATGTTAGACTGACAGACAGGCACACAGACAGATAAACTGCGTGGCGATTGTGGAACGCCACACACATACACGCATGGAAACGCACACACGCACGCAAACTTACACACGCACACACTCACACATGTTGATAGTTTTTACTTTCTGTTGAACACTGCACGCACACACTCACACATAAACATACGCGCACGTACATACACACGCACACATGTTAATAGTTATTGCTTTCCTTCCCCTCTTATTTCCACACACATCACACACCTCTACACTGACATAGTGTATAAAATATGACAATAATAAATATAAAAGATGTTCGTTAATGTAAAGAAAGGTCCCTATTTACTCCCTTCACAACTCTGTATGTTCGACTGACAGACAGGCACACAGACAGATAAACTGTGTGGCGATTGTGGAACGCCACACTTACACGCATGGAAATGCGCACATGCACGCAAACTTGCACACACTCACACATGTTGATAGTTTTAACTTTCTGTGGAACGCTGCACGCACGCACACACACATAAACATACGCGCAAGTACATAACATACACACACACACATGTTAATAGTTATTGAACACGGCGTTCACACTCTCACCTCTCACTCCCTCATTGGCATTATGCATATTAATTTCAGTTTGGCGTCGTTGAGGTGGGCGGAGTCGTTTGAAACCTATGAACCAATGACAATCGAGAATTATGACACACGGAATAATGACGTTCTTGAAATTAATAAATAGATATATCTACGTTTGTGTTTACAGATCGTCATATAATCATCATCATCATCATTTGACATTCTTTTTACCATGCTGGCATTAGCTCGAAAGGTGTTGTCTCGCGTCACTTGCGCTGGTTTAACTTCATCTAGTATGCGAAGAAATGGAAAAAACTGACCAACTTACTGGCATATATCATCATCATTTTCATCACTGTTTAACATTTATTTTCCATTTTGGCATGGGTTAGACAAGTGTCATGTACTGAAGCTAGACCAGTCAAATGACTAAGTCTTGCTCTACCATTGGATACCCCACTTTTCAACATCCTCTTTACAGTAGGTACTGGGAGCATGGTTTCTACAGCTGGATGCCCTTCCTAACACCAGCCACTTTACAGCTTGTACTGGGAGCATTTTCTCATGACTTTGGCACTACCACATTACAGTGTTGGCTATGAATATATATATATCACCTTGATCACTTTGACCGACCAGTCTGTCTGGCGCCGCTGGTGACAGCACGTTGTGCTGTTTTAGCCATAAGATAACGCCATTCCACTGGCTGGGCGGGCAGGCCGATATCTATATATATATATATATATATATGAAAAGATTCAGGACCCGACGCCTGAGCTCCGGTTGTTGGGGTCAGGGTCTTGAATCTTTTCATATTAGCCACTCTACTACCCTAAGCATCGAGTATCCTGGTGGGTTATGGTCCACCTGGTATTTTTCCACACCCTAACTGATATGTGTATATATATGTATGTATGTATGTATGTATGTATGTATGTATGTATGTATGTATGTATGTATGTATGTATGTATGTATGTATGTATGTATGTATGTGTGTGTATATATATATATAAAATCACCATTGTCTTAACTTTGTCTGCTTTCCCTGCTAGCAAGGGTTGGACAAGTTTATGTAGACCAAGTCAGTATTGAAGCAGGGCTGCTGATCTGGATAGACCAGGGATATGCATTGCACTTATGTACGGTTTCACATTTTACCATGTGCACAGGAGAGGTTGTCATGTCTTTGACACAATTGAGGGTGCTCCCAACCCTTTGTTTTGCAAGCTTTCTATGGCTCGATGACCTTTCCATCACCAACCACTTTACATCGTATACTGAGTGTGTTTATCGCGTAGGTCACTGACACTAGAGGTTGCCATACCGTGACATGACTGAAGGGTCCTCTCACCCAACACCGTTTTCTCTCTCTCTCCATGTCTCTCTCTCTCTCATGGAGATGTGAACACTCAATGCCATAAATGGAAGGTGTAGTGAGGGAGAAAAATAGCTAAGGAGTGATAGTGGAGGGGGAATGAGTTGGGTGCAGGGAGTAGTTACTAGGGTGCGATAACGAGGGTACCGAAGGGCCTTAGTGGGAGGTGGGGAGAAAACAGCAACTAAGGGATGAATACAGGAAGGGCCATGTATTGATGGTGAGGATAGCTGCTAGGGAGTGCCAGTTGAGGTGCATGGGTGTATAAGCATGAGGAGTGTGGCTACTAGAGTATGTTAGTGAGGGAGTCCTAAAGATTTTTAAGGGGGAAGCAGCTGGGAGTGAGTGCTTGGGGAGGGCATGGGGGTGTGTTATACATTAGTGGAGTCACAAATGCTTCTGTTTTAGGCACAATACCAACAATTTTGAGGCCGGGTAAGTTGATGAAATCGATCCCAGTACATTACTGGTACTTTATTTTATCAACCCCGTAAGGACAAATGGCAAAGCTAATCTTGATGGGATTTGAACTCAGAATGTAAAAGCCACTAAGCATGGTGTCCGACGCTCTACTGATTCTACCAGTCCACCGCCTTATGATGGCATGAGTGTTCAACAAAATTAATATTTGGATTAGTGTGTCATATACACCAGGATTACTGGATACATGAACACTAATACAAATTGGCCAATTTGTGTTTCGATAAATTAATAGTTCGCATAAGAGAAACCCTATAGTTTATGTTGGTTACCGAAACATGAAAATGATGAATCAACTCTAAGAATATTTTATTAATTTATTCTAGGATATAATTACACATACATTTACATTCAGCATATCTGTACAAATGACATACAAAATTAAATGTATGATTAACTTTGGAGAAATCGCTATTTACAGGGGAAAATGTAGGTTTGGAAAGTGAACTTGCTATTGTAGCAGTATGCCTGAGATAGGAAATGTACTGTGTGTATGTATATTTGTGTATGTATATTATCAAGAGTTAGAAGCAGCCTTGTAATTTTCATGGCATATTATTGGATGATATATATAGTGTGAAACTAATAAGACTGTTTTGCACCTCTGTTTGGCTTGTTTAGTCTTGAACTATATATAATATACACACACACATATATATATATATATATACACACACATACATATATATATATACACACACATACACACATGCATATGTATGCACACGTGCACATACACATATATGTACATATACACACACACACACATGCATGCATTTTTTTTTATTGATTTCAGTCTTTGAACTGCAGCCATGCTGGAGCACACACCCCCATCCTACACACACACAAAATTAAATTATTTACCTCTTGAAATTTTTTTAGAAAATAATATTTTGTATAACACTTGATATTGTTGTCTGCTCCCACTTTCTTATTGCAACCCATTCTTAATTTTATTCTCTCACTCTTACTCAGTTATATTTTCTTTCATACTCTTACTGCCTCTCTCTCTCTCTCTCTCTCTCTCTCTCTCTCTCTCTCTCTCCTCCAACTTCAACATTGTCTCATTTGTGTGATGGCAAATAAAAAAGCATTGCCAGTTATTATATCTGGATATAGATATATTGGTATAAGTAGGGGACATCTTTTCTCTCAAATCTGTTATATTGAAAATACAACTGTATTCCAGTTTATTAAAGATTTTTCATATTTCCATGTAAGTTCTTTACACTTGTTTTGGAACAATATTGTTCTTAAATCCATGTGTCTATTAACATTTCAAAGTCTTCACAAATACAGTGACTATGTGAAATCAATGATAAAAAGCTGCCATGCTTTAATTGTTGAAATGTTTTAGATCAGGTGTTCATGATTTTCTACCACAGCCATGATACTTTATAACCACTGCTTGATGTATGAAGAATATTCTCGGGTCCCAAATAATGGCAGGGAGGGATCGAATTTTCTTAGATTGTCTTCCTTGATATTTTTTTAAAAACCAGAATTAGTTGTTTAGTTTACATATTGAGACCCCCCCCCACCCCCAACCCATTGTATTTATTTTATAACTTACAAGATTTATTGTAATGTCCTATTTTTCTCATGTATAATGTTTTTTTAATGTTTAAAAGAAGTTGCTGCAAGAATGCTACCACTTAAAATAAAATTTCAGTGGAGATATATTAGCAAAATTCAATAAACAAGGAATGCTTGTTGTTCCAAACGAAATAAAGAAATAAGGAAACAATATGAAAAATCCTTAACCCTTTTCTGAACGTATTTTAATTAATTAATGAAGAATTTTGAGGGAATTAATAAAATTATTAATTATTTTAATACGAAGACAGTAAGTTAATTTTATGTTCTTATATAAAATTCTGTTGGAAGATTTTAATTTACATTGGAAACCTTTAAAATGGGTGATTTTATTTCATAGAACCAGAACTGGTTTTGGCTGTGTTGGTAAGTAAAGGGTTAAAGGCACGTGTTAAATTGATTAAAAGATTAAGCCTTTCATGACTGCATTTCTAATGAAACACTCTATTTTAATTAATTAATGAAGAGTGTTGAGGGATTTACTAAAATTATTATTTCATTTCTAAGAAAGTAACTTAATGTAAGGTTATTATATTACTGTATTTGCTGGCGCCAAAGACGCTTTGTCCTCGAAGATGCACCCTAATTTTGACAAGAAAAAATTTGAAAAAAAAAATAATAAACAACCTTCAGCCTCCAGGACGCATGGTAGATTTTTGAGACTTATTTTAGGAAAAGAGTAGCGTCTTCGAAGCCGGGAAATACAGTAAATTGGAAACCTTTAAAGTGGGTGATTTTATTTCATAGAACCAGGGCGAATTTTGGCCGGGTTGGTAACTAAAGGGTTGATAAAAAAAAATTATCAAGATGGTGCGCGCACACACTCACATACACATATTTTGTATGTTTTGTTTTATTATTTTTTTTTTTAGATGCTGATGTTTGTTTAGTTTGTAATTTATTGACCAACGAAAAATGAATGTTTTCAATCAGAGGCTAGGGAGGAACCAGGGCAAGTTTTTGTTGTTGTTATTATTGTTGTTGTCATTGTTGTTGCTTCCTTCTAGATTTTCCTACTTTACCTCCAACCCTGGACATCCCGCCATATACTGCTGCCACTACACTGATTAGTTTTTTTGTTGGTTTTACTTTTGCACCATGATCACTAGGGAATTTGCTTTCAAGGAGTTTTATTTGTCATGGGGCACAGCCTTCAAGGGGTTTTATTTGTCATGTTGATTACTTCTGTATCTATTTCAGTCTAGTGTAATGTTTCAATACACAATTTCACATCAAGAATTTTTCAAACAAAAATACATAAGCGAATATATATATATATATATATATAATAATATATAAAGGAATAAAGAATCAGTGTTGCATCATATACATGTTTAATTACGCATTACATATGTTTCACTGCTGATTAGCTCGAGGAACGATCAATCCTGATTCTGGAATTGGAAGCTCCTCAGATATATGTTCACATGTAGACTCGCGTCTAAGAGTCTACGTACGCAATTGATTTGCACCTTAATACACACACACACACATATATATATATATATATATATATATATCACAGAAAAAAAGAGAATCAGTGTTGCGACGAATGGAATTTATCGGACATATTACAATCGTTTCTCTGGCGACCAGCTCGAGGCACGATCGATGTGATGATCGAACCTGACTCTGAAAATCGCAAGTTCCTCAGATACGTCTTGATTCTCGTAGAATCAAGACGTATCTGAGGACCTTGCGATTTTCAGAGTCGGGTTCGATCGTGCCTCGAGCTGGTCGCCAGAGGAACGATTGTAATATGTCCAATAAATTCCATTCGTCGCAACACTGATTGATTCTCTTTTTTTCTGTGATATCATACTCTGCTCTATGAGAGCATCGAGTTCTCATACGACCTACCGCATACAGACGCTTTAAGCATCCAACACCAATTATATATATGGGTGTGTGTTGTGTGCACATATATATATATATATATGTATGTATAGGAAAAGAGTCAGGACCCCGACGGCTGAGCTCCGGCCGTTTCGACCGTATGTATGTGTGTATGTATGTATAACCCATGCTAGCGTGGAAAATGGATGTTAAACGAAGATGATGATGATACACATTCACATATTTATGCACATCACAGTATATATTAGATCTAATATAAATTTAATGTACATATGACTACAGTTTTTAACATATAAATGTCACTGCAAGGACAGTTTTTGTTATTTCTTCCATATACAAAATAAATAGGAAATTCCTCTACACATTTCTCAGATTTTCCCCATATATCTACATAAGCATGTGTGCCATTGTGCCGAGAAGAGACCGATTATGGCGAACTAGTGAGCCCACACCTTCAAAGATATTGGTGATTCACATATATATTAAAAATGACTTATGCAAAGAAATGGAGAAAAAGTCCACACACTATTTAAATAGTCTGTGATTGATATCTTATTTCAATGTTAAAAAGCTCTTTGTTTATGTTAAACAGTGTGTTATAGCAGATTAGAGTTGAAGATACAATTTATGAGTTTATAACTCATTTTATGTTATTAATAATTGTTTTTACTTTTGGCACAAGGCCAGCAATTATCCAGTACATTACTGGTACTTTATTTTATCGACCTCGGCGAGATTTAAACTCAGATCATAAAGGGACGCAACTCTATGCTTCAAAGCATGGCGCCCGACCTTCTACCGATACTGCCAATTATTAATAATACCTTGTATTTTGTCTTGTATTATCTGTTAATCAGTAATTACTTTTGTCACAGTGTGTGTGTGTGTGTATCTGTGTATGTATGTATGTGTCTATGTATGTATGGGAATGTGTAGCAAATAAAAAAAGAACTGGGAGTTAAATAGCTAGGGTTTTTCTTTTTCATTTATAGAATTTATTATAAGCTCAGGTCTGGCTGTGTGGTTAAGAAGTTTGCTTCCCAAATACTTATTTTGGGGTTCGATCCCACTACATGGCACCTTGGGCAAGTTTCTTCTATTATTGTATCAGGTGGACCAATGCCTTATGAGTGAATTTGGTAGATGGAAACTACAAAGGAGCTTGTGATTGTGGAAATATCATCATCGTTTTTATGTTCACTATGTACTTATATAAGTAATTCCCAGTTCTTTTTGTTTATTTTTCTCCTAAAATCCCCTTTTATTTAAATGATCATTCTTACACATCCTGCTCTCTCCACTATTATTCCACTCTCTGATTATTATATAGTGATAATAACAATCAAAAGAGGGGGTTGTATTTAGAGAAGAATGGATATCCAACAGTGTGTATAACAAAGTACTTGAAAATTTGAACTTAGCACACAATCCCACAGTACTACCTTTGCCAACTGTCTGTGGGCCCCAGGCTGTATATACTCATATAAAGTGATGGCACATGGCTTAGTGGTTAGGGTGTTCAGCTCCCAATTGTAAGGTCATGAGTTTGGTTCCTGACCCAGATGATGTGTTGTCTCTTTGAACATATTTTATTCATGTTGCTCCAGTCTATTCAGCTGGCAAAAATGAGCTATATCTGTAATTTGTGTCATGCTGAATCTCTCTGAGGATTATGTTAAGTGTGCACAGGTCTGGGGTATGCTCAGCCACTTGCATATAAATTTCATGAGCAAGCAGTTTTATTGATTGAATCAACTGGAGTACTCGTCAAAAATGACAGAACTTCAACAGCATCTCATAAAAGTCAGAATTTTACTCACAAGGCATTCGTGAGCCCAGGATACATTAAAAGACATAGACATTTGCCCAATGTACCACACAGTAAGATAGAACCTGAAACCCTGGGGTTGTGAAGAGAACTTGTTAATCACACAGCCATGAACAGAAAATCTCCTCCTTTAAAACAACAAACAAAAACAAAAGACAAACTAGAAATTAACAGCTAAGCCGTCAGGCTTTAAAGTAATGTTAGACACCAGCTTGAAACAAATAGAGCAACACGTCTAGAGATGGCAGTGAAACTATATACTACTTTTGTGTTATAAGTACTTATGAGGGTTGGCTGGAATGTTCATAGGCTGACCAAGATACTCTCCAAGAATGATCAAATGAGGTTTATTTTTCAACATAGTCGCTGGAAAGAAATAATGCAGTTATTAATAAGAGTTGAAATTAATGCATGCAAGATTTCACATCTCCAGCACCACTCCTTCATACTCAGCCTATGAATTATTCAGCTGACCCTCATAGGTGCAAACATGTTGTTAATGAGTTTACTTTGTAACTACATGGTTTGTGGGTTCAGTCTTGCTGTAGGGCACCATGGACAAGTGTTTTCTAAAATAGCCAGAGCTTGTGAGTAAAATTTTTTAGAAGGAAATTGTGGTATCCTTTCATGTTTATATACATATCATCATCATCATGTGTTTCCTTTCCACACTGGCATGGGTCGGAAAAGTTGCCCTCTGTGTGTTCTGGTGGCAGTGGTGGTAGACATAGGAGGTTGCTTTACATGTAGAGGTGGTGGTGTTGGTGGCAGGCATAGGCAGTTTCTCTACATGTAGGGTTAGACATGGGAGGTTGCCCAACTTGTAGTCTGTCATCATTTATAATATCATTGTACAGTCCCATTATATAACGGCCATAGTTATATATAAATATTTGTTTGTGTGTTTATCCTCCCAAGGTTTCCAATTACACTAGGAGTTGCCCAGTAACGTTTTTTTTTTTATTTAGTTTTCTCACAAAATATTCCACAGAGTTCTTTGCCAACAAAAGCCATAAGTGTTTTAAGGACATTTTCTCTGCAAAATCTGGGCTTACCCATGCTGGAGCCTCAATCGCAGGCTTTATCATACTCATCAGAGGGTTAGTGAGAAAATATGCAAAGAATAGGGCAAAATGGAGAGGCCTGTCAAGGGATCTACAAGTCTCATCCCTGCTTTACAGGGAAAAATGCTGTAGGTTAAAGTTGTTATATAATAAGATATTACATATTGCTCTCAATAATACATAAGATTAAGGGTTATTACATAATGCTCTAAATAATGGTTTCTGATTTAGGTACAAGGCTAACAACTTTGGAGGAGGGACAAGTTAATTAAATTAACCCCAGTGCATTACTGGTACTTTATTTTATCAATGAAAAGCAAAGGCTAACAATTTTTTTTTTGTGGGAGGATTGATTAAATTGATCCCAATGTGGTACTGGTACTTTATTTTATCGATGAAAAGCAAAGCTAGCCACGTCAGGATTTGAACTCAGAATGGAAAGGACACTATGCTGCACAGCTAGCTCTACCGATACTGTCAGTCCACTGTTGGAAATATTACTTACACAAAAACTGAGGTTGTATTGTAGGTTAGAAGCTATAATAGATATTATAGAAGAATAGGCATGTTCCCCTACTATAACATTAGTTAGTCTTCTGGGAATCACATCATGCGATCAACTGGATGCCCTTCCTGTCATCAACCCTTTTAATCGACTCTTACAGTATTTAGGGAGACAGTATGTCTACTCTAAATCAGATACACACAATATGCACACACATAACAACATATATTAAGTGCTTTAAAGCTATTTTTCCCTGTCAAAGCAGAGTTTGACCTTCCAGGGCAATCATAGTTCATAGGCCCTTTTCAAGACGGTGTTTAACAGCTTGATGCCCTTCCTGTTATCAACCCTTACGTCACCCAGGGATAGAGAATACCTCTTCTAAATAGGATAGACACAACAGGCATATCATTGTCATTATTACTGTTTGCATGGGTTAGATTGGTTGTCATATTGTGAGGTTAGACAGGTCAGGTGGCCACACATTGCTCATATGTTCCGATGTTGGCATAGTGTCTATAGTCCGACGCACATGCTAACACCAACCACATTGCAGCGTGTAGTGAGAGTATTTTATTGTAACTCCAGTACTAACACATTACAGAGTGGATTGGGTGCTTTTCATTGTGGCGCCAGCACTACCACCTTACAAGGTGGATTAGGTGCTTTTCATTGTGGCACCAGCACTACCAACCGTGGTTGTGAGAGAGTAGAGCCATTCCTGATGCTATCACTTTTAGTCACTGCTTACAATGTACCTATTGAAAACTGAATACACATAGGGACTATCAACATCACACGTAGATAGTTTCGAGAGTATAGAGAATTCTCTTATGTCAAGGACAAGACAACCTCTAGAGTGTTGGTGACACAATAAAATACACCCAGTACACTCTGTAAAGGGGTTGGTGTTATGAAGGGCATCCAGCCATAGAAATCATGCCAAAAAGGGTAAATTGGACTCTTCAGTTTAACGAAGGGCAAGACAATCTCACTTGTGTTGGTGCCATGACGAAAGGCGCCCAGTACACAATATAAAGTGGTTGGTACCAGGAAGAGCATCCAACCATAAAAACTATGCTAATACTCGATCGTATCTTAGCCAGACATGGTCATTTCAACCTGTCTGAGATTAGTAGCACCAATTAAAGTATTGACCCGCCAAACCCATGTCAACATTATAAAACAAACAGAACATGATGATGATGGTGTTTTGCTTCTGCTCAAGGTTTCCAATTACACATGAAGACTTACTTGTTTGGCAACTTTTATTCATCCAGTTTTCTCACAGAATATTGAATGAGTTATTTGCCAGTGTTGGTAATAAATAATGTATATTTATGTTGACGTGGCTTCTTAGGTTGAGGACACTGTTTGCTGTAGTCACTGTAATACAATATGAACAATAAATTGCTGCCTTAACTTAGTTGTAAGTATGGAAGTATGATTAGGGAGTTTGCTTCAGAACCACCCGTTTCGGTGTTCAGTTCTGCTGCATCGCATCTTTTGCAAGTGTCTTCCGCTAAAGCCTTGGGCTGACCAATTCTTTGTTAGTGTATTTGATAGACAGGAACTGTATAAAACTCATTGTGTGTGTGCATGCGCACCATGAACTTAATAATAATAATTATTTCTACTTTTGGCACAAGGCCAGCAATTATCCCAGTGCATAATAATAATAAAAATAATTTATTTATTTATTTATTCTTAATTTGGTTATTATTCATTTATTTAAATGATAATAATAATAATAATAATAAAAATGATTGTGTGTAGTGCTCAGGTGCTCTACAACTCATCAAATGTGCATGTATAGTACATAGAATAATGTACAAATGTCAGGAAAGTGAAGTGTGCGAGTCATCATATACAGACAGACATACACACATGCATGCGTGTGTATGGAGGGCAATGTCAGGTGTAGCATTGGTGAATTTCAGGAAGCATGGAACTTCTTCATATTGACACCATTTAAAACTATGCATGGGGTGATGTTTGTTTATGTCCTTAATAAATAGTATGTATTTCTGCAATAGTTTGATAAAACACCAGAGGTATATATATAGCATGCTTACAAATAAAGTATGGATTGGGATCAGAAACGGAATCCAGGCCATAGAAAACCTGCCTCAAAAGGTCTAGTCCAACCCATGTCATTAAGAATGACAATGATGAGAATACTGTTTGTGTTGATGATAATCATAATGATGATACATATCACAACAGACTTCTTCCTATTTACAATATCAATATCTTTATTGATCTCCAAGCTTCTATTGATCATTGCTGTATTATATTGATTGATCCAGTTTAAAATGCCAGTTCAGTAATTTAAAATGTTGTCTTTAGTGCTACTAATGTCAACATATTCAATTAACTTTAATTATATATTAGTTTTTTTTTAATTATCTGGTTTTGTATTTCTGGCAAATGATAATTTTTATGTGTCTGTGTGTATGTCTGACTCTGTGTATGTGTGTACATATATGTGTGTGTACATGTGTATATGTATATATACATTTGTATATATATACATGTATGTTTGTGTGTATGTATTTGTACATACATATGTGTCTGTGCATATGTATGTGTATATGTGTATATGTATGTGTATATACATATATATATGTGTGTATCTATATGTATATATACACAGATCTGCTTTTGTGTATGCATGTGCATATATATGAGGGTTGTTGAAAAAGTTTCAATTTTATTTTTTCCCATGAGGAGACAGTTTGCAGAATGGAGCCACATTGCTGGTTTTTAGCCAAAAAGGATTCTGAGTTCCTGAGTACTCTGATAACTGGAGGTGAGATGTGTGTGTAAGGGTACATTTCAGAAACACATGCTCAACATTGGCCACAGTCATGCTTGTTGAAGGCCTTCTACTCCTGAGGTCATGTACTTCCTCGCGCCCCTCTTTGAATCTTTTGGGCCACTCGAAAACCCAGGAGCGCAACATTGTCGCAGTATTCCAAATGTTTCTGATGGAGTTTTCCCGAGTTGGACCAGAAACTTCAGGTTGATTTGTTGCTCTGTGCCCATCACTCAACAGCTTAAACTTGAGGAGCTGATAACAAAAGCTTGTGAACATACAATGGCTGCAGATTGCTGAGATCGTAGTTATATACTCCCTGGATGTTATGTCACACACAACCCGCTAATCTCTACTCCACTCATAGCTCATACAACACTCTAAGTCCTGTTACTTTTCTAACATGCCATATATATATAAAATAAATGTGTTCGAAAAGCCAGCACAATACTGATAGAAATATAAAGGGAATACTGGGTTAAAAGGGAGACAAAACAAAATAATGCTTTTATCCAAAATAAATAATGCTTTTATGAACAGATGTTGTGACACTGACTTCGATTCTTCTTAATCTATTTACATTCTGCGCACTACAGCCACTTTAACTCTGGAATTCAACCTCATAAAAGCATTAACTTCCTTCCCTAACTGTCTCTCACTATTCTTATGTCTATCAGTTCTCTCCTTATCTGAACTTTCCTGAAGAAGGACATCTATCTGAAACATTGAAACCTCCAATTCCTCCAAGCGGGAACCTAATATAACTAAATTTGCCTCCTGTGTTTTTTGTTTCATTTATCAACTATATATACATAGCTAGCTCTCTCTCTCTCTCACACTCTCTCTCTCTCTTTCTCTCTCTCTCTCTCTCTCTCATATATATATATATATATATATAGTGAATATCATTTCACACCTTTTATTGTTAAGGTTTTTGATGTTCTATTGAGAGAATCGATTTTACTGAAAATATCGAATAATGTACACCATTTTACCATGAAAAAAATACTGGTCCACACACACACATTCTCACACACACACACACATATACACATGCATACATTAACATACAAAGAGACTTATACACAGACACACACACTTCTCCGTATAAGACAAGAGCTGAAAAATATCTTTTAACATGTTAAAATATCCCCCACTCACTTACAGACACATTCCTACTGACCATCCCTCTACCCCGAATTACTCTGCTACACACACGCACTCGCGTCTTAATAGGCATTTGAACTGTCAACAGGCTGCTGTTCGCACACGCATCCTTGCTAACCATTATCACAACAACGAACACTTTACTACACACACACACACACACACACACACACACACACACACACACACACACACACACACACACACACACACACACACACACACACACACGTTGTGAAAAAGTCATTTCTCAGTCTTGGCGCAAAATCAATTTTTTACATTCACATGACCTCTACCGACCAATCAAAATTGTTTTGACCACAAGAATTTTTGCAACACGAATTGGCGCAAAAAAACAATTTTAATAGCACTGGAGCCACTTTTTTAACATAAAAACAGGTAGAATTCCCAAAACTAATCAGATCAGAGCAAACATCACGGACGCTCTATCTCAAAATTATTTTTGAAAAACATTTAGAAATGCGCAACCGGTAAAATTTAAAACCAAAACTGATTACTAACCAATACAATTACTAATTCTCATTTATTCCTAATTAAACTATTTTTCACTGTGAACAATTTGTCAGCATTTTCTATTCCGTTTACCAATATATATATATATATAACGAAGGAAATGTGGTAAGGAACCAGGTGGACCATAACGCACCAAAGTACTCAATACTTGGGGTAGTAGAGTGGGTAATAGGAACCAGTAAGACCCCGACGGCTGAGCTCAAGCCGTTTCGACGGCTAATTCTGGACTAAAAAGCTCAGCCGTCGGGGTCTTACTGGTTCCTATATATATATATATATATATATATATATATATAATGGCTGAATGATGAGTTTTGTTACTCTGGAGTTTCACTTGTACTCCAGGATCATTGCTCAGCCATAATAAACAATATTTAAACTCTACATTGATATTGAGTGCTCATTCTCATGTTTCTGAACATCACACACACACTATGTGTGTATCGATATATATGTGTGTGTGTGTGTGTGTGTATCGATATATATATATATATATACTCAGAGACAGTGCCCCAGCAGGGCCTCAGTCGGATGACTGGAACAGGTAAAAGAGTATCATCATCACCATTTTACGTTCATTCTTCCATGCTAGCATGGGTTAGACGAGTTGTCCTGGTTTGGTTTCTACAGCTTGATGCCTTTCCTAATCCCAACCTCATTTACAGAGAGTACTGGGTGCTTTTTGTTGTGACACCTACATGACCACTTTACAGTGTAGACAGGCTGCTTTTTGTCATGAAACCTACTCAACCACTTTACAATGTGGACTGAGTGCTTTTTGTCATTATCACCTACATGACAACTTTACAGTGTGGGCTATATATATATATACATATATATATATATATTTTTTTTTTAAAGAGAGTGTGAGAGAGATATGTCTATTTCTAGATATTGACTCAAGTAAGATAAATTGTCAAGGATGAAATATTGCAATTCCACAAGTACTCTACTTTTGCAGATTATTTAATCAAGTAAAAATGTTTATTACTTGGATCAAATTCCATTCATATATCTTGTGAGAAAGAGTTATGTAAGTAACATAGACAGAAACTTGTTTCTCTAGATGTCTGTCTGTATATCTATCTCTTGAAGAGGGTGGGTTATATTAGATCATTCAGTCCTAGATATTCTATGTCTGAGTGAAAATGAAATGTTACAGGTCATACCTATGGACTCTTAGCTGGCCTCCCATAAATTTATATTTCAAAGGAGGTTTCTCAGGTGTTTCAATGATATGATCCCCAGTCCTATCATGAAAAGCAATGTGGAATGAAGTGTCTTGCTCAAAAATACAATGCACGAACCTGTCTGGTAATTAAACTCGTCACCTTATGATTGTGAACCCAATACCCTAACCACCAGGTGGTGTGCCTTTGAGACTGAGAGGATGAAATGATGGTCACATCTGGAACACTTTTGGTTATTGATGTGTCCATTTAGTTTGAACTGGCCTAGTTTAAACTACACCCACAAAAAAAGGATATAAATATTTGTTTGAGAATGTATGTCAAAATAGTAACAAACTGAGTGTATCAGTAATCCTTGTATAATACACCTTGGGAGAAATATTATAGTGTCGGACAAAATGTGTTGCCATATTTGTTCTATCAACCTTTAGTGTGAGTTTAAATCCTATCAAAGTCAATTTGCCTTTTATCCATTCAGAATCAATGAAGTAAAGTACTAATCATGGGTAATGTATTGGCAGAATTATAGTGTTGGGCGAGATGGGTTGTGGTATTTGTTCTGGCTCTCTGTGATCTCAGTTCAAATTCTACCAAGACTAACTTTATCCTTTAACCCTTTAACATTTACATTGCTCTATATTTACTATTGTATTTTCACAGTAAAGGCTTTATCTCACACTAGCAGTGGTACCTGGCGTTGCACGGGATAAGGTATTGTGAAATATATAACCGCCTTAGCTAAGCTTAGTATTGCCACAACCACGGCTGGCAAAGAAGTAAGGGTCTGGTGGTACGTAAGTAAGCAACACTGTGGCTTAAAACGTGAGGAAGAAGTTGTGTGCACTTACCAACTGTTTGGGGAATGAGTGTGAGATTTGTCTTGAGCAAGGGTGGCAGAATAACCGGAGGCAGCAGACAGCCAGACATACAGACAGATATTATAAGGGCGCGTTCTGGACGCAGAGTGAATTGTAGAAAGTGACGTAATGTAGACAGCTAGACATACAGACAGATATTATAAGGGCGCGACGTTATATGTATGTATCTATCTAAAAAGAGAAAGACTAAGAATTATAGAGAGAGATCGCTAAATCGCCTACTGCGGTCCCTAAGGCATTGAAAATTTGAATTTTTTTTTGCTCAGAACACTCCCTGAAACATAAGTATTACATGTGTAAAGTTTGAAAACAGTCGGTTGGGTGCTTCTCTAGTTTTAGGGATTCAAACTCACACACACACACACAGACATTCTCAGTTTTATATATATAGATAATATCAAATATATAAGATTTTGATGTTATTTATTTTGAGAACAATACATTAACATTGGTATGAGCGGCTGATTATGGCTGGTTTTAACAGAAAGAAGTGAGAGAATTCTGTCTGGATATAGCTGGTTTAAAGGATCGATGAAATAAAGTACAAGTCCAAGGCAGTGGATTGGCTGAATCGTTACAGCGTCAGATGAGATGTCTTGTGATATCTTTTCTAGCTTTTTGTGTTCTGAGTTCAAATTCCTCTATGGTCTACTTGAGTATTAGACTTAACTCTTGCTGCTTTCAATACCAACCTGCTTGAAACCACTCATTTTAAAATGTTTATACTTATTTTAAAACCTTCCACCATAATTTTAGTTATCATTTTTGTTAAGTAATGTCTCAAACATCAGTTTACTAATGAAAAGGTTAGTTATTTCATTAAATTCTTGAAATTTTCAAAATTACTCAATACACATAGGCAGTGTGTTTCATTAGAAATACAGTAACATAACTGTTGATGTTCTATACTATATAAAACCACATTCAGAAGGCATTCTTGAAAAGTACAAAACAGCACTATTTACTGAATTACATTAAGAATTAAAGTCTTTTCTCTAATACTGCAAGTCTTCACAAAGATATAAATATTTAAATTAACAAACCGCATAAAACCACATTAGCAGGACCTTGAAAAATACAAAACAGCATTATAACAATCACATTAATCTTCAAGTCTTTAATCTAAAATTGCAAATTTTCACAAATGATCTATCCACTAGTAAAGATACTATAAGCATTTGAATTCACAAACCTGTTTTTAGATATTTGTTTGCTAAAGCGTCATCGGATGTTAAGAGTAAATCAGTTGTCTGGTTTAATGCCACCACCTGGTTCTTGGGTGTCTTTAGTGGAGTCAATTTTGTTGCTGTCTTTTGCACCAGATCTCAGGATGGAAGATATCTCTTTCTCTCCCACCAGTTTCGGGTGCCCTGAAAAGAGGTTCATGGACACTGCCCTTCCTTCCCTGACTTTCTTTCGTACCCAAAACTCCTGGTGGAGTTGTAGAGGTGCTGTGGTGACATAGCAATTCTTGGGAATTTTAAACCTGACAGGGCCCATCCCTCTTCTGGTATGAACACAACTTATTTCTTCCTGAGAAAGAGAAATATAGGAAGAATCAACCCTGGTACTGGACTGGTACTTTTTTTTTTATCAACTTCAAAAGGATGAAAGGCAAAGTTGACCTTTGCCGAATGAATGCCACAGACAATCAAATGACTCTGCTAATTTAACCCCTTCCTGACTAAACAATAAGAAAAAAAAGACCCAAGCCAAATACTAGCTTCTTATTTTCAAAATGATTTGAAAAGCATAGGTAGTGTCTTTCATTGAAAATATGGTAATGAAAGGGTTAAATGTTGAATGATCATCAGTAATCTTATAGAGAGATTTTCTAGGTACTGAGAAATGTTGAATCTTTCATGTGCACACACACACACACACACATAAAACATGTCTGTATATGTGCACAGGCACACACATATACACCTACATGCACGACCATTTTTAAATCTTTTTGTCACCTACAGTAAATGTACAAAACAGAACTACAACTGCATCACATTAAAAATCAACATTTTTACTCTAATACTGCAAATTCTCATGACAATCTGTCCAACTAGTGAAGATATAATAAACATTTGAATTTGTAAACCACATAAAATCACATTAGCAAGATATTATGGAAAAATACAAAACAGTCCTGTGCCCGCTCCACATTAAAAATTAGTCTTTATTTTAATACTGCAAATTCTTACGCATATTTGTACACTGAGTAAAGATACTATAAACATTTGAATTAACACACCTGTTTTTTTATTATTTATTAATATTGTTATTATTATTATTATTTAGACATTTTTTTTAGGTATTTTCTGCTTAATTACTGTTAAGTTAAATGTTATATTTTATCTCTATCATTATTTTGTTTTTTGTAGAATATCCTTTCTGGAGACCTAACATGCCAGTTGGAGACCATGGCCACTCAACTAACTTTATCTTGGACACCCTGGTGACCCCTAAACTATTTAACAGTTTAAAATTTCCCTCTGTGCGAATGACGCGCTCAAATTCAACATTAAACCGAGAGGATTCTTGTGAAAAGGTCGGACTGCTGAACATACGAGCATTTCTCTTTCTTTTACTATGGTACTTTTTCAGTTTCTGTACTTTGTTTCTAAACAAGTACATTCTCTCAACGTTAAGTGGAGACCCCACATTGTTAGGTGAGTAAATTGTTCTTGTTTTTTGTTTTGTTACTTTTTTTTTGCTTCTGTTTTCTTTTTCTTGATGTGGATGAAAGCATGTGGCCTATGGTTAGGGAGTTTGACTCACAATTGTAAGGTTGTGTGTTCAGTTCTTGGTTTAGGTTGCACATTGTGTTCTTAACTAAGACACTTCATTTCACATGGCTTTTTATAATAGGGCTGGGGTCTCTATCATTAAAACACCTAAAATCCTCAGCTGAGATACAATCTCGTGGAAGACCAGCTAAAACCAGATAGGTGTGAGATTTAAACTTCATTTTATTGCTGTAAAAGTGGATTGACAAAGTTGAAATGCCTTGTGGTATTTGTTCTGGCTCCTGCAAAGATTAACTGTGCTTTTCATCTCTTCAAGATCAATTAAATATCAGTCCAGAGGTGGTGGATTGGCGAAGTCTGTAGAGCATAAGACAAAATGTTTTGTGGTATTTGTTCTAACCCTTATCTAGGTCAACTTTACATTTCATCCTATCTTGGTGAACTTTATCTTTCATCTGTTCAGTTTCAATAAAATAAAGTACAAGTCAAGCACTGGGGTAGATATAATTGACTTTCTCTTCACTGCCAATTGCTATCCTTGTGTCAAATGTAGAAACTATTATTATTATTCATGTTCTGACAGTAGTAGATTGGCAGTATCGGTAGAGTTTCGGACAACATGCTTTGTGGCATGTAGTTACAGCCCTTTATGTTCTGAGTTCAAATCCCACCGAGGTTAGCTTTGCCTTTCCTCCTTATAGGGTTGATAAAATAAAGTACCAGTAGTATACAGGGGTTGATTTAATTGACTTTAACCTTCCCTTTAAATTGTAGGCCTTGTGTAAAAAGTAGTAACAATTATTATTATTGTTGTTATGGGCTGATGTTTTGGCAGAATTGTTAATATTGGACAAAATGTTTTGCCATGTTTGTTCCAGATGTTTATGTTCTACATTAAAATCCTTCCAAATTGACAGTTGTTAGTGTTTGATATCATATCTTGTGGTATTTGTTGGGGGTTCTGTGTGTTTTATGTCCAAATCTCACCAAGGTTAACTTTGCCTTTCATCCATTTGGGGTTGATAAAATAAAGTACCAGTCCAGGGGCAGCAAATTGGTGGAAATCTTGAAATTTAGAACAAAATTCTTCCCCCTCCCTATGCTCTCATTTAATCATCTTGCAGGGGTCAACTTTGATTTTTTAAAATCCTTTTGGGGTTGATAAAATAAAGTACCAGTCCAGTGTTATTGGATTAGTACAGTTGTTAGTGTAGAACAAAATATGCCTTGTAGTTATTCCAGCTCTCTGCACTGGCGTTTATAAATCCTACTATTGCCAACTTTAGTGGGTGAATAAAATAAAGTAGCTGTTTGTTAGCATGTCAGATAAGTTGCTTTGTGTTATCTGTTCTAACTATTTGTGTTCTAAGTTCCCTCTAACCTGTGTTGTTTCTGTTCAATTATCAACCACTTAACAGAGTGTACTGGGTGCATTTTATCATGGTACCAACACTAGAGAGGCTGTCATGTTCTCAATAAAACTAAAGAGTCCTATCTAACCCATGTTGTTTCTGTCCTATTGTCAACCACTTTACAGAGTGTACTGGGTGTATTTTATCATGGCACCAACACTAAAGATATTGCCTTGTCCACTAACACTAAAGAGACTGCTCCACTCTATGCTGTCTTTATTTGAGATGTGGAGGGACAGTGGTAGATACACTTTGGTTTTTGGTAGTGGGTAGGAGGCATGTGATCTCCTTTACAAACACACTACTAACTATATCTCATGTTTATAAGCCCATCCTATACAAGTTTCACAACTTCAACATTGAAATCTCAGCTTTTCCTTAAGTATGATATATGCAATATTGCAGTGCCTATGTGAGGCTCTGAGATGTCACAATGTTATGTGAGATCTTCTTGAATATCTAATTTATGAGGGAAAGGATCTAATTATGAGAGAAAAAAAGGCATTAGAGGAATTAGATACAGTGTACAAGAGGGAAGAATGCGTTGATATTGACATGTGATGTGTATGGAAGATGACAACCGTATAAAGAGGTGCAGAGAAATCTCAGTGGATGGGTCACATGAAGAGGTGGACCTAGGAAGACATGGCATGAAATATTGAAGACCAACCTTAAGAAGCTGGCTCTCGTGACAAAAGACTGCAAGGACTGGCAATATGCAGTACTCAAGAAGACTTGTCTATCAGTATAAAACCTGTGAATGTGACATGACCCAGTTATGCATGCACTATTTCCACCATTGCTCCTCAGTGTTTATTTTCACTGGCACTAACACGCCCTCCCCACGCTCTATCCATGATCACTCACACCGCTTTTAACCCTTTAGTTACCAACCTGGCCAAAATCAGCTCTGGTACTGTGAAATAAAACCACACATTTTAAAGGTTTCCTATTTAAATTAAAATCTTCCAACTTAATTTTATATAAGGACTAATGAAATAATTGATGATTTTAGTAAATCCTTCAAAATTCTTCATTAATTAATTGAAATAGAGTGTATATCATTAGAAAAGTGGTTATGAAAGGGTTAAATCCCATCACATAGCTCTCTAATAACTGTTCTCATCAATACTTCTACCCCACCACCCACACACTATCCAAGTTCGCTCCCCACTCCCACACTACCTTGTCAAATTGCACCACATAAGTCATACAACTATGACATACTTTATCACCCCTTTTCTGCTCCATGTAACCCCTATAAAATCTGATCACACGTGTTATACACCCATGACATCTTACTTAGCATTCTTCTTACCTTCCCTCATCCTATCCCCCACCCCAGGACAAAATCATCATCCCCTCTCCCTCATAGGGTAGACAGAGCCCTTCTGTGAAGTAAGCAACTGAGAACCTTCCCAGTGCTGGTGCTCTGATAAAACACACTCAGTACACTCTGTAATGTAGTTGTGTTAGGGAGTAGAGCCAAAGAAATCATGTTAAAAAGGGTTGAGAAGATCCTTCAGCCATCGCATGATGTCCTCTCTAATACCGGTGCCATGAAAAATGCACCAAGTACACCCTGTAAAGTAGGTGGTGATAGGGAGGGCATTCATCTATAGAAAACTTGCCAAAGGGTCAAGAGGATTCTTTAATCACCAGCCCACACTGTAAAGTGGTCGTGTAGGTGTCATGACAAAAAGCATCCAGCCCACATGTAAAGTGGTTGTGTAGGTGTCACAATAAAAAGCACCTAGTTGACATGTAAAGTAGTTGAGTAGGTGTCATGACAAAAAGCACCCAGCCCACACTGTAAGGTGATCGTGTAGGTGTCACGACAAAAAGCACCCAGTACTCACTGTAAATGAGGTTGGTGTTAGGAAGGACATCCAGCCATAGAAACCAAGCCATGAGCAAGACATGGTCATCTGACCTCGACTTGCCTCAAATAGGACAACCCATCTAACCCATGCTAGCTTGGAAAATGGACGTTAAACAATAACGATGGTGATGATGATTGTGTCATTGCACAATACACTTTATTTCATGTAGCTCCAGTCCACTCAGCTGGCACAAATGAGTTGCAACATCTTTAAAGCCAAACTGTATAGACCTGTACCTTCTCCTTGTACATCATCATATACAGTGTATAGATGAGGTGTGACAGCACCAGTACCAAGCTATATCTGCCTATGGTTTTCCCTTGAAAAACATCAGTGGCATAGAGATGGAAAACTGGCATACATGGATAACTGCTGGTCTTCCACAAAAACACTTTAAACAGACTTGAAGAGGAATTTTCCAATATGCAAATCCATGATTAGTCATGATTGATGTGTGCTTTCTTTCTTTTTTTTGGGGTGGGGGAAGGAGATTGTGTTGTAGCTTCCATAGCCTGGGTATTTTGGACCACTATTGAATACATACTTGTAGACTGAAGCTAGAATTTAAACACCAGAGAGAGAAAAGGGAAGAGAGAGAGCACTTACCTTTCTCTATATATTTGTAAGTACTGTGGTGATGGTCAATTCTATTTACTACATGACTGAGTGGTTTTAGGTTCAGTACAACAGTGTGGACACTTTGGACAAGTGTCATCTACTATAGTCTTAAGCTGATCTATGCCTTATGAAAGAAATTGGTAGAGGCTAACTGCAAGGAAGCCAGTTATATATATATAGATATAGATATATATAATTGAATATAAAAGAGAGATAAACACAGATATATACATATATGTGTTCGTAAGGGACCAGATTCGCTAGGGTTAAAAAAATACTATGAACAATAGGGTTTGCCAGACTCAATTTAAAAGAATAAATCAAGAAAAGAAATACAAACCGATATTGGGGTAACTGCCAGACACCCGGGCAACTTTTGGTAATGCTGTTTAGCAATTTTAGTGAAGGGAATTACCAATTCTTTTGCTCATCAGTAAGTATCTCAGAAGATTGAATAGTGTGTGTATATAAAATAATGCACATGGCATCAGAACCTAGCGTGTCTCATAAACGTATACTACTAAAAATAACAGCCAAGTTTACTCGACATTTAAATTAGCTCTACAAATTGAAGGAGCCGAATATATCAAAGGTATATATTATTGAGTTAGAAACTCAAAATAGTCTCTTACAATTAAATAGTTCAAGAGATTTTTCCGGTCCATGTAATATAATTGAATATAAAAGAGAGATAAACACAGATATATACATATATGTGTTCAAATCGTAAGGGACCAGAGTATGACATCATCATCATCATCATCATTTTACGTCCACTTTTCCCTGCTTGCAAGGGTGGGACGGGAACTGATTCTGGCTTGATTTCTACAGCTGGATGCCCTTCCTAACACCAACCTCATTTACAGTGAGTGCTGGGTGCTTTTTTTTTTGCCGTGGCACCTCCATGACCACTTTGGAGTGGAATGATAGGGACCCCAGTTCCTATCATCTCATTTCTACAGCTGAGTAAACTGGAGCAATGTGAAATAAAGTGTCTTGCTCAAGGAAGCAACACATCACCTGGTCTGAGAATTGAACTCACAACCTTTCGATTGCAAGACCAATGCTCTAACCACTAAGCCATGTGCCTCCACGACAATATATATATATATCCCCAAGTATAACAATTATATATATATATATATAATTGCACTCACTGTAAATGAGGTTGGTGTTAGGAAGGGCATCCAGCTGTAGAAATCATGCCAGAATCAGTTCCCGTCCCACCCTTGCAAGCATGGAAAAGTGGACGTAAAATGAAATGAAAATGAAATGATATATATATATATATATATATATATATATATATATATATATATATATTTTGTTATACTTGGGGAGGGTCATATTGTTATAATATTGCCAGAAATAATAACAGAACACACTCAGTTTGGTTTGGGTTGGTTTTCGCTTCTGTATCTTTTATATCTCCACAGTTAATTTATTTGGCAATCAATGTTTATCATTGATTGACCAATGGTTAAAAATACAGATATAAATATATATATATAGTCTATCAAAGTTCTTTCATCGCACATCTATTTTTTTCACCAAAGAAGTAGGGCACAAACTACAACCTATGTTTCCGCTCCATGTGTGCAACTCGCATTCATATTTGATTTTTTTTAAAATTTATATGCGTTACTACACTTTTGAAGTTTAATTTTTCCAATCCCATGCAACGCAGGGCTCCACTGCTAGTATATATACATAAATAATGTATATATATATATATAAATAATGTATATATATATATATATATATATATATATATATATATATGTTTAATTTTGGTGGTTTACCACCCGGTAGAATTGGTCATTCTGCAATGTTAACCATGACGTAATATGAGAAAAGCATTCAATGTTATAGGTCAAAAGCATAAACACACACTTTTCCTCTGTTTTTTCTTTGCTTGTTTCCTTAAAGTTTACCATCTATTATGCAATTTACACCTGATGAGGTCACCGCGTTCTTACGCAACCTGGCCACTGAAATGTGCATAGTGTTTTTAGAAATAAAAAATTAAGGAGATTCAACATATTTGGCTCCTGTTATTTCACTTTATAATATATATATATATATATATATATATATATATATATCATCACTTAATGTCTATTTTCCATGCTAGCATGGATTAGACGGGTTTGTCCCATTTGAGGCAAGTTTGGTCAGGTGACTGTGTCTTGCTCGTAGAGGACTGTTTCTGGCTGGTTTTCTATGGCTAGATGCCCTTCCTAATGCCAACCACATATATATCATTGTTTTCACATTAACGTTTCTTTCCGTGCTGGCATGGGTTGGACAAGACTTTTTCAGGCAATGTTTTACAGCTGGATGCCCTTTTTGTCACTACTTATGCATATTCATTATGAGCTATTAAACAATAATGAAACAGCCGAAGTTTATTGTCAACAACTTTGTCATTTGAAATCAGCTTTGCACAGAAAAATGCCCATTCTATCCTTACACTATACAAGTAACTAAGAACTTCCAAGAAGAATTCTTTTTCTTCTTTGTCCACTTATTCCCAATAGTGTCTTGCAAGCAGAGTCCTCAGACATAACTTCCAGAGGGTCCTATTAGAAGCAACCATCTCCAATTCTTTCCTTAGACATTCTAACCACATGTCAGTAGTATTGGAGCTGTGATTTCTCGATATGGAGATGTAGTTGCTCTACCTGGAGCAACTCCTTGTTCTCCAATCAACACACCATATTGAGTAACATTACTCAAAAGATGCTTTGGAGAGCACTACTTGGAAAAACTGCTTCACCCAGCATATTCCTCCAACCATGCTCCTTCTGATTATCATTTGTTTAGAAGTTTACAAAATCATTTTGATGAACTTAGACTAACTTCAAGAGAGGAGGTGAAAAAAAAAATTATAGGTTTCTGATTTCACATCTAAATTTAAGGAATTTTATTAATGTGGCATCAATAAGCTAGTTGACAGGTAGAATAAGGTTTTTGAAAGCAACGGCGAATATATTAATGATTTAATATATCCATATTACTATTTTGATTTGCACTTTCATTCCACCCTGGTATATTTTCAGTTTTGTCTAGGTGAATGATGGATGTAAAATAATTTTTTGACATTTCAATTTTTATAATATTTAAAATTCTAATTGGTTCTTGTATTCTTTTACTGGTTACAATTATCAAACTGCAGCCATGCTGGAGCACCGACTTACTTAGTCAGTCATACCGACACCAGTACTGTCTTTTTTCAAGTTTGATACTTATTTTATTAATCCTTTTTTGTTGAACTGTTACGTTACTGGATATAAACACAAATGTAATCATAGACATGGACACACACACACAAAATTGACTTCTGCAGTTTCCGTCTACCAAATTCCTCACACAAGGCAATGGTCAACCGAGATAGAAGAGACTCAAGGTGCCAAACACCAGGATTGAACCGAGAACTACATGATCGCAAAGCAAACCCCTTTACCACAGAGCCCTGCTTGTGCTGATGACAAAGACAAACTGTTTTGTTAATTAATGAAGCTAATTCTTTTAATTCTAATTCAATTAACATTTAATTTGTTTGTTGAATTGATTTTTCAGGAGCCATGCAAATGGTTATGACAACAGTATTGGGTTTTGTACAGATTTATCTCCCTTGTGGTATGTATGTCCCCATACAGCGCGAAGGTAAACCACCTAATTTCTGGAGAAACATGATAGTCGTTGGGATAATGAGGTAAGAAACTTTATCACTGCCATGTTATTGTTGTTGTTATTGTTATTCCTGGCCAGGTGGTAAATTGGCAGTCACTTGTGTCAGATGAAATACCTTGGAATTTGTTCTGGCTCACTGCATTCTGAGTTCAAATCTTGTCATGGTCAACTTTGGCTTACATCCATAGGGTGGTGGATTGGCAGTATCTGAGTTCAAATCCCGCTGAGGTTAGCTTTGTTTTTCTTCCTTACAGGGTTGATAAAATAAAGTACCAATAACGCACTGGGGTCAATTTAAAGGACTTTCCTCTCTCTCCAAATTGCAGACCTTGTGCCTAAAGTAGAAATCATTATTATTCAAGAGCTTTGTATTGGCAGAATCATTGGGGCATCGCCCAAAATGCTTTGTAGCATTTAGCATGGCTTTCTATGTTCTGAGTTCAAATTCTGCTGAGGTTAACTTTGCCTTTCATCCATTTGGAGTTGATAAAAATAAAGTACCAGTCAAATACTGGGGTCGATATAATTGAATTTCCCCTCTCCACAAATTGCAGGCCTTATACTGCCTAGATTAGAAATCATTATTCCATACATGTATGAAACCTTTTCATTTCTTAATACAATCGAGCAAAAGAGCCCGTCATTGTCGAGCACATCTTAATAAGATAGAATCAATAACTAAATTAAGGTAGACAAAAAGCTGTAAGTATTATACAATAAATGTCTTGATCATTATAAAGCAGACGACAAATTAAACCTTTCTTTTCACGTGGAAATAGTTTTTCAAGAGTGACAATAAAATGTAGAGATTCTAGTGTCAATAAAAACCTGCCTCACTCCATCTGTATGTTTATACTAATACTGCTACCATGTCTGTCTTCCTTCACCTTCACCACTGTCAATAAAGATCCCCTCATTCCTCAACATGGCCGTCCTTAAATAGCCCCAGAACTCAGCTATTTTAGGGAAGAGAAAGATTTAATCTATTTATTGACATGTTCAGGAGCTAAATAACCTATGTATCAAATTTGAACAAAATCGGATGGAAACTGTGGAAATACATCGACTGCATACAGACAGACATTTTTGTTCTTTTATATATAGATAAACACATATGTAGACACAGGAACACAAACATACAGTAACCATTTCTGACATTGGTTTATAGCCAGATATTTGAGAAATAACACAAATAAGGCCCAAGATTGTTTATGATAAACATGTTTATATGTTTATTATACATAGGCATATATTGTATATACTTTCATGTGTATGTGTATTCTGAATCATACTGTGTTAGTGTATGTGTTTATCTCAGGTGTATGCATATGATAATGAGCTAATGAAGGAATCTGCTACTCAGTTGTTCATCATGCTAAAAATAGCAGCCAAATCTCCCTCAAAATCATCCTACCATTTTATGAAGGGAAGAATACAGATAATGTAATCTTTAAAGTAGAAGTGTTCTAGTTGTTCGATAAATGGAACCAATGTACAAGTGACTGAGTATTCCACTGGCGTGTGTCCCCTTAATGTATTGCTCAGGGGATATTCTGTCTGACAGTATGTGACGAGACTAGCCTTTTGAATTACAAGTACAGTCCATCTATTATAGTGTAAGTAGTTGAGTATTCCATGTATCCTAAATGAAATTCTAAGGGAGATTCAGCATGATACAATGTGTGACAAGGCTGAATCTTTGAATTACAGGTACAAACCATCTGATGGGCTTTCAAACAGGTTCCGTCCATCCAATTTCACTCACTTGGCTTGGGTCAACCTGAGGCTATGGTAAAAAATCCCTTGCCCCAGATCTCTTACTGTGGGACTAAACCTTGTGATTGTGAAGCAAAGTTCTTAACTATTCAGCCATACTGCACCCTTATTTTTTTAAATAATTTAGTTTTAGGTATACTGAAACTTAGAGGAGGTAATCTTGGTTGTGTTGCCTTTGGTCATCAATCAGTTAGTTAACGTTTTCATTACCATATTTCTATTAAAAAATATAATATAAAAAAATTTAGATAAATATAAATCCTTTCTTTGCCATATTTCTACTGAAAGATACTACTTATGATTAGGAATCTCATAAAGCTACAAAAAGATTCAACAATAGAAACTTCTAGCTGTTTTACAGCATCCCTTGTTTCCTATTTTTCTTTTCTTTTTCATTTTCTTATGCATAATCTGCCTTCCATGTTTTTTGTTTTTATTTTGCCTTTTTTATTTATTTTTTATTACTTGTCTCCCTACCTCTTTCTGATTACCAACTGTAAGGAGCACTCGATACTTCCCCTAGTCTGTCGTGGTTTACTATCTCTATACGGACGTTTAAATGGAATAAATGAATATAAAGTTGGTGTTTGGAATATAATAAACATTGTTATATAAAATTATGATAGAAAGTTATTAAATATATATAAATACCAACCTTCCTTTACCATATTTCTAATGAAACTTACTGCCTATAATTTGAAAATAATCAAGAAATTTGAAGGATTTAGTAACAACTTTCTCATTATTAAGCTGGAGTTTATTAGGGCGGTGAATTGGCAGTATCGGTAGAGGCTCGGACGCCATGCTTTGCAGCAAAGTTACGGCCCTTTATGGTCTGAGTTCAAATCCCGCCAAGGTTAACTTTACCTTTCATCCTTACGAGGTCGATAAAATAAAGTACCAGTAATGTACTGGGTAATTGCTGGTCTTGTGCCAAAAGTAGAAACAATTATTAAGCTGGAGTTTGTAACAGAACTTAATTGTTCTCACATGAAATTATAATTCTTAAATTTGTCCTTTTTTGTTTATATTTCAGATTTATAACTGTTGTCCTTGGACTAGTTGCTCTAAAGTTTGTGGCGGTGTCATTCACAGAGACAATAAAAAGTTCCGCACCTTTATTCACAGTATTCATATCTTGGGCTCTAATTGGGGAACAAACTAGGTTATACACATTTCTCTCATTAATTCCTATAATGGCAGGACTTGCTCTTTGCTCAGCATATGAACTGAGTTTTAGTTTAAAAGGATTTTTAGCAGCATTAGCCACTAATATTACAGAATGGTAAGTCTTTTATTTCTTTGTTTTCTTTCTCTTTCTCTCTGTCTTTTTTCTTTCTCTTTTATTGTTGTTTATTTAACTTTTATTTTATTTGAAATGTAGTCATCTCAATGCAGGTGACTACAATAGTAGTCAATCACTATAAATAATAGACAAAATTGCTGGCACTCCAGTCCACTTTTTTCTGTCTCCAGAGGTGCTTTACACAAAGTTTTCAACTATTATTATGGTCATCTACATTGGAAGTTCCAAATGCTTTTTAAGTCAACCAAATGTTTACACTTGTTGTTACAGACTTAAAATCTTCTAAAAGATGACAATTTTTGGCCAGGGACTCATTAGTGTTATGGTTTCATGTACTTGAATGACACCCAAGAGATGCAGTGTTCGTTTCCTGTTTCCTCAGAAGTGCCTCTACCTACTTTTTTTTTCTATCTCCAGGGCTACTTTACACAATTTTTTTCATCTATTTATTATAGTGATCAACTATTATTATAGTCATCCATGTTGGGATGACTACATTTTGAATTTTCCCAATGCTTCTTAAGTCAACTGGATGTTTTATTTTATTGTTTTTTTTTTTAAATTATTTTATACCTGAATTTGTGAAAAATAGTGTCCTTGGTAACATGGGTTTCTAACAAGCCAACCAACTGGTTTACAATATTTCTGACAGGTAAGAGTAATGAGAGTGTCTGTAAAACAGTCCAGAACAATTATCACCAAGGACTTTGATGAGCATCAGTTCTATCAGTTTTCTCATTGATGTTTATATCCTTCATTGCACAAACACAAGATATACACCATACATCATTACCTTCGTCGTCATCATTTTATCTCCGTTTTTCCAAGATGTCAGAGGTTAGGCAGATTTCACAGCATCTCATCACTATTGCAATCCATGTTATATGGCAAAAGAAAAAGAATAAAAGATAATAAATTTACCTGACAAGTGAACAATCTAACTCTTGGAAAAATGGATGTAAAACAGTTTTTTTAAATATTATTTTGGTTGATTTGAAAATAGAAATATGGAAATCCAAGGACAGATTCGCTGTCATGATAATTGTCCCTGAAGGACAGAGAATAAGTGGTCAGCAGCCACTACCAAGAATCAAGCTCTGTAGCTAATATCATGTGTTTGAATTTCTATATTTCTAATTTCAAATCATCCAAACACCTCAATAAATTGTAATGTTTGTTTATTTCTGCCTCTAGCCACTAAAGCTATTCTATATAGTTCCTAATTTGGACAGAAATTGCTGTCAGTTACCACTTGGCATAAAGGTTTGGCTGGAATTCAAGAGATACAAAGTCTGCTTCTCTGTTGTAGAAGCTGGCCATCTATTTTCTGTTTGTAATGGTATTTTACCAGATTTTCTAATGTAGTGGATCTGTGTTTTGATTTTCCTATTTCTAATTTAACCCTTTAGCATTTAAATCTACCATATCCGGCCAGAATTTTCTCACTTCATTCTGTTCAAACTGGGCGGAACTGGCCACTCATACCAACATTAAGGTATTGTTTTCAAAGGGAATAATATCAAATCTCATAGCTTCGATATTATGTGAGCTAATTATGTGAAGTAAGCCTTTACCATGTAAATACAGTAGTAAATATAGAGTAATGTAAATGCTGAAGGGTTAATTTGTATATTTTAGTTTCAGCCTCCTCCAAAAACTGGCTACTCCTCTACACTTACAGGTTATATAGCAGTTCCATCTGAACACAAGCATTGCTGGGTGGTTAAGGAGCTTGCTTAGCAACAATATGGTTTCATTTCGTTATCTCACTGTGTGGCATCTCAGACAAATTAATATCAGATTGACCAATGCCTTGTGAGTGAAATTGTCAGGAATGCTGTCATGTGTGTGTGTGTGTGTGTGTGTGTGTGTGTGTGTATATATATATATATATATATATATATATATATATACACACATCATCATCAACACTGTTTAACATCTATTTTTTCCATGCTTGCATGAGTTTGACAGGTCATCCACGTTATGAGTGAAGTCTGGCCAGTTGGCCCTGCCGTACTTTGCATTTTGGCTGGGTTTTGACTAAGGATTAATGGTTAATGAATAATCTACTTTTTTAAAGTATCAAGTACCCAGTTACCTAGTTAGATAATGAGTGTGTTTATACATGTATATATGTATATGTACGGACACAATTTTTGAGGGGGTCATATGGTGCTATATTGACATATGTTTCTCGGGCATCTTTTATGGGCAGAGCCCATTTCCTCTCCAGGTTTGAAAACAGTAGAATTCTCCCAGAGAAGGATAGTGATTAGAGAAAGGGAAGGAAGAACTTTTTGCTATTTTTTTATGGACCTTAAATGGATGAAAGGCAAAATTGACCTCTCTCTATCTATCTATCTATCTCTCTCTCTCTATATATATATAATAAGTTGACGGGACCAGCATG
Source organism: Eledone cirrhosa (assembly GCA_964016885.1). Classification (NCBI taxonomy): domain Eukaryota; kingdom Metazoa; phylum Mollusca; class Cephalopoda; order Octopoda; family Eledonidae; genus Eledone; species Eledone cirrhosa. The sequence continues at coordinate 199,074,381 of OZ024742.1, read as the reverse complement.
GGTTTCACTGTTAGTACTGGTTGCATTTCAGCGTATTCAATAGGTAATGTTATGTAAAATCCAGAGTAGACACATAGATATTCGCTTCAGTACAACGCGCATAAATGGGTACTCGAGTTTTGGCCACACTTAATGCAGCAATAGTGCACAGCATCCAGTCTGCATTTATTGTGCAACAATGCACAATTGGCACATGTGGATTCATCAGCATGTTTTGCCTAATCAATAACCAATCGATCTACAGAATTCAATTCCAGTTCGTGCATTAGCAACTGAAATCCCTACATGTCATCACAATGCCATCAACCAATTGGCTACTGGTTCCGAAATTTACGTGATGGTAGGAGATGAAATTCAAATATTTCCGCTCCTGCTAACGTATCTCAAATACAAATTAACAAGTGAGTGAAAAATCGGTTATTAGAGAAAATCAGTCTCCAATCGCTGTACAATAGAATGGCAGCATTTGGCTCGTCTCCAAGTACCATGGCGAGAAATAGTGTGACAGTAACAATAGTAGTGCCTAAAACCTTTCCAGACATTAAATGCCAACAGGTTAGTAGACAGCGATATAGAGTTAGCATGCTGGTTAGAATTTGAATTCTAGATATTTCAACCAACCACATGCGTAAACCGGTCAATTTCACAACTTGTACAATTCAATAAGTGAGTGAGAGAGGAAGATAGAACGCATATTAAACAAAACTCTATAAAAGATGTGGAAAATTGTTCAACTTACTCTCATTGTTAATCTGCTCGTTGGGAGAAAATAATAAGTTGACAGGACTAGCATGGATTACACTGCTAGTACCGGTTGCATCTCAGCGTACTCAAAATATATAAATTATTGCTATATATATATATATATATATATATATATATAATAGGAATTTAGATCAATGCAATACTAAATGCATAGAAGCATCCACTATTATTCCGATCATGTCGCTCACAAAACTTGCTCTATAATAACTGTGGTGAAAACCTGAATCGGAGCAAACTCTGTGATACAGTTGTGAAGTGTCAATACCCAAATAGAACATAAGAGGGGGACTAAGAAATTTTTAAAAATCAACAATGAAAATGTTAAAAGACTTTTAACAGCAAGTATGGTTGATGTATATATATATTTTAAAGGAGCATTTCATACTTATATACTCCTCCGTCTTAGCAGTATTATATAGATGTAGTAATGTAATAGTTATAGCGCCACGAGTAACCAGTTCGGTAGAAAGATATGATAGGAATATCGACAACGTCTTTAGCTTGTTTTTATGTTATTTATTAATAAAGGTTGAGCTGAGTAGAGCTGACATGCCAAGAGAAATAAGACAAACGAATTAAGATTTCAGAAAGGCACGGTCTACTGGCTGAAGTGTTGCCAGGCCGTGGTTATGTTGTTGTTACATATTGGCTAGTGATTTCACGGCGAAATAAAAATAGTTGTTTACCTGCAAGAGAGATTTTTTTTTAGCTGATGCGGGAATTTTTCCCTCAGGGCGCATAGAGATACATTCTCCTCCACTGGCGGTCATTGCTGGGCTGAGCGAAATAATGCACAGAGAATGTATATGAGCCCGCGGAATGTAGGTCACTACAATACCCCCTTCCTCGTCGCAAAACGATACAGATTATTGAATCAGCAGGGAAAAATGCTGAAAGAGCACATCAATGAAAAAAAAATTGAACAAAAGAATGCATGCAAGAAAAAAAATGAGGCGCTAAGGGCCGTGTTGAGCCGCTGTGTCCAATGACTAGCTGTTTTGCTATTTATACGTGATCGCCAGGGATCTAACAGAAAACGGATAAAGTCTGACATGGGTGAAGTTGCTGTTCTTGCATTAAATGTTAATAAGCTGTGGATGAAGCTGTTATGGTAGTTTACCAGTAGGTGTTGTCAATGATGGTGCTGTTCATGTTTTACCAGAGCTGTTATGGTAAATGTAGCAAAGCTGGCAAGATGATGGGTAAGCGAGAAATTGTCGGCCTCCCAGATGAATTGCCGGAAGTGCTAGGCAGCCAGGAAAAAAATGGCTGGTTGCTTTGAAAAGAAAAAAAGCAAGTTGAATCTGTAGGTGGGTAGTAGTTGGAATGGTAATTCCATAATTCTGGCGAATCCATAGGAGAAATGGTAGAAATGCTGGCAGGTGCAGTTCCATTTGTTGTTTTCCCAGTGAGTCGGGTAAAGTAACAAGATGGAGGTTGTTATGCTATAGGACAATGAGTGTGCAACAAGATGCGGAACTGTTTGAATCCAGCTGCAATTAGCATTCTCGTGTTGCGGTGCAGGTGAGTTAAGCTGCAAGTGTCAATAGCATGTTTTGGTGTCTCCACAAATTGAAAAGGGATCTCGCAGAATATTACGTTTGAATATCATATACTATAGACAACAACATGTTGGTGTGTGTCAAAGAAATGTGTGTGCATATGCAGGCATGTAATACAGCAAAGAAAATGTGTGCGTGCAGTCAAATATACAATGATGCAGAAAATTGAATTTTCAAGAAAAAATGTCCAACATTGCTTGTAAAAAAAAGAAAGAAAGAATTGTTTTTTTAACAAAAAGTTTGCCTTTTCTTTTCTTTGAAATTTCTTTGGGAAGCTAGTAGAATTGTTGTTGTTGTTGTTATCGAAGCGAAGTCACAGTAAATCTTCTGTAGAATCGAAGTCGAACAGCTGAAGACAACTTTAGAGTCACCAATATTATGAACGCCACATCTGACGCCATAGTGGTGAGAAAACTGTTGTTGTTTTAATTCTCGAGTCACCGCTGTAGCGAAACAGAAGGTGTGGTGGTTGCGTCGGTAAGGCTATAAAGCTGCCATATCGCTATTCCCTGTTGTTGGTTAGTAGTTAACCATGTGTTGCTGCTGCTGATCTTGTTGACAGTTGATGGTAGAGGACTTGTTGGTAGCCATTTTAAAATTTCCTCGTGTTCGTGTTTAAAAAATTTTTGTGAAATACTGCTAATTAATTTTTTTTAAAAATATTTTATAACATGCAATACCAGTTCCTATTTTTTTTTTTTTCCGGGGTCACCTCTTTTAACAGAAAGATGTGGTGTGTATCATATATTAAATTGTAGCAGTAGCGGTTTTATATAAATGTAGTAGTGCTATTATAATTACCAGTTTAGCAGAGTTATAGAAGTAGTGATGTAATAGTTATAGCGCCACGAGTAACCAGTTCGGTAGAAAGATATGATAGGAATATCGACAACGACTTTAGCTTGTTTTTATGTTATTTATTAACAAAGGTTGAGCTGAGTAGAGCTGACATGCCAAGAGAAATAAGACAAACGAATTAATATTTCAGAAAGGCACGGTCTACTGGCTGAAGTGTTGCCAGGCCGTGGTTAAATTGTTGTTACATATTGGCTAGTGATTTCACGGCGAAATAAAAATAGTTGTTTACCTTTTCATGGTCAGGCTGCAAGAGAGAGATTTTTTTAGCTGACGCGGGAATTTTTCCCTCAGGGCGCGTAGAGATACATTCTCCTCCTCTGGTGGTCATTGGCTGGGCTGAGCGAAATAACGCACAGAGAATGTATATGAGCCCGTGGAATGTAGGTCACTACAGATTTAACATTTCAAACCCCCCTGACTACGATTTTGATCTTGCCAAAAACATTGCTAATTAACAATTAGGACTTCACAGGGATCTCATCAGCAGACAAGTCCTAAGAACAAGCAACCAAAAGTCCAAGTCTTTTCCACCGAAATGCATATGTGCTGTTAGAATAGCTACTATAAATTTTACAGCAGTATAACAGACTAGATTGTTTTAGGGTAAATTGACAGTAAGATGCTAAAAATAAAACTACTTCACTCGACCAACAAAGCACTCAACCGATCAAATCAAATTATCGGGCGTAAAATATAATAGTTTAGATTGATACAATACTAAATGCATAGAAGCATCCACTATTATTTCAGATATATATACATATATAACCGATGCCAGCATGGAAAAATGAACCTTAAACGATGATGATGATTATGATGATGATAATGATGATGATTCAATTAATTTTGAAAATAATCAAGTAATTGGAGGGATTTAGTAATATAATTAACTTTCTCATTGTTAAGATGGTGTTTGAAACAACAAAGGTTCTTACATAAAATATATGATGGAAGGTTTTTAGATAAAAATGAACACTAAAGTGAAAGATACTGCACACATAATCAGATAATACACACATCTAGGACCACATACAACACATAAGCAGGTAAATGCACGCATATAGGACCATATACAACACATAAGCAGGTAATACACACATCTAGGACCACATGCAACACATAAGGAAGTAGCACACACATCTAGGACCACATTCAACACACAGGCAGGTAATACATACATCTAGGACCACATACAACACATAATCAGGTAATACATACATCTAGGACCACATACAACACATAAGGAGGTAATACATACAGCTAGGACCACATGCAATACATAAGCAGCTAATACATACATGTAGGACTACATACAACATACAGGCAGGTAATACATACATCTAGGGCCACATACAACGCACATTGTATCAAGTGCTACGGACGACGCAAGCGCAATGATCGGCCAACATAAGGGTTTTGTCACTCTTCTGAAGAGAGAAAATCTATCTGTATTTGCTATTCATTGTGTTATTCATCGACAACACTTGGCTGTGAAGAAACTCAGCGAGTCGCTGAGCAAGTCCTTGCAGGTGGCCATTGATGTCATCAATTTTATTAAACGGCATTCCCTCAATGAACGAATTTTCCAGCAACTGTGCCAAGATAATGACGAAGAATTCGTCAAGTTGCTCCTTCATACTGAAGTGAGGTGGCTTTCAAAGGGCAAGTGCTTTACTCACTTCTTTGAACTCTTCGACTCTATCATTGAGTTTCTGCGAGGACGCAACACAGAACTGTACAAAAAAACCCTCGATGTGAGGCAACATCTTCAACAAATGAATAGCGTCATTTTGGCTTTGCAGGAGAAGATCACCTTGCTTAAAGCAAGGAATGCTGTGAAAACATTCCTGGCCAAATTGAATGTCATCGAAAAGAATCTTTGTTGATGGGAATTCTATAATTTTCCTAGTGTTGTCAATGTTCAAAACATTGTAAGCAATGACCAACTCCAAATTTATACCACTCACCTCCATGTGCTACAAGAGAACATGAGAGAACGGTTTGTCGACCTTTTGCCGATGGACATCCCAATAAGGATAGCAGATGCCTTCATAGCTACCGTCGATGATTTGGACGTTAAATTTCAGGAAGAATTCATTGAACTTCAAGCAGATGACATGATCAAAATTAGATTTCCCAAAATAGGTGAACCCCTTTTTAGGATGCAAGAGGGAATTCAGCGTCGATTTCCACACCAACATGCAGAGGCTAAGAGATTTGCTCTGCCTTTTCCAAGCTCATACTTAGTCGAGATGGGGTTTGGCGCTGTTTCCAAACTGTACAGTAAGGCTCGCAACCACTACAATGTAATTACATGTGGAGATCTCCGGCTACATCTTACGAAAATCCAGCCTGGTGTCAAAGAATTAGCTAGACTTCATGAAGCTCAAGGGTCCCATTGAAATAAGGTCAAAGTTAAAGTAAGTTGATTTATCCAAAAACTTGGATATGCTATTGTTACAAAGCAAACTAACAATTTTTTTATTTGTACTTGCAGTCTGACTGGACTGGAAACCATCTACTTCAATTCACTTACTCATTTGTTGTACATATTTTACCATTTACTAATAAATATACCCTCTTACGTGGTCATGAAAACCCTCTTCCGTGGTCTCTAAGCTCACAAAGCGAAGGGGACATCAAGTTAGATATCAACATTTATCCTGTCCATTTCATTAAAGAGAACATTGAAAAGCTTTGAAATGATATAATTGCCACTTTCTTCCAGATAAGCGCACACTTGGGATACAGAGTTGCTCTTGTATAAATGTTCAAAATAGCTGGCATCGCCTGGTGGGAATATAACAAATTCATTGCTCCTTATTCATAAAAAAGAACATTTATGTTCCTTTTTTTTAAAATTTATATATTTCCTTTCAAGGAATGTATTTATACTCTCAACTGCCTGCAATGGTATCTTTGGAATATTGTTAATCAATTTAGTAATCTACTGATATCAAAATCAGTAGTATATTGAAAAATGGAAAAATAGGGTAGGAGGGGCGTTTCGTGATTTTGAGGGACAAACGGCCTAAATGGGTTGAGAACCTGTCATATAAAGGACAATTGAAAGTTGTTGGCCACTGAGATCTGTGGCTAGAGCCAGGTTCCTGTCAGAAGAAAAGTGACTTGGTGGTGAGACGGTATTGTAAAAAGGGCCATAAAAACAAAAAAACTGGACTGGGAAGACTGGAAGAAAGAGCGCAACAAAGAACAGTATCAAGTAGGTAGAAGAAAAGCTAGATGGCAGGTTTACATAGTATGGAGAGAAGCTGAAAGCAACAAGCTTGCCAATGTTCTACATTGTAAAGATCAAGTTGTGAGGTCTTCTACATTGCATTGCAAAGCAGTGTGTCAGTGTGAATCTTGTTCGGGAAAAGTGTGTTCTGAATGACATTGATACTCAGAAGAAAGATGCTTGGAAATGATATAAGAAGTTGATGGATATGGAAAATGAGTGGAAGAGAAGGACTACTCTCGGTAGACCCCACAGATGAACCCCCCCCATAAACCCAACAGAGGGCTGGCTGTCAAAATTAATAGTTGTATGGTTAATGAAGCCATCTGAGATATGAAAAAGGGAAAAGCTACTGGACCATCAGAGATAGTCATTGAGATGCTAAAAATATCTGAAGTAGGACTCAAGTTAGTCACTCACATAGTTAATCAAGTAATACAAGTTAGTGTCTTTCCTAATGACTGGTGTAGCAGTGTAATCATTAATTGTTACAAAGGGCAAATGCAATGTTCTAGAAAGGAGCAACTACAGAAGCATTAAACTAGTGGATCAAGTTATAGAAATGACAGTGATAGCACAACTAATTAAAGAAAGAATCAATTTAGATGAGGTGCAGTTTGGTTTTGACAAGGAAGGATTACCACCAGTTCCCTCTTAATGAGACAACTACAAGAGAAGCTCCTAGATAAGCATAAACTTCTATATCTAGCTATTGATTCAGAGAAGGCCTTTGACAGTGTGCCACAATCTGTTGTCGAGTAATCTTTAAGAAAACTAGGTGTAGATGAGTGGCTTGTGAGAGCTGTGCAAGCCATGTACAGAGGAGCTGTCAGTAAAGTGGGAGTAGGAAATGAGTTTAGTGAGGAATTCTGTGTACAGGTAGATATTCATCAAGGCTCAGTCCACAGCCCACTACTGTTTTCAGGTCTTAACAGAGGAGTTTGTCCAGTTGTCCATGCTGATGACTTAATACTTATATAGCTGAATCTACAGATGATCTAGTGAATGGATTCTAGAGATGGAAACAAAACCTAGAATTAAAAGGCCTTAGAGTAATCTCAGCAAAAATCAAAGTCTTAGTAAGTAGTAAAGAAGGCAGGATTAATAAAAGTGCTGTGTTAAATTTGCAGAAAAAGAAAAGGTATAAACTCCATTCAGCACATCCAATGTAAACTTTGGGTGCCCAAGTGATGTAGTGACATCACAAACAGGCTAACAGAGAAAAGATAGTTTGTGTGTGGCAGATGCACAGAAATAGTGAGAGTAGGAATAAAATTAACTTTTTCCAATCCAAGGAACACTCCATAGAAGTAGTTTATAGCTTCTTTAGTCTATGTGACCAAATTGGTGGAGTATAGTTGCCAGAATAAGAATGGCAACACAGTTGTTGTTGTTTTTTAGCAAAGAATAGATGCTTGTGTACAAAGTGTACTATTGTATGGTAGTGAGAAATGGGCCTTGAATGGAAAGAATTTTTGAAAGCTAGAAAGAAAGAAAAATGGGGTATCAGGAATCAGATATAATGTTCACAAGAGAAAATTGTGCTGGTGCAGACATGTGATGCATATGGATAATTGTTGGGTAAAGAAATTCCAGAAATTCTAAGTGGAAGGAAGACTGAGGAAAGCTTAGACAGAAGTGATGAGAGCTGATCTCAGGATGATGAACCTCCCTATACTTCAAAAATAGGATGAACATTCTGTGAAATAGATGGTGTTAGGAAGAGCAACATGCAGCAATAGAAACCATACCAAACTGGAATAATAATGAAATTATTGTGGACAGTGCAAAGGTACACTACAATTAATCAAAGGTGCATGTATAGTACATAAAATAATGTACAAATGTCAGGAAAGTGAGCAGTGTGAGTCATGATATACACAGAGATACAAGCATGTGTGTGTATGGAGGGGGAATACCTCGTGTAGTGTTGGTGAATTTCGGGAAGCATGGACATTTTGAGGGATGCAGTGTCCTGACAGCAACTCTAAGCATGAGAAATGTTTCTAAAAGTCACAGGAGCTGTACTGTTTTCTGGTTTTGTAAGCATGTTTGTGTGTGTTAGACACATGGAATTCAAAAGGGTGCTCAGGGTTGTTGGAAAGATGGTTAATAATATTTTGGGTGTCTACCAAGTCGGTTGCCAGAAGTTGAAGCTTTAATGTATTCATGCCCAGGGAAGCAAGGCATTCATAGTGTGGTAGATGCCTGATGGAGGGTATTCATTTTCTTGCACGTCTCTGAACAATTTCCAGGAGGTCAATGTTCTGAGCAAGATAGGGGTTCCAGATTGGTGATGTAAATTCTAACTGTGGCTGCACCATAGCTATATACAGCTTTAATTAGATAGCTGGAAAGCAGCTGACAAAGGTCTGACTGAGTGATGTTAAGACACCCTCAGCTTTCTTAACAATTTTAGAGATGTGCTTTGTCTAACGCAAATCGCTGTTGACAATAATCACGTTCACAAGAAGACGTATTGAGATTGAATGTATGAGTAAGACGAGGGTATCTGCCCATGTTGTCTCAGACTGATGACCCATTCAACCAAAGCATGGTAAAATGAAGCTGATGATGTAAGCCTTTGATCGTATTTAATGGCTCTTGAGTTTAATTGATAATTATATTTTTAATAGTCATTGATTTTTGTTCTATTAACCTAACATATAATCAATTTCTGTCATATATATATATATATATATATATATATAACGAAGGTAATGTGGTAAGGAACCAGGTGGACCATAACGCACCAAAGTACTCAATACTTAGGGTAGTAGAGTGGGTAATAGGAACGAGTAGGACCCCGACGGCTGAGCTCAAGCCGTTTCAACGGCTAATTCTGGACTAAGTCCAGAATTAGCCGTTAAAACGGCTTGAGCTCAGCCGTCGGGGTCCTACTCGTCCTATATATATATATATATATTCACTGAAATATAATCCATTTCTATCATCATTCCATAATCACCCTCACCACCATCATCATAGCATTTTCCATGCTGGTATGTGTGGGATGAGAATTTGAGGGCATTTTTTCTATGACTAGATACCCTTGATGTCAACATTATTTTTTTAAAGTATGGCACTACAAATGATCTCCCATTGAACACTGAGTTGTGGGACTTTCATTTATATGGGACATAAACAAATATCATGACCTATGACAATGGGGTGAGATGTGAAATGAAAAGACAAACATACACACATATATGCAGATACACTCACACACACATTATCATCATCATCACTTTTTCATCCACTTTTCCAATGTTTTACAGCTTGATGCCCTTTCAAATGCCAACCCTTTTGGTCACCTCTAATGGCACACAGGGATATGGTGTACCTATTCTAAAAACAGGGATATACGTGGCAATATATATATAATACAGTAATGCTGAAGACCCACCTTCCTATGTACACGGGTTGGAGCAAACATCTAGTGGTCTCTAGTAGGAACCACTTCTTCCCCTCACCCTGCCATACACCTCCCATGTCTTATCTCTCCAATTCCCATCCTACCTACACGCACCTTCCCCACTGTAAAGTGGTCATCTTTGTGCCACAACAAAAAGCGTCCAGCCCTCACTGTAAAGTGGTCGAGTTGATAACGTGACAAAAAGCACCCAGTCCACACCGTAAAGTGGTTGTTTGGGTGTCTTGATAAAAAAACACCCAGTCCACACAGTAAGTGTGGTTGGTATTAGGATGGGCATCCAGCTGTAAAAACCAAGCCAGAAACAGTTCTCTACAAGAAAGATATGGTCATCTGATCTGACTTTTCTCAATGGGACAACTCGTCTAACCCATGCTAGCACAGACAAAAATTGACATTAAACCGCTAAACTGGTGATGATTATATATATATATATATATATATATACACACACACACATATTCACACACACACACACACACACACACACAGATCGGTTTTGTATAATTTCTATCTAGTAAAATTTGATTTCATGGTGACATACAGTGGGCTAGAACCCCAAATTATGTGGCTGCATCCATCATATGTATGTGTACATATATGTATTAGTTGGTGTTTTAAATAAGATTGTAGTGAAGACATTCAAACTTTAACTGAATGAGCACTCAATACATGAAGTACTGCAAATTTTATTTTCTACAAAGGAAAGTGGCAGTGACATTGAAGATTCAACTTTGTTGGTTCATATACATAATGGAACATTAATTAAAGATTTTCAGGACAGAATGTCCAAACTAATATATATATATGTGTGTGTGTGTGTGTGTGTGTAGACCAGTAACTCTTGGTGGAGTTTTTGGAGTAACATAGTGACATAGTGTTTTAAACCTTGCAGAGCCCATCTCTCTCCAGGTTTAAACACTGGCAATTTCTCCCAGAAAAGAAGCAGGAGGGCGTGATAGAGAAGAAGTGAGAAAGGGATATAGAGGAAGAATCAACCCCTGTACTGGTTTGGTACTTTTTTTTTTATTTACTTCAGAAGGATGAAAGGCAAAGATGACCTTGGTGGTATTTGAGCCAGAACAAATACTTCAAAACATTCTAGCCAATATTCTAACAATTTGATGCCTCTGTGTGTGTTTATGTCCTGTAACTTAGCAGATTGACAAAAAAAGAGATCGTTAAAATAAGAACCAGACTTGACAAAAATAAATACTGGAGTAGATATGATCAACTAAAATCAAAGTGGTGCTCCAGCATGGCTGCAGGCAAATGACTGAAACAAGTAAATTATATAAAGTAATATATATGTATGTGGCATCCATCTTCCCTTTCTCTTGGCTTAGCGTTATTAGTCTTTTGTAACTATGTCTATAGTCAGTGAATTGGCAGAGTCGTTATAAAGTTGGATAGAATGCTTTATGGTATCCATTGTGGCTCTCTGCTCCCTTAGTTCAAATCCTGCTTTTCATCCTTTCGAGGTCAATAAAAATAAAGCACCAATCTAGTACTGGGGTCAATTCTTCTTCTTTATCTCTTTCTCATTTCTCTGGAAGAAATTTGCTGTACTCAGGCTTGGAGAGGGATGGGCTCCGCCAGGCTTAAAATGTCTCTACAAATTTATCAGGAGTTACAGGACAATACATACAACTATGTCTCATGTCTTTCTCTGATTTTACATCAATTTTCTGCAACAAATTAATTCTTATCTGTTACTCTTCTGTTTCAGTTTACAAAATGTTTATTCTAAAATGCTTATCAGTGGTGAAAAATATAGATATACGTAAGTATGTGTAACATTTTGGTTGTTTTGGTAGTCATATTTATGCTGGTTGTACACATCTCACATTCTTAATTTGTACAAAAAACACTTTAAAATCATGTAAAACACACGGGTTTCATTTTGCTTTTTTTTTTTTTTGTCTAAGTACTAGTCCATGATGATGGTTTGGTGGAATTGTCAGTGTTGGATGAGATGCCTTGTGATATTTATTCCAGTTCCCTGCACTCTTAGTTCAAATCCTGCAGAGGGCAACTTTGTCTTTCATTCTTTGTGGGTTGATAAAAATAAGTTCTAAACTGTGGAGTGGAAGATATAGGATTGTCTGCCAGCTGATATGGGCAGCCACCTGAGTTATTTGTATAGTATTTAATGTTAGTGTAGTAGAATATAGGGCTGTTGTTGTTCTTCACTTCCATATGATGATTTAATAAAGAATACAGCGATAGTTGTTGCTTTATTCAGGCCATTGTAATGTTGCAAATTGGCAGAGGAGTCATTAGAACGTTGGATAGAATGCTTTGTGGTAGTCATTCTGGCTCTCTGCAAGACCTAGTTCAAATCTTACTGAGGTTGATAATTAGAGTACAAGTCCTGTACTAGGATTGATTCTAAACCCCCTCCCCTTTTTTTTTTGTTTGGAAGAAATATCAATTGTGTTCCAGATTTCAATGCATTTACAACTCCATCAAGTTTTTAAGGACCCTGTGGATGGATAGATTCTGACCATCAGTGAAGGATTTGTTGATGGCAGCACAAACTAACGAAACATATGTCTACTTTATACAGTGTTCCCACTGCTTACATTAGTAGAACATATCTGTTATTATAGCTCTACATTTCTATAGGTTTAGCCAGCTTCGATTTTCTCAAATTTCTTGTGTACTTTGTCTTATCATATCATATCCCAGAATTTCTCAAACTTTATCCATTTATGACCCCTCTGGATTGAATGAATTTTCCGCAACATCTCACCTGTACTTTAAAGACAATTGGGACTAATATTGTATAGAAATGGTCCTAGCTTGGCAGGAACTAAACAGAAACAAGTAAATATTAATTTTTTTATTAAAAAAAAACCTCCATAAATAACAATAAAGATTCTTTCAATGAGATGTGTGCGGCTACTTATTTTCAAACAGTAACTTAAATTATAACTAAGAAGTTGTCAGTGTGGGTTACAAGACCACCAAAAGTCTTCTGCGATTGTATCTTTTTACAATCAAATCGAATAATCCCGCGAGAGTTATTTATCTTTACTACAGACACAATTGATGACCAGATGTAAGCTATATATCATCAGAAGCTAGTTGCTAAGTCATCAAGAGTTATCTTGTCCTTGTTACAGACACCAAAGATGACCACTGACGATATATGAATTTATGAACTATCAGAAGATAGTTAACTCTTGATGAGTTATCTTTCCTTGTTACAGACATCTTAAACCAATGTTTCGCAAAATGAGGTGTCTTTTAATGAAATTTGATAAAAGTCCTTATTTTGGAGTTGTGCTTGTTTGATAAGGAATTTGATCTGGGACCTTGTGTTGAAATTGATGCAATTATATCGTGGAACAGTCATTTTAGCCATTCAAAGAAAACAAACAACTATTCATTTTATATTTATCAGTTATTTCGTCTTGGTGTCCAAATTTCTGTTGCACTGTTTCTGTGACCTGGTCACGTCACTGATAAGGTTCCAGTGCAATAATATATATATATAAGACCTTCTTCCTTAAGCGTTAAACTAACATATCCCTTCTATATAATGTACCAATTGTGTTGTTATTTCTGTTTACCTTTTACACACACACACATAAACCTCACAACAGAAATTACTAAAGACGGTGAGGGTGAGGGCTGGTGCTATGCTGTGCTGAACAAGATCTGACCTGCAGCATACAATGTGGTCTGACCTACCCTCGAGTCCCTTCGTCCACTAGCACTCACTAACAGTTATTCTTAACATCACTACATTACACAGCACACACACACACACCCATGCCTGCCCCACACTCCTAGCTGCTGCTCTCACTATCATACTCTGCAAGCCACTCTCAGCACTCTTATTAACTCCACCAATGCTTCCTCCATTAGCACTCCCTAACACCTATCCTCACCATCACTACATGCCACCTCCTGTATTCATCCCTTAGCTGCTTCCCCCCCCCCCCAACTCTTAAGTACCCTAATAGCTTCTCCCTGCACCCCACCTGTGTCCCTCCACTAGCACCCCTTAGCTATTCTCTCCATCACTATACCTCCCATTTTCATGAGTTTTCTCATCTCCATGAGAGAGAGAGAAAGAGAAAAAAAAGTAGGAGTTCCTTTAGTCATGCCATGGTACAGCAACCTCCGTAGTGTTTGGTGACTACACAATAAACACACCCAGTACACGCTGTAAAGTAGTTGGTAATAGGGAGGGCATCCAGCCATAGAAAACTTGCCAAATAAAGTGATTGGGAGGTCCCTCAGTTGTGTCAAGGACATGACAACCTCTTCTGTGCACTCGATAGAACTTGAGATGTGCATAACCAAGACACAGATCCCTGACCTATCTTTGAGATCAATCGCCCTGCTTCACTACTGACTTGGTCTATTTAGACCCATCCAACCCTTGCTAGCAGGGAAAGCACACATTAAAATGATAATGATTATTTATATATATATATATAGGGCAGACATGGGCCCCATAAGTCATAGAAAAGGCAACTTGTCTAGAAGAGCAGCTACTCTGAATAAAAACTGATACAGAGTGGAGAGGACCCTTGAATCCAGTAAGACAACCTCTTTAGTGTGGTGGTATGAAGAATGCACTTAGTCCATGCTGTAAAGTGTTTGGTGATTTTTATAAATTTTTCTCCCGAAAACATTTTTGTTTTGTTAAATGTCTTATTAAAATTATGGTGGTGGGGATTATCTTTAAAATATTGATACAGGTTCTGTGAATTTTTAGAAAACTATATAAGAGCTTGTTAACAAAATATGTTTGGGAACCATTAGTCTAGAACACCAGTGATAGGATTTGAACCATGAAACCCTCAGTTATGTAGTAAGAGTGCTATAGTGGTTAAGGTGTTGGATTCACAATCATAAGGTTGTGGGTTGATTCCTTGACTGGGCAGCTCATTGTGTTCTTAAGCTGGATCTTTCATTTCACATTGCTTTTCATGATAGGACTGGGTCCCTTATCATTAAAATCCTGGGAAATCTGAGATACAACCTCTTAGAAGGCCAGTTAAATCTACATAAGTGTGAGCTATAAATTTCATTTTTTTCATTGCAAGTCTGCAGCCACCCGCCTTCCCCCTCACCAACCCCCTCTCCCAACTTTCGTTTCTTTCATCATCTTAAACCATATCTTTCTTGGTCTTCCCATTCTTCTACTTCCTTCTACATTCATTTCCATCACTGCTCTCACCCAATCACTTTCATCCTTCTTCAACATATGATCCAGCCATCTCATTCCATTTCACTTCTCAATATTCATTACTTACCCCTAAGTATCTAAGTTAAAATATTTCTCATATTTTATCATACAATACACTGAAGGCATGTGGCTTAGTGGTTACAGTGTTTGACTCATGATTGCTAAGTTGTGAGTTTAATTCCCACTGGTATGTTGTATCTTTGAGCAAGACACTTTCATGTTGCTCCAATCCAGTTGGCTGGCAAAAATTAGTTGTACTGTGTCATGCTGATTTTCCAAATATCACATGTACCCATTAAGGGTACATGTGATATTTGAAATGTGTACGTCCCAATGCAAATGATAGTCAACCACTATAAGAGGTGCCTCTGTCCATTTTGTTCTGTCTCCAGGGGTAATTTATTCAATTATCTGTATCATTTATAGTAGTCAATTATTGTTATGGTCATTTGATGTAAACATTTAAAATTACCCCCCCCCCTCTCATCAGTTGCTTAACAACTCACGGTGGATTGGCAGTATCGGTAGAGGGTCGGACGTCATACTTTGATGCATAGAGTTACGGCCCTTGCCATTCTGAGTTCAAATCCCGCCAAGGTTAACTTTGTCTTTCATCCTTACGGGGTCGATAAAATAAAGTACCAGTAATGTACTGGTTAATTGCTGGCCTTGTGCCAATAGTAGAAACAATTAATTTCACAAGCTGGCTGTTCCATTGATTCCATGAACTGGAATATTTCTCATCATAACTGACACAGATCCAACATAATCATACAATGATAAAAATATTTCTAAATCAACTATTTTTTTTCTCCATAATCTATTTTTCCTTATCCCTATTTTACTTTCTTCATTTTTCTCTCTTTCTCCTTTCTCTTTCTCATTTTGTTATAATTTCAATGAAAGACACTATTGTTTTCAAATAATTTTGAAGAGAATTTTGAGGGATTTAGTAATATAACTAATTTCTGGTGTTTGGAACATAACCTAACAAAGGTTCCTACATAACATTATGGTGGAAATATTTTAGATTAATATAAACACTTCAAAACAACCAGTTTTTTTTCTATCATAGAACCAGAAGCAGTTTCAGATGAGTTGGTATGAAAACAGTTAATGGTTTTTTGTTTTGTTCTTTTTTTTTTTTCTCAGTTGTTATCTCATCCAATATTCTTGTGACCTTTTACAGGCCAGCAGAGCTGCAGTTCTACACCAGTATAGCATCGGTAGTTGTGCAAATTCCTGCTTGTTTCTTCATGATGGACATCACACATGCCAAGGACACCCTCGACTACACAATGTTCTTTGCACTCATCACCAACGGCATCTTTTTCCATTTCCAAAGTATCACAGCATACGTCCTCATGGGATATATATCACCAGTTACACACAGGTCTGTGACATTTACAGTCTACATTCATCCTTATTGATTTTATTTCTCTCATTTATTAGTCTAGTTGTTAGGGTGTTGGATTCACAATTATAATGTTTTGGACCTGCTAAACCTATATAAGTGTACGCTGTAAATTTCATTGCAATTTTTCATTCATTGAGCTAGTTTAGTGTGTTGGGAGAGGTGACCAAAAAGGTTGGTGCTAGGAAGGGCACCTGACTGTAAAATATTGCCTCAAAAAGGACTCCATCATGAGTATGGGATCTGTGTGGTTAACCCCTGCTTTAGTAAGGTAAATGGCCTTAACTCCGTTATATATGGCATTTGGGGGCATTTTAAATGTGACCTTGCCTTTCCCTCTCCGGCCTTGACCACAACCGGCTTTTTCGAGAGAGGGAGACACACATACATACATGTGTGTGTGTAATTTTAAATGTTTGTATCCCAATCAAATGACAATAATAATTGATTACTATAAATAATTGAAACAATTGATTAATGCACCCCTTGAGACAGAACAACATGGACAGATGCGCTTATGGTCATTCTCATTGGGCCGTACACATTTCAAATTTTCTCAATGCTTCCTGAGTCAACAGCTTTATATATATATATATATATATATATATATTGTTATACTTTGGGAGGGTCATGTTGCCAATAAGAAACACACGCACCATTGGCAACATGACCCTCCCAAAGTATAACAATATCGGTTTCAACACACGATTTCAGATAAAGAATCTTGCTAAACAAATTCAGAAACGAAATATATATATATATATATATATATATATATATACCATATAAGCTGGCGTGCAAGTCGATCTGGTGCATAGGTCGACCCCTAAAATTCTGAGGTGTAGTTCAGGTGAAGCAGTATTCATACTTCCACATTTTATATTTGGCGGACAAGTCGACCCCTGGTTTTGGAGAGATATTTTTAGGGTCCAAATGTCGACTTGTACGCCAACATATATGATCTATCTAAATCAGGATGTATTCAGTTTGAAACTGGTTTGATCATTACTTAACAGAGTACTCAATACTTGAGGTAGTAGAGTATGCTTATATATATATATCATCAGCGTTTAATGTCCATTTATCCATGCTAGCACGGGTTAGACAGGATATATATATATGTGTATAGAACCTGAACTAGTAACTGACACAGTCAATCAGACAGTGCTAAATGGAGTCGTACCCAATAACTGGTGCAGCAGTAAAATCATAAATTGCTACAAGGGTAAAGGTGATGCACTAGAAACTCCTTTCTAGAGCATCACCTTTATGAAAGTAATGAAAAGAGTTAAAGCACAACTAATTAGGGAAAAAGTCAAATTAGACGAGATGCGGTTCGGTTTCATGCCTGGGATAAGTACTAGAAATGTCCTCGTCTTAGTGAGACAACTACAAGAGAAGTTCTAGGCCAAGAATAAGCCACTATATTTTGCTTTTGTTGATCTAGAAAAGGCATTTAACAGAGTACTCCAATCTATTATCTGATGGTACTTAAAAAAAGTGGTTGTAGTAGAATGGCTTATGAGAGTAATGATGATGATTATGTTGATAATGTAGTTTTTTTTTTGTTGTTGTTTTTTTCATATATTATTTATTTACTCACATTTGTGTCTTTTGTTGTCTTATCATTTCAGTGTTGCAAATACAGTGAAACGTGCTTTCCTTATATGGCTGTCTGTGATAGTATTTGGTAACCCAGTGACTGTCCTCAGTGGCCTCGGTACCATCACCGTCACTGGTGGGGTACTGTGTTACACTAAAGCTAAAGAGTACGACAAAAACATCGTATTAAAGGCACATTACGCTGTGAAATCACCAGATACATTGGACAAAATTATCTAAATATATATATATATATATATATTAAACATTTTTTTTTTTTAAGTTTGCCTCAAAGGTGAAATCTCAGATCAGAACAACAACAACAGCAACTACAACAAATAAAACAAAGCAGATTATAGTAATAATAATAATTTCATTATTTGTCACTGGGGCTGAAAACATTGAGGACAATACAATAAACATCTACAGGGGAGATTTACATATAGATGTGTAAACAGAGAATGCCCCCCCCCCCCCCACAAAAAAATACAACCAAAAACAACAAAAAAAAAACTAATAAATAACAATAGAAGTTCTCAGTAACGAGGAGAGCTCTAGCTAGAGATAATTAAGGAAGCCTACATATCCAAGATCACCCCTAATGACGATTTCTTTTATTTGCCACAAGGGTATCGGATTAAAGGGAGCATTACAAGACAGGCTATTCCATAAATATTGGAGGTTTACATAGAAATCGTTAAAAAGAAAAAAAATAGATGAGGTAAAAGTGTAAATACTATACAAATAAGGTATTCAATCCTCTGGGTTGTTTTTTATTATTATCAATTTTTAATTTAGTCATCAGGCCAGCAATTTGACAGAGAGAGGGGAAAGTTGATTGCATCAGCACCAGTACATGACTGGTACTTTATTTTAACAATCTCAGAAGGATGAAAGGTAAAATCAACTTGCTTTTCATCCTTCCGGGGTTGATATAATAAAATACCAATCAAGTACTAAGATCAATGTAAGCAACTTTTTACTCTCTACAAACTGCAGGCCTTGTGCCTAAATTAAAAATCATTATTATTATTAGGGTGGTGAGGATGGTGGATTGGCAGTATCGGTAGAGCGTCGGACAACCTGCTTCGAGGCGCTTTATGTTCTGAGTTCAAATCCCGCCAAGCTTAGCTTTGCCTTTCATCCGGGGTCGATAAAAAAAAAAGTACCAGTCATGCACTGGGGTTGATTTAATCAATTCCTCCCTCCCCCAAATTGCTGGCCTTGTGCCTAAATCAGAAACCATTATTAGGGTAGTGGACTGGTTGAGTTGTTAGTGTGCTTTGCAGTATTTGTTCCAGCACTATAAGTTCTGAGTCAACTTTGATCCACTGAGGTCAACTCTGGTTTTCATTCGTCCAGTGGGCTTGATAAAATAAAGCACTAGTCATGTACAGGATGGAGGTAGCTCTATATAGTCACCACCCCAGTAATATTTGCTAAACTTCTGTCTAAATTAGAAACCGTTATAATAATATCATAATGGTGATGATGATTTCTAATTCAAGCAGATGGAAAGTCAATTATATCGACCCCAGTAAGTGACTGGTACTTTGTTATCCTAGATGGATGAAAAGCAAAGTTGAGCTCTGTAGGATTTGAACTAAGAACATGAAAAGATTTAAGAGATTGCCACAAAACATTTTGTCCGACACCCTAACAATGCCGCCTATCCATCAATTAATAAAAATAGCAACAAATATCAAATCCTAACTACAACTTCTTTTGTCTTAATTCCAGGCAACATGATAGATTCAGAAATACACAGTATCTGTGATAAGTTGAAAGTCACATGAAGAAGTGGTAGTTGTGGTGTGTTGTCATTGATGTATATATATATTTCTGTATGTGTGTGTGTGCATATATATATATATGTATGCGTGTGTATATATATATATACATACACACATGCGTATATGTATGTATGTATATATATATATATGTGTGTGTGTGTGTGTGTGTGTGTGTATATATACATGTAGAGGACAGCTATCCTTTAAACATGTTATATTGAAACTGTGCTTTTAGTTTGATTACTTTTATTAAGAATTTTTTTATATTTTCTCATTAATTCTTTATGCTCAGTCTTAGAACAATAACATTGCCAAAGCCACGTGTATATATATATATATATATATATATAACGAAGGAATTGTGGTAAGGAACCAGATGGACCATAATGCACCAAAGTACTCAATACTTAGTGTAGTAGAGTGGATAATAGGAAAAAGTATGACTCCGACGGCAGAGCTCAAGCCGTTTCGACGGCCATTTCTGGACATATATATAATGTGTGTATGTGTATATATATATATACATACATATATATATATATATATATATATATATATACACACACATACAAACACACACATATACACACATACATGTGTTTGTAAGCATGTGAAAAATATGCCACTAGTATAGCCATTGTGATTCTGAAGATGGAGTTGTGAAGGCCTTGAAATATTAATAAACATGTAGATTTATGATCACTATTGTTCCAAACCAAGCATAAAGAACTAATAAGGAAAAAATCCTTGATAAAAATGATCCAACTTAATCAAAGTCATGTCTTCAATCATCCTCACCATTTAACATCTATTACCCTACTAGCATGGGTTATAAATATCATCACATACTGTAGCTAGATATATCAGGGGACCACATCTTTCTCATACATTCTGTTTTGGGCTATGTAATTCTTAATACCAACCTCTTTACAGCATGTACTCAAAGCTTTTTATCATGATGCCAGCACTATCACCTTACAGGGTGGATTGAATGCTCTTTTTTACAATAGCACCTGCATTTCCACCTTACAAAGTGGGTTGGGTGTCACTGATATATATGTGTGTGTATGTATGATGCTGATATGTGTGTGTGTGTGTATGTATATACACACAAACATATATATGTATATAGTTTAATGGTTTGTAACTTTGTTACTGTTGGTTCACCGACTTGAGCACTCTATGCATAGGTGAGTCAGTTTTAGTATAGTACGTGGTGACTCTGAAAAAAGTTTGACTTGGTCTGTAACAACCCATCAACCCTTGCCAGCATGGAAAAACAGGCATTAAATGATGACTGATAATAATTGTTTCTACTTTTGGCACAAGGCCAATAACTAACCAGTGTATTACTGGTACTTTATTTTATCGACCCCATAAGGATGAAAGGCAAAGTTAACCTTGCCTTTCATCCTTACGGGGTCTATAAAATAAAGTACCAGTAATACACTGGGTAGTTGCTGGCCTTGTGCCAAAAGTAGAAACAATTATTATGATGACAATGATAATAATAAGTTACTTTTTTAGTTATGAAATTATAATTTTAGTAAATCAATAATTAATTGAAATAGCGTATCTCATTCAAAATATGGTCACAAAAGGTTAAACAAAGCCACTCATTTTAAAGGGTTCCTATTTAGAGTAAAAATTTTAAAACAATTTTATATAAAAAACGTATGTTAAGATACTATCCTAATAATGAAATAATAATTGTTTTTAGTAAATCCCTCATTAAGTTAATTCAAAAGAGTGTATTTCATTGGAAATTTGGTCACAAATGTGTTGAAGAAGTTAGCTGTTGTCAGACAAGCCATTATTTTTCAACTTCATTTTTTTTTTTGTTATTCTTTATTATAATTTTTATTAGTTTTATTTTTGATATTAGGTATGAGCAAAATGCTTTGGGGTGGTATTTAGTAACGGTATTTTTTCATTCTGAGTTCAAATCCCTCTGAGGTCAACTTTACCTTTCATCTTTTCTGAAGTCGATAAAATAAAGTACCAGTCAAATACTGGGGTCGATTTAATTAACTTTCTCCTACCCATCAATTGTTGGCTTTGTGCCTAAACTAAAAACTATTTTTAGGGTGGATTGGCAAAATCATTTGCGCATTGGATGAAATGTGTTACAATATTTCATTAAGGTGCTTTATGTTCTGAGTTCAAATCCTGCAAAGGTCCACTTTGCCTTTCTTCCTTGTGAAGTAAATGAAATAAAGTACCAGTGAAGTACTGGGGTTGATTTCATCGACTTCCCCATTCCCACAAATTGCTGGCCTTGTCCCTAAATTGGAAACTATTATCATATTTTTTATTGTTTTCATGACGAAAGGTTGACCAATAAACATCTTTTTTTTAAATATTTGAAACAGAGTGAAAAAAAGAATTCTTTTTCTTTGCATTTTTATGTTTCAAGAGTCAAGCAGAGGTTATGAGATGAAGGGGTTAAAATCTCTCAGGGACCCTCCTCTCCGATTACTGACCAACTCATTTTTCCTATTTTTGTAAACAGTTATATATTATATTTTCTCTCTCTTTCAATAACGGTGGTTTGTTTAAATGAAAACTAATGGTAAGCTTTTCACTCCCTCTTACTTGGTAGCAAAGTTGTCAGAATTGGTAGAGCATCAGGTTAAATGCTTTGTGCTAACTGTTCTGACTCTTTGCTATGCTGAAGGTCAATTTAGTTTTTTATCCTTTCAGGGGTAGATAAAATTAAATACCAGTCAAGGGGTAACAATTGGCTGGGTTGTTAGAATATAGGATTAAATGCCTTGCGGGTGTTAGTTTTGGCTCTTTGCTGTGCTCTGAATTCAAATCCTACTGAGGTCAACTTTGATTTTCATTTCTACCCCCCCCCCCCCCCCCGCCCAAAGGCTCATCAAGCCAGTACTTATCCCGGTTTCCCGGTTTCATTGGCATTACGTGACTGATAGTACAAGACTTCCCACTGGACAGAACGCCAATCCATCACAAATTTAATCCCCTAGCTACTGCTGATACTCATTTTCAGCTGAATGTAGTGGAACAACATGAAATTAAGTGTTTTGCTCAAGACTTAACACTCCACCTAGTCCAGGAATCAAACCCACTACATTACAGTCATAAGTCCAACACACTAACCACCAGGCCACATGTCACCGTTTCAGGAGTTGATAAAATTCAGCACTAGTCTCGGGGCATTGGATATGTTTTTAGAGTGTCAGACAAAATGTTTTGGGGTGTTCGTTCTGGCTCTTGGTTGTGTTCAGAGTTCAAATCCTGCTGAGGTCAACTTTGCCTTTCATCCATTCAAGGATCTGTAAATTAAAATAGCAGTAGATTGACAGAATCGGCAGAGTGTTGGATGAGATGTTTTGTGCTTTGTGGTATTTGTTCCAGCTCTCTGTGCTCACAGTTCAAATCCTGCTCAGGTTAATTCTATCTTCCATCCTGGAGTAGTAGATTGGCAGAATTGTTAGAGCATTAGATGAGATACTTTGATACTCTGTTCAAGTCCTTTGCATGCCATACAGTGTGTGAACATGGAATATAATGGTGATCTACCATGTTGACTATCACCTACACACTCAAATGACAGCAATCCAGAATAGTATCATAGTACTGTGGGGAAAGCTAGGCTCTGGAAAACTATGCTATGTTTTTTTCTACTTAGTTTGCTTAACACATTCATTTTCTTCATTTTAACCTGATAGGCTAACCGTCAAATCCTACACTCCATTATACCTCTCACCCATTCCAAGTTAATAAAGTGGGTTAACAGAAATTTATGGGATAACAACGGGTTGAAAAAGACGGAGCAAAACAAACTGGAAAATATTAATAATAAAAAAAAAATAAGTAAAGATATTTTTGTTTCTGTATAATTGGGGACTTCCTCTACATTCTATGAATGGTTTCTATAACACTGTAGCAGACAGGGGTACAGGGCTGCTGAGGTGTAAGGGAGTAAGGAAGGATGCATTTTATATGTATCATACTGCACTATTTGTCAAACTCCTCCTAGCTTCCCTTTCTCTTACACAAACAGGTATGTACATACATACATATATATATATATATATATGTATACACACTCACACAAACATACATGCATATTTATATATGATGATGATACATATATATATTATATATACAAATATATATACATGCACACACATAATCAAACATGACACATACATGCATACATCATCATCATATATATATGTATATATATACATATATATACATACCTCTAGTAACTGTTGAGATTTAACCTCTCTTCCTCCCCAATGCTACAGGCTGTCCAAAACCTTAAAAACTTCTCTAATCTTCAACACATACCTGTTTGAGAAGGAAGTCAAAAGCAATACGTATGGTGGTCCACATTTGCAGAGAACTCTAACAGAACATTCTAGAAAAACACTTGGAATCTGTGCAAAGATTGGTATATATATATATGTATATATATATATATAATATATAAAACTAAGAAAATGAAAAAAAATAACAAAAAAAAAACCATGATGAGTTCTTTACTTTGTTGATTCTTTTCATTTGTGTTTATATACATTTTATCTCTCTATCTCTATATATGTATAATAGAGGTTTATATGGATGCATTTTTAGCGAATTGGTTTATTGTTTTATACTTCTCCGGAAGATACCACTGGTAAGCAACCACTAATTCAATAAGAAAGAAGATATAGTTGCTCGTCAGAACGAGGCCAGCAGCGAATAAGAGTGAGAAACACAAGTCTCGTCTATTTATTATGCCTATGGGAAGTAACTCTAATTAATTCTCTTTTTTTACCCTAGGGGTTGCTACAATACTCTCCTCCAGACGAAAGGCGAATAACCCCAAGATAATGTAGCCCCCCCCCCCCCCCCCCCTGCAAGAAATTGGGATCAAAGCAAAGGTATAAAAAAGGTACATGAAAAAACAATACAAAAAAAGAAACTATAGTTAAAGAAAACTTTCAACTGTTAAGAAACAAGGTAAAGAATACAAAAAAGGCTCCATAGTGGCCAGTTCAGATAAAAACTGTTTGACAAAATCTTTTGGGCCAGGGGACTCTTAGACCGGAACGGGTTGTGGCCTTGTATGTAGGTGAAGGTGGGACAGAAGGAGCAGGTGTATGTACAACAGTGAAAGATGGGGGTATATGTGGCTCAGGTGTACGAGCGTCTGTGTATGCCCTTTTCAGTCTCAACCAAAATTGTCTCTCTGGATCCCTTAATGTCTACAGTAAAATGTTTGTTAGTACGTGCTAACACATGGTAGGGTCCAGAGTACGGTTGTGTGAGAGGTGAAAGGTGGTCTAACAGTGTCATATCTGATAAAAACGTGTCCACGAGGCAATATCCCTCGTCGGGACTGCAATTTTAACAGTTTGTTTCCTGGTATCCATAGGCGGTAAGTCCTGAAAATACAAGCGCAAACGAGATACATAGGAAAGGGGATCTTGAGTAGCAAGATCAACATTTTCCCAGGCAATGCTAGAGGAGCACCATACAACAATTCAGGTGGGGAGAACCCAAGGTCCTCCTTTATTGAAGACCAAATTCCTAACAACACAATAGGAAGGTACTCGCTCCAACGTAGAGAGTCTGGATAAGCACGAAGAGCGGTTAAAACGCTCCACCATTCCGTTTGAAGCAGGATGATAAGATGTGGTCCGAATGTGTTGAGCGGCAATAATTTTTGTTGACTCAGAGAAAAGATGTGATTCGAATTGCCTACTGCGGTTTGTAGTAATTGTGGTTGGCGGGCAATCCACCCTGATACCAGGGCACATGCTATCGTGTCGGCGGTAATGTCCTTTAAGAGGATGGCTTCAGGCCATTGCGAAAAACGATCAATACAGGTCAAAAGGTAAGAATATCCACTACTGACTGGCCAAGATCCAACGATATGAATGTGGATGTGTCGAAAACGAGCATCCGGAGTACTAAAAGTATCTAGTGGAGCCCGATGTGTCTGTAGACTTTAGATTTTTTATACTATGCAGCACTAATTTCACGCCTCATATTTGGCCAGAAAAATCTAGCTGTTATGAGCTTTACTGTGGCTGAAGATCCTGGATGAGAAATGCTGTGCAAAGCAAGGAACACAATTCGACGGTGTGTCTTGGGAACATGAGGTCATGGTGAATCTGTAGATACATCGCAGAGAATCTGCCTGTCGGTAGTCAAGAGCAGATATTTCAGGTTGCAAGTCGCAAATTCAGCTGATGAAGTATCCAACGATTCGAGTGCAGGCTGGTCTGCTACCAAACGACTTAAATCTATCTCCTGGGATGACGAAATCAAGCTGATTAGCAAATGTGACAAGGCGTCTGCGGCTGTGTTTCATGAGCCAGAAATGTGCTGGATATCATTGGTAAACTGCGAAATGTAATCGAGGTGCCTTGTCTCTCTGGGCGGATATCTGTTGGCTTTACCCCTCAAAGCGAAGGTCAGAGGTTTGTGGTCAGTGAAAACCGTAAAATTTCTTCCCTCAAGAATATGAGAAAAATGTTTCACCGACAGATATATGGCTAATAACTCCCGACCAAACGTGCTGTAACGAGTTTCTGCCGGGTTCAGCTTCCTGGAGAAAAATGCCAAAGGTTGTTGTTGTTTAGCGTTATACTGTTGTAAAACTGCTCCCACGGTGGTATCAGATGTATCAACACAAAGCGAAAGCTTGGCATCGAGTACTGGGTGGGCTAGCAAAGATGAATTAGCAAGTGCTGTCTTAGCAGTCTGGAAATCTTCGATTTGTGCTTGTGTCAAGGAAATATCCTCATTCTTCTTACAACAATTTTTCAAAATCTTTGTAAGGGAAGACAGTAATTTTGCACATTGAGGGACGAAGCATCTATAAAAATTGATTAGGCCTAGGAAGTGACGCAACTGGCGAAGTGAGGTAGGCGGAAGTAAATCCTGTATAGCCTTAACTCGCCGTGGAAGGGGTCGAATACCTTCGGCGTCGATGACGTGGCCTAAAAAATTTAGTGAAGCGGATCCGAAAACATTTTGCGGGATTTACTCGAATGCGGTAATCCTGGATTCGGCAAAATAAAAGGTTCAGGTGACGCATATGCTCTTCTGGAGAGGAACTAGCGACAAGAAGATCAGCTATATATGCATAAACGAAGTCCAGACCACAAGTGATCTCGTCTACGAGCCGCTGAAAAGTGCTAGCGGCATTCCTGAGTCCAAAAGGCATGGTTAAAAACTCTAAGGATCCGAAAGAAGTCGTAATAGCCGTTTTTGGAATGTCTTCCTTCTTGACTGGAATTTGGTGGTAAGCTTACACTAAATCGAGTTTGGAGAAAATCTTACAACGAAGATGAAAAATCCTGGAGGTGGGGAATCGGATATCTATCCGGGACGGTCATCACGTTTAACCTCCTATAATCCCCAGTGGGTCTCCAGTTGCCAGAAGTCTTGGGCACCATATGTAACGGTTCCCCATTACATATGGTGCCCAAGGACTTGTAGATGGGCGAATAATGCCCGGCTGCAGCATATGGTCGAACTCGGACCGTGCTGCCTTCAACTTGTCCGCCGGTAAGCGACGTAGACGTGAAAATACTGGAGCATCGGTTGTGGAAATAAAATGTGCCACTTGAACCTCGTTGGCAGCAAAATATGAATCCAACTGGGCAAACCACAATTTAGCATCACCAGAAAATGCCGGTAACGATGAGTTGCTCATAATTGACACAGTGGACGCTGAACGAGAAATTGCTTCGTCATTTTTTTCTTCAACTACCGCACACGTGGTAGTACCATGGATAACTTAAGTAAAAGTAACACCGAACAAGCAAAGATGTGTCACAAAGATGGCGACTTCAAAACGAAAGCTTGGTCGAACAACAGACATGAGAGATAATTTTCAGAAAAATATTGTGTTCAAAACGAAGGAGTCCAGTTTTAGCGTTTGTTCTTTTTTCGGGGTCACCAGTTTATCAAATTGGTTTAATCTTCTCCGGAAGATACCGCTGGTAAGCAACCACTAATTCAATAAGAAAGAAGATATAGAGAGCTGCTCCTCAGAATGAGGCCGGCAGTGAATAAGAGAGTGAGAAACACAAGTCTCATCTATTTATTATGCCTACGGGTAGTAACTCTTAATAATTCTCTTTTTTTTATCCTAGGGGTCACTACATATTTATATGAGGTGTATCATAAAAGTAACAGGTCTTAGTGTGCTGTGTGAGCTATGAGACAGGTAGGGATTAGCTGGTTGTGTCACCATGTGTCATGATATCCAGGGAGTATATAACTGCAATCTCAGCTCTCTGCAGTTATCTTTTTTTTATGTGCTTTTCTTCACAGCTCTTCAATTTTAATTGGTTTAGTGATAGGCATAGAGCAACAAACTAACCTGATGTTTCTTATCCGGCTGAGGAAAACTCCATCAGAAGCATTCGGAATACTGCAGTATGGGTTTTCGAGTGGCACAAAAATTGAAAGATGACCCCTGGAGTGAAGGACTGAGGCCAATGTAGAGCATAAGGCAGGTGGTGTGTGGTGATCATCAGCTGTCTGTTTGACTGATTGCAAGTGAGCTGAACATGAACTGTGATGACATTTAGAAGATTATCACCAAAGATTTGGGCATCTGCACGAAAATGCTGCCAAAGCTGCTGAACAATGACTAGAAGGAGTGGTGCATTCAGGTGTATCAGGAATTCCTCAAGAATCTTGAAACTGAACCAAACTTGCTGGGGGAAAGTAATTATCCATGGATCTTCAACCTATTTTTCAGATGTGGGAGCCATCAAGTGCTGCAGAGAATCCTTCCAGGTGTGGTGGAGAAGAATGGGTAAGTGTGTTAGACTTATGGATTATTTCAGAGGGGAAAACTTGTAGTTTGTTATTTGGATTTGAAATATTTTTTTTACAACACCTGTCCTGGTTCTTTTATGACACACCTCATATGTTTATATAATAAACATATGAGAATCTCACTATGAATATTTTAAGCTGAGATCATGTCAGTAGTCATGTAAGAATGTCAAACATATGTTTCTGGATTTTTATCTGTCGTCAGTACTGAGACTAGAGTAAGCTTACATGACATTTAGCATATGAAACATTTGATGGCAATGATCATTTGCATATAGAGCAAATAAAACAGCTTGTCTGAATCTAGAAACACATGTTTGACATTATCACAAAGCCACTGAGATACTGTGACATGATCACGGCTTAAAATATTCATAGCAAGATCCACATATACATAGGCATATTTATGCCTTCATATACACCTCTATTATGAACCACACTATGTTAGTGCTACTGCTAATATATATATATGTATGTATATACACCCTTGCTAGCAGGGAAAATGGTTGTTAAATGATATGTATGTTGGTATATATGTGTGAGTGTATATATATATATATATATATAGTGTAAAAATGTGTGGATGTTAGAAAACATTCTCTACAGATCACATTATATAAGAAAAATAATAAAGAAAAGAAGGTTTGAAAAGTGCACCTGGTGTATATATATATTTATAAAGGATCTTTATAACATGTACAAAAATTGTTTTTAGCAAAGCCTGCTTTCTCTGTTTTGGATTATCAAAACATTTGTTATTAGGTTTAGGTTAAATTATTTTTTCATTAAAACTCCTGCATGCTGATTCTTGACCACATTGGTTTTCCAATTGGTCTCATCACTGGCGGCTCCCAGTCCACACTGTAAATGTGGTTGGTGTTAGAAAGGGCATCTTTTACAAACAACCGCAATGACAGAGGATGGAGACATCGTTATGCTAGCAGGGGACTTCAATGGTCATGTTAGACAGCTCCAGAATGGTTAAACTGGGGTACATGGTGGGCACGGTTAAGGCTCAAGAAATGAAGAAGGAGTGAGACTTCTTGAATTTTGTGATGCAAGTCTGACTATTTGCAACACTAACTTCCAGAAATCTGTCAACCACCTAATAACCTACAAATCAGGCGAGCACATAAGCCAGATTGACTTCTTACTAGTTAGGCAGCGGGACAAGCAGATGGTGTCAAATACCAAGGCATACCCTGGGGAAGAATGTACCCCACAGCATAGGTTAGTCGTTAGTGATATCTCAGTAAGCAAGAGATGGAATGAGACATACAGCAAGGTGTGGAGAAGAAAGGTCTGGAAGCTAAAAGACCTTTCACTAAAATACAAATTTAGGAAAGCCCTTCAAGATGTGTATGACGAAAAAGAAGACAATTTAGAGACGTATGACATAGATAATAACTGGAATTTCTTACATGACAACTTACTGCAGGCTACTGATGAAACTTGTGGCTGGAGCAGAGCTCCAACCAGACAGAGTGACCTGGTGATGGAACAGCACAGTAGATAAGGCAGAGACAAAAGACTAGCATGGAAGGCTTGGAAAAAGGGTGGGAGTAGAGAAGGATATACAGCCGCTAAGAGAGAAGCTAGACGTCAGGTGTACTTAGCACGCAGGGAGGTTGAGAGTAGGAGGTTTGCCAATGTTCTGCGATGGGAAGATCAGAGGCGTGTGGTATTCCACATTGCAAGGCAGTGTGTCAATGCAAATCAGGATGTTGTTGGAGATAAATGATGCCGGTGTACTTAGTGTCACAAATGATCAGAAAAAGGAGGCCTGGAAATGTCATTATGAGAGACTGATGAATGTGGAGAATGAATGGGAGAGAGAGAAATTACCCTTTGTAGATTCAACAGAGGGACCAGCTATTGAGATTGATGAATATAGGGTCCAAGAGGCGATTAAGGAAATGAAAAATGGTAAGGCTGCTGGACCGTCGGGGATAGTTGCTGAAATGCTGGTGTCATACCCAAAGACTGGTGCAGCAGTATTCTCATAAATTGCTACAAAGGTAAAGGGGATGCTCTGGAGAGGAGCAATTATAGGGGTATAAAACTGATGGATCTGGTTATGAAAGTGGCAGAAAGGATATTAGCACAACTAATTAGAGAAAGGGTCAAACTAGATGAGATGCAGTTTGGTTTTGTGCCTGGCAAGAGTACAACAGATGCCCTCTTCTTGGTGAGACAAATGTAAGAGAGGTTCTTAGAGAAAAATAAACCACTATACTTAGCCTTTGTTGACCTGTAAAATGAGGATGATGATGATGATGTAATTATGTAATATGAGAATACATATAGTTAATTGTAGGTAACATATTTCATAACTACAATCATGGAGCTAATATTTGAGAGTACATGATGACAAAATTAGACCAATTCTCCCTAGTTTTTTTCTTTTTTTTGCCATTGAAAATAAATGTAAATATGAAAGAAAGGCAGAGCTTGGATGAACTGGGGGAGAAATTGGATTTAAGAGGAATCCAAAGTGATGTGTAGGAGAGAAGGCTGTGTTGGTACAGACATGTGATGTGCATGGATGTTGATTGCTAGGTGAAGAAGTGCCAGAAAATCTCAGTGGAGAAGCTACAGTTGAGATAGACCAAGAAAGACCTGGGCAGAGGTGGTGATAGCTGATCTCAAATCTCTGAGACTCATAGACAAGATGATGAAGGAATGCAGCAAATGGAGAGATACTGTGCTGAAAAGGAACCGTCCAACCCATGCAAGCATGGAAAAACTAACGTAATGACGATGACCTATGTCATTCAACAGTGCAAACTTCTGTATGCAACACTTCCTCATTCTGTATCTACACATAGGTTTCTGTTTTGTTAATCATTGCGTGACCATAACAGCAACATTTGTTGTCTGAGTAGTTATATTAACATAAAGCTAACCAAGCAAACATAGAAGGTAACAGTTGCATAGCTATTGACATATCTGTTGTTAGCTATATAAACTTAGCCTGTTCATTCTCCTATACTCATGAGTCATGGTGTTGTGACTTATGACAAAGCTGGTTGGTATAGGGGATTCACATAAACTGGATCATCAAGAATGGTGTGAATTATGGACTGGTTAGCAAAGAAGGTTACATGGGTTAGGGGGTTGTCAAGTACAGACTAGAATGGTCAGGTGACAATATCTTACTTGTACACACTATTTTTAGCTTGGTTTCTATGGCTGGATGTCCTTCCTAACATTAATTCCTTTATAGTGTGTACTGGGAGTATGGTAATATCAACTACTTTACAGTTTAGACAAAGGCTTTTTTTAAAAACTATCATATATTTGTTCTCCCTTACTTGTCTGTGCTTCAGTGTCTTCTTTGCACATTGAACTGCAATCCATATTAATATTTGCTGTTTTTCTATTTCTCTCCTTTCTATATTTTGTCTCCTTTAGCTAAGCTCTCATGTACCATTCTCTCCCTTCTTTGTCAATTGATGCGCTTGGGATACGTTTTCATCTTTATTTGTGTATTTTACCAAAAGGCATAACACATTCTGTCTTTATGTCCCAATGTGTACCGGAATGAATAGTATCAACCTTAATGACCCGAAACTGTAGTGATTTCCAGAGGTTGACTGAGATGGGACTGTCTATTATTCCATTGTTTTTTTCCATTGTCTTTGTACTGTGTGCCCCCTGTTTTGAATTCATATTGAAAGGACTTAGCCATGCAGGCTTTTTTAAAACTAATATCTATATATAATATAAAAAAGAAAAGTTTCTTGGTTGGTTGGTAAGTACACACACACACACACACACATCTAAAGAGAGAGAGACTTAGAGGGAGAGGCAGAAAGAGAGAGAGATAAGCTTTTCGACAGAGAGAGATACAATTAAAGTATTAGATATTCAGATAGAGAGAAATTTTTTATCGACCTTGAAAAGCAAAGTTGACCTTGGCGGGCTTTGAACTCTGAGAGCAGAGAACCGGAATGAATACCATAAAGCATTCAATCTGACGCTCTAATGACTCTGCCAATTCACCGTCTTCAATAGCTATATACAACATGACAAAGACAAAATCTAATAACATCAGTTTAATTTTTATTCAAATTCACATTTATCTCTCTTGACATCTTCCTAAAAATCCAGCACAATCGTCTTTGGTAAACAAAGTCAATCTGGTATTGATCACATATGTTTAATAGAAATAAATATATAATTTGATGAATGCAGTCTGACCTTCTCCATCTTCTTGAGAGGGTCATGGGAACAGAGTCCTCAAACACTCCTTCCAGTGTGTTCTGTCAGAAGCAACCGTCTCCAACAGATTTGGCTGGATCTCCAAGTGAGACCAACAAAGCTCATGGATGTTATCCAACCATCTTGCTCTAGGTCTCCTGCCAGTTAGTTTTACTCATAAAATCTGTCCAGCAATTCTTCCCTGATACATTCTAAACACATGCCCATAGTATTGGAGCTAAAAACAATTATGCCAGATTTTTTAGGAATATGTTAAGAAATGTGTATAAAAGCTTTAGACCTGAGGGTCTCCCGAGGGCCACATGATCACGTATGTGTTGTCTGAGGGCCACACACGACAACTAATTGCGCACATTACAACTAATTTTACAAAGATAAAACATGTTTGCCCTGTAAAAACCTTTGTGCGGGCTGCTGTTGTGCATGTCTGACATGCCTGCTTTAGACTGATGTTTATGTTTGTCCTTGTGTTGTATATAGCATAGTCTGGAGAAGAGATGGACTCCACCAGGTTTCAAAATCCCCAAGAAATGCCATATGTGACTACGACTCCACCAAGAGTTACAGGTCTATATATACATATAGTACAGTATATATTTAATACTAAACTTGTAATCCTTTGCAGCACTGTAAATTATTTTACAATTCTGAGGGCGGTGGATTGGCAGTATCGGTAGAGAGTCGGACACCATGCCATGCTTTGAAGCATAGAGTTACGTCCCTTTATGATCTGAGTTCAAATCCCGCCGAGGTTAACTTTGCCTCTCATCCTTACGGGGTCGATAAAATAAAGTACCAGTAATGTACTGGGTAATTGCTGGCCTTGTGCCTAAAATAGAAACAATTATTTTACAATTCTGTGACGAGTAATCAGCGATGTCAGTGCCTCACTTTTCATAATAATAAAAAAAAATTCGATCTGTCCAGAGTAACGACGAAATTAATGTTGACGATAACAAAATTGAAATCTACGATGACGAAATTAAAGTTGACGTGTGCATTTGAGATAGACGTTGGGGGAAGTTGATAATGACAAGACTGTCAACGCAGACATTGTTAAAGGAAGACAATTCTGATATATAAAAAGACTAGGGTTAGATCAAGGGGATGGCGAAAGGCCAGATAATTTCACAATCTCCTCTTTCCACGGTGGTAAGCCCCTCATCTGGAACGTGGCATTCAGCGATATTTTCTCCATCAACAATCTTGTGACTTTATCTGGACCTTGTAGTAACATCCATCACTGGGTAATGTTACATACGTCAAAATAGTTATAATTCTGTAGTGTTTATACAAAGCACGTTATTACAGAAGTTTATTCTATTCATTTATGGAGGTAGTGACATTTCCCACCCCATCTACTACATCATCTAGAACAGAGGTCTCAAACTCAACGTTTCAAAAGAGCCATAACGTCTTGAGAAAGCGAGCCAGAATTGAGATGAGATAGGGAGGGGACGGGATTTCCACCTGTTATAATGTTAATCTGCAATACAGCTGAGAGGCTGTTTTTCCAACCAACAAAATGGATACGCAAATGATATCAAGGGCGATACGTGTACAAAATGTAGGGATTTGTACAAAATGTAGGGATACATTTCCATTTCAAATTTTCCTTAATTCGTAATAAAAAAAAAAAACTGTTCTTCCGTGGACCAAAAGAAAGTAGTTTGCGGTAGGTGTGTTAGAGACCCCCTGACCTAGGATGTGAGAAGGGACGAAAGATTCACTGACTGCCCCATATGGGGCATTTACTTTTAACTGATAAATGGCAAGTCTATTTTGTCTTTTCCCATTGAGCATTAATAATCCGGCTTTTCCAGTTATACCATCGCGGACAACGCATATTATTAGTTTTAAGGACATCTAAACTTCTTGAGAATTTCTCGACAGACATTAATTGAGCACTTATGTACGAAACTAGTGACCTCCCCTTGACCATAACTTGTCTTGTGAATTATAAACACACAAGCACGTAGCCATACCAGCACGATCATCTCTCGTGCACACTTCATATTCTTGTTATGCCCAGTTTTTCCATCAGCTCATCGGTGCCTCGTCATTCATACTCGTTAATTATTACACACCCAACAGAGAAGACACTATAAATTTTATATGTATATTGTTTTATTCTTTTACACGTTTCAGCTCCCAACTGGCTGTGTCCCTGATGGGACATTACTACACACGCGTGCGCGCGCGCACACACACACACACACACACACACACACACACACACACACACAACATTACCCTACACGCGATGATGATGGACTTGAGCCTTTTTTATTAAATTTATTGTTATCTGAAACGGCTTCTTTTTTTTATTTTTATTCTTATTATTATTATAAAATAACTTTAAAGTACTAAAATATCACATGAATGGAAAACGTTTTGGTACAGTAAGGAAAGAAACTGCTTATAATATTTATTAAATCACAAAATATCAATAAAACTACAACCATCTCCAAATTGTTTTGACTGGAATAAAGCAGACTGGAATTCTTACTGCACTGAGCTACAACACCCAAACTGGCTTGAATTTTACGACTCTGGAGATGTGAATACTATACTTCAGAACATCCTGAATTCAATATGGACAGCATGTGCAGCATCAGTACCATGTAAGCACAACAAAATACCCACAAAGTGCAATTTGGAAGACTGCAGCGGTCCAGCTTGCCAGGAAAGAATGTGATGCTGAATGGGAATACAGATTACATAGATAGAGGTTGATAGAAAAAAGCGCAATAGATCATCTAACCATCTCAAGCAGGTGGCAAAAAAGGCAGTGCTTGAATTTGAACAGCATATAGCAACCAGCCCTGACAGCAAAGTGTTCAAAGCAGAGACCTCACTCTCCAGTTGGTTCTCTTCACAATCCCCGCACAAGCCAGATTACAAAGAATGCACAGAACTCATTGCAGAATGCTATGCAGGCATTTTTATTGTTGAAAACTAAAATGTACCACCTCCACCACCTCTGACATCAAATTCTATAGCAACTATAGAATTTACACCTGTAATGCTGCAATGTCACCTTAAGAATAAGTGCAACTATGCAACTCCTGGCCTTGATGGTGGTGGGTACTTTCTTCTGGACCAGCTTTCACTCTTCTTCCAATTCTGCCTTAACAATGGTGTTACTCCAGAGCAATGGAAAACTGACAGTATCATTCCTCTGTTCAAAGAGAGTGATCACATGTCACCTATCAACTATCATTCAATCAGTCTTACTAGCTACATTGCCAGACATACTCTTTGATCAAAGAATCAAACAAACAACTTAATGATTGTGAGTCCAGTACCCAAACCACCAGGCCAGTTTTGGGGTCAATGTGTAGAGTACAGCTGTGGTTCTGGTAAAAAGAGTTTCAGTTGTCTCTCATTGCCAATTTGACCACTACTGTTGCTGACCTCAATGTCAGGGGTTTGAAATTTTAGCAAGTCTTGACCAGAAGACTGTCTTGCAAGTTGGTCAAGGATATTGTGGACATACCATTTAGCAAAAGAAACGACAGACCTCTGCAGTTTCTGCCCACAAAAATGTTATTCACAAGGAATTGCTCAGCCTGTGGCTATACAGTGGAACCTTGGTTCACAAACGCCTCTCATCACAAACAAATTGGTTCATGAACAATTTTTCTGTGCATAAAATATCTCTGGTGATGAACGGTGTCTCAAGTAATGAACACACAAGTCGGCAACAAGCTTGGAGTATCAATGGGAAAGCATTACTGGCTGAGTAGTTAGTTACTATGGTGATATCTATCTGTCTCTCACAAACAGTCTCTCTCTCTCACTGTATTTCTCTTTCAACATCTCATATGGGAAAATAGTTTCGAACAGCCTTCAGGAACAAATTAAGTTCATGTACCAAGGCTCCACTGTAGTAGAAGACATTTAATTAACCCTTTAGCATTTAAACCAGCTATATCTGGTCAGAATTGTCTCACCTCTTTCTGTTCAAACTGACCATAACCAGCTGCTTATACTTATGTTATAGTATTGTTCTCAAAATATATATAAAAATCTTGTAGGTTCGATATTATGTGAGATAAAGTGTTTACTATGAAAATACAATAGTATATATAGAGTAATGTAAATACTAAAGGGTTAAGGTGCTATACAATGGAATTGAACCAGAATCCACATCAAACTCCTTAACTACACAGTTATATAAAAAAAAAAGGAAAGGAGCCTGTTGTCAGATCAGATCAAGAAAATATTGATTCCATTGGGTTTTTTTTTCCATTGCTGATATAACTCATGGCAGAAGGAGCAACATCAAATTAAGTATTTTGCTCAGGAATACAACACACTGCCCACACAATGCAGGAATCAAACCCACAATATTGTGATTGTGGTTCAAATAACTTAACTACTAAGCACCTGAACCTTCATACATATGAAAAAAGTGGAGAAAAAAAAACAATATAAAGATATGAAAATACAACACAAAATTGTTAGGATTTCCTAAAACATGTGAAAATGTAACAAATAATAATTGTTTCTACTTTTGGCACAAGGCCAGCAATTACCACAGTGCATTACTGGTACTTTATTTTATAACTAGCAGAATGGCCCGGCGGTGCCCGGGATTTGCTCTCGGGTTCTTATATATTTGATATATATTTATCCTTATCGAGCCTCGTGAAATAAGTACGTTTGTTTATATTTTGTTATTGTGTATGCAAAAATATCTGTACACGAATATATAATTATATATATATATATATTAAAATAACAGATTAAAGTTTAAGCAAAGAATCGCTGCTTTCACCCTTAATGGGATCTTCTGAGACTAAAAAAAGCGATCTGTGAACGCAGAAGTAAATATTTCAAAAAACGTTACACACTATATATACACACACACTATATATACATATATACACACACAGTGTTATAATGTCGTAATGCAGACAGCCAGACATACAGACAGATATTATAAGGGTGGATTGGCAGTATCGGTAGAGGATCGGACGCTATGCTTTGTAGCAAAGAGTTACGGCCCTTTATGATTTGAGTTCAAATCCCGCCGAGGTTAACTTTGCCTTTCATCCTTATAGGGTCGATAAAATAAAGTACCAGTAACACACTGAGATAATTTCTGGCCTTGTGCCAAAAGTAGAAACAATTATAAGGGTGCAACGTTGTAGCTATGTATCTATCTAAAAAGAGACAGACTAAGAATTATAGAGAGAGATAGCTTTTTCGTCTAATGCGGTCCCTAGGGCATTGAAAATTTGAAATATTTTTTGCACAAAACACTCACACGACCATAAGTATTACATGTGTAAAGTTTGAAAACAATCGGTTGGGTGGTTCTCGAGTCAGAGAGACAGACAGCAGACAGACATTCTCTATTTTAGATATATAGATAATAATAATAATATATTTTGTCCTCTTGGGAGAATATTTGTAATATCACTAATGAATAGGGAAATGGTAAATATATACTTAACGATGTTAATTGATGTGCTAATGTTAACAGCTGATTACTTTTATTGTTGTCATCATCATCA
Organism: Eledone cirrhosa; assembly: GCA_964016885.1. Lineage (NCBI taxonomy): Eukaryota > Metazoa > Mollusca > Cephalopoda > Octopoda > Eledonidae > Eledone > Eledone cirrhosa. The sequence goes on along the minus strand of OZ024742.1, from coordinate 199,035,938 downwards.
TCATCATCATCATCACTGTCATCATTGTTCTCGGTCATTGGCGTCATAATTTATCATCATTACTGTCGTCCATCATCATCATCATCATCACCATCTTCACCCATTGCCATTACTGTTGCATCACTACCAACACCACCACCACCACAACCACAACCATCACCACAACCACCATCACCACCACCATCATTATGGTACTTTATTTTATCAACCTTGGAAGAATGAAAGACAAAGTAGACCTTGATGGGAATTGAAGTTAGAACATAAAGATCCCTAACAAAATACCACAAGGTATTTTGTTCAATGCTCTGATGATTCAGTCAATTTACCTCACCCGCCACCCCACCACTTTTTATAATATTGATTTCTACTATAGGCACAAGGCCAGCAAATTTTATCAACCCCTGTAAGGATGAAAGGCAAAGCTAACCCCGACAGGTTTTGAACTCAGACCATAAAGGGTTGTAACTATATGCCACAAAGCATGTTGTCTGATACTCAACCAATACTGCTAATCCACACAATGTCAGATTTTTAGGGTAAGAAGGATTAGTCAATTATGTTGACCCCAGTAATTTATTGACCTCAGGAATATACCTAAGTGGGATTTGAACTGAGAACATAAAAAGAAAAGAAAGACGCCCTCCCATCCTCTTCGGTCATGAACGACCATGGGATATGCACTCCGAAGCACATATCTGGGCAAGGTGATTTTATTTATTTTTTTTTTTTTTGTGGAAGACAGCAGTTGCCCATGCATACCAGCCTCCCCTCTCAATACCTCCAATGGTCTCCAAGGGAAAGGCAATGGTGGATACAGCTTAGCACAAGTGACATCATAACTCATTTCTACAACTGAGCAATGTGAAATAAAGTGTCTTGCTCAAGGACACAGCACACTGCCCGGTCCAGGAATTGAACTCACAACTGCACAATTGTTAGCTCAACTCTCTAACCACTGAGCTATGTGCCTTCACTGAGAACATAAAGGGCTGTAACTAACACCACAAGGTATTTTCTATGACAATCTAACAATTACATCAATTCATTGCCCTAGACTACTTCAGGTTGAGGATCCTCTACTAGAAATGCTGGAGACCAGAAGTGTTCCAAATGTTGGATTTATTTTCTGATTTTGGAATATTTGCATACATTGTCTTTCTTCTTCTTTGAATCCTGTCACTCCTAAGGGAGTCGTATAAGTGCTGTATTCATATATAGCATTTCTAGGGCATTTTCAAATTTGGTGGCGCCCATCTCTCCAGGTCTGAGTACAGCAGATTTCTTCTAGAGAATGGAAGTGAGAAAGAGATATAGAGGAAGAATCAACCCCAGTACTAGACTGGTACTTTTTTTATCGACCTTGAATGGGTGATCTCAGATACTTTGTCTACAGCATCTATAAAATGGGACATTTTTCGGGTGGAATCCAAGCTTAAATATGATATCCATTTAAATTTCATAATACAGCTTATACATACCTTGAAGGTAGCTATATATAAATTATAGATATCCTGAAGGCAGATGTATATATGAATTACATATATCCTAGTTGTAGTTGTTAATATAAATTACATATACCTTGAGGATAGGTATATATAAATTAGATATATCCTGTAGGTAGGTGTATATAAATTATATATACCATGAAGACAGTTATATATGAATTATATATACTCTGAAGATAGGTATATATAAATTATATATATCCTGAAAGTAGATGTATATAAATTATATATACCCTGAAGATAACTATGGACGGGGGGGGGGGGGGGGGGGGGGGACTGCACCTGATGTCCCCCCTCCACACACACATGTTCATTTCCCTGACATTTGAACATTATTCTATGTACTATACATGCACCTTTGATGAGTTGTAGTGCACCTGAGCACTGTACACAATAATTTCATTGGCAGTATCGGTAGAGGGTCGGAGGCCATGCTTTCCAGCATAGTTACGTCCCTTTACAATCTGAGTTCAAATCCCGCCGAGGTTGACTTTGCCTTTCATCCTTACGGGGTCGATAAAATAAAGTACCAGTAATGCACTGGGTAATTGCTGGCCTTGTGCCTAAAGTAGAAACAATTATATACATTACAAATACCCTGAAGATAGGTAAATTACCTATACCCTGAAGGTAGTTTTATATGAATTTTATATACGAGAAAGTCTTTCAGAATTTGGAATTTTGTATAAAGGATTCTTAACCCATAGCTTATCATCATCATCATCATCATCATTTTACGTCCGCTTTTCCCTGCTTACAAGGGTGGGACGGGAACTGATTCTGGCTTGATTTCTACAGCTGGATGCCCTTCCTAACACCAACCTCATTTACAGTGAGTGCTGGGTGCTTTTTTTCCGTGGTGCCTACACGTCCACTTTACAGTGTGGGCTGGGTGCTTTTTGCTGTGGCACCTCCATGACCACTTTGCAGTGGAATGATAGGGACCCCAGTCCTATCATCTCATTTCTACAGCTGAGTAAACTGGAGAAATGTGAAATAAAGTCTCTTGCTCAAGGACACAACACATCACCCGGTCTGAGAATTGAACTCAAAACCTTTTGATTGCAAGGCCAATGCTCTAACCACTAAGCCATGTGCCTCCATATATAAATGCTCTAACCACTAAGCCATGTGCCTCCATATATAAATGCTCTAACCACTAAGCCATGTGCCTCTATATATAAATTTGAGCAACTTCCGTCCGTCACAGAATGTGTATGTGTTTGTGTGAATATATGTGTGTAACAGGAAGGAAGGGGATGGTGAAAAAACTATAGCAAAACAGCGGCTGGTGTTCCATTTGCTATGCTGTGTCAGTGTGTGTGTTTGTGTAAATGTACGTGTGTATGAATGTATGTGTGTGTTTGTGTGAATGTATGTGTGTTTGTGTGATTGTATGTCTGTGAGTGTGTATTTTTGTAAGTGTATCTGTGTTTGCACATTTATATTTATATATTCATACATATAAATGTATGCATATGCACACACACACACACACACACACACATATACACATATGCATCAGTGTGTTGAAAAAAGTCCTAGTATTTTATAAAGCCAGGAAGGATGAAATGTTAAGTTGAACTCATCAGTATTTGAACTCAGAACATAACTGCTAGTCATTTTGTCTGATACTTGGACGGTATTTGGCCGAATCATGAGAGCGCCAGACAAAATGTTTTGTAATGTTTGGTTACAGCTCTTTACTTCTGAGTTCAAATCCCACCAAGATCAACTTTTTCTTTCACCTGTCTGAGGTTGATAAAATAAAGTACCGCTTATGTTCTGGGGTTGGTGTAACTCACCCTCCTCTCCACTCCCTTCAAATTGCTAAATTAGAAATCATCTATACACAATATAAAAGAGAGATGTTTGTTGGTTGATTCCTTCGCACATCACACAAAAACAAAAACTGACAATCGAAAAGTAAGTACAGCAATGAAATAAGGGTACATCCAGGAAGGTTTATTGATACTAATTTTATAAAATCAAAGAAGATGAAAAACATCCTGGGTAGGCTAACCAAGTTGACTGCTATTTCTAGCAGGTTGAGAATCAACCACAAGGGATTCTCTCTGCGTGTTTGTTGTCAGTGATGCTCGTATTTCGCTGCCAGCGTCTCCGATTCGAACGCACGTTTACACACACACATTCACGCACACACATTCACATGCACACACACATATACACAGATACATTTATATATAATTATCTATATATAATATGAAAGATTGGAACTGCCATCATCCTTTTGAGAAATGTAGACCCACTTCTTCTACGCAATGACACACGCTTTACAATTAGGCAGAAGATGAACCATCTCCTAGAGGTCACTATTCTTGGAGGCAATCATCAAGGAGAAAGTGCATTTGTTTCCAAAATTCCTCTCATCCCTTCCTCTACCAAGCTTCCATTCAAATTCTCAAGACTTCAGTTCCCCGTTAGAGCCAGTTTTGTTATGATAAAGCTCAGACTCAGAGTTTCAAAGTTGTAGAATTGAATACAAGAGAATCACTTTTTAGCCATGGACAGTTATATGTAGGTTGTTTACAAGTGGTAACATCTAGAAATCTTCATTTACTATGCACGAACGGTAAAACAAAGAATCTGGTATAATAATAATAATAATAATGAAATTATTGTGTACAGTGCTCAGGTGCACTACAACTCATCAAAGGTGCATGTATAGTACATAGAATAATGTACAAATGTCAGGAAAATGAACAGTGTATGAGTCATGATATAATAATAATAACAATAATGAAATATTGTGTACAGTGCCCAGGTGCACCACAACTCATAAAAAAAGTGCATGTACAGTACATAGGGCAATGCACAAACATCAGTAAAATGAAGAGTGCACGAGTCATGATACACACATGTGTGCATGTGTATGGAAGAGGTACATCAGGTGTAGTTTTGGCGTATTTCAGGAAGCATGAGTGTCTTAAAGGATGCAGTGTCTCGGCAGCTAACAACTGACGCAGGCAGTTTGTTCCATGCTTCAGCAACTCTGAGCATGAAAAAATGTCTACGAAAGTCATGGGAGCTGTGCTGTTTTCTGATCTTGTAGGCATGTCCACGTGTGTTAGACACATGGAGATCAAAGAGGCGCTCAGGGTTGCAATTGGCGAGATGGTTAATAACTTTGTGGGTATTCACCAAGTCCATTGCCAGACGTCGGAGCTTATGTCTGGAAGATTAACCATTTTTTTCCTTTTGTCATACACCCACACATCCACACACCACGGTTATGCCTCATACTGAAAACCAAACAACGCATGCAATACATTTGTTTTCTTTTCTACCTGTCTTTTCTTATCATCTGTTTACCTGGGCAAAGCTGGGTACCTCAGCTAGTTTTAAATAGAAAAATAATTTTGTCCAATACTCTACCAATTCTACCTATCCAGCAATAATCCAAGCAAGCTAATCACTTTCCAATATTGTTTATATTGATTTAACTACAGAAGCAAATATAGGTGGTGGTGGTGGTGACTGATGGTAGTAGCAGTAGTGGTGGTTATTATGATGCTGTTGATAAAGTTGGTTGTGATGGTGGGGCTAGTGGTGGTGGTGCTGGTGGTGCCGGTGGTGGTGGTTGTGGTGCTAGTGGTGGTGGTGAAGGTGGTGATGATGATCTTGTTGATAATATTGGTGGTGGCAATTGTGGTGATGTAAGTGGTGGTGGTGATGATAATGGTGGTGATCGTTGTGGTGATGGTGGTGGTGATGGTAGTGGTGGTGGTGATAATGGTGGTGATCGTTGTGGTGATGGTGGTGGTGATGGTAGTGGTGGTGATGATAATGCTGTTGATAATGTTGGTGGTGGCTGTGGTTGTGGTGATGGTGGTGGTTGTGAGAATGGTGATAGTCGTGGAGGTGATTGTCGTAATGGTGCTGTTGTCGTTGGTGGTGGTGGTGATGGTGGGGGTGGGGGTGGTGATGGTGGTAATGGTGTTGTTGTTGTTGGTGGTGATGGTGATGGTGGTAATGGTGTTGTTGTTGTTGGTGGTGATGGTGATGGTGGTAATGGTGTTGTTGTCGTTGTTGGTGGTGGTGATGGTGGTAATGGTGTTGTTGTTGGTGGTGGTGATGATGGTGGTCATGGTGTTGTTGTTGGTGGTGGTGGTGATGGTGGTAATGTTGTTGTTGTTGTTGTTGGTGGTGGTGGTGATGGTGGTAATGGTGTTGTTGTTGGTGGTGATGGTGGTAATGGTGTTGTTGTTGGTGGTGGTGGTGGTCATGGTGTTGTTGTTGTTGTTGGTGGTGGTGATGGTGGTAATGGTGTTGTTAAATAATAATAATAATAATAATAATAATAATGAAATTATTGTGTACAGTGCTCAGGTGCACTACAACTCATCAAAGGTGCATGTATAGTACATAGAATAATGTACAAATGTCAGGAAAATGAACAGTGTATGAGTCATGATATAATAATAATAACAATAATGAAATATTGTGTACAGTGCCCAGGTGCACCACAACTCATCAAAAAAGTGCATGTACAAACATCAGTAAAATGAAGAGTGCACGAGTCATGATACACACATGTGTGCATGCGTATGGAAGGGGTACATCAGGTGTAATTTTGGCGTATTTCGGGAAGCATGAGTGTCTTAAAGGATGCAGTGTCTCGGCAGCTAACAATTGACGCAGGCAGTTTGTTCCATGCTTCAGCAACTCTGAGCGTGAAAAAATGTCTACGAAAGTCATGGGAGCTGTGCTGTTTTCTGATCTTGTAGGCATGTCCACGTGTGTTAGACATATGGAGATCAAAGAGGCGCTCAGGGTTGCAATTGGCGAGATGGTTAAAAACTTTGTGGGTATTCACCAAGTCCATTGCCAGACGTCGGAGCTTCAATGAATCCATGCCCAGGGAAGCAAGGCGTTCAGAGTATGGTAGGTGTCTGATGGAGGGTATACGCTTGGTTGCACGTCTCTGAACAGTTTCCAGGAGGTCAATGTTCTGAGCAAGATAGGGGTTCCAGACTGATGATGCGAATTCCAAGTGTGGTCGTACCATAGCTGTATACAGTTTTAAATAGATGGCTGGAGAGCGGCTAACAAAGGTCTTGCTGAGTGATACCAAGACACCCTCGGCCTTCTTGACAATCTTAGAGACATGCTTTGTCCAACGCAAATCGTTGCTGACAGTAATGCCCAGGTCACGTTCACAAGAGGACTTTTTGATATCAGTGTTGTGGAGGGAGTATGTGGACGCTGGATTTTTCCTTCCAAAATGCATGGTGGTACACTTGTCCACAGCCAGCTTCAGTTGCCAGTCTGTGATCCATTGCTGCATTGTGTCCAGGTCTGATTGTAGGAAATAGTTGTAAATTGCAGGATCAGTCCTTTTGATTTCAAGGTACAGCTTGATGTCATCTGCATATTTCAGTACCGTGGCATTCTGTAAGTTGGCATTTATGTCATTAATATATGCCACAAACAAAACAGGACCAAGAACAGATCCCTGTGGTACACCAGATGACATCTCATATGGTGAAGAATGGTGTCCTAGAACCGTGACTACTTCTTTTCGGCTGAGAATGAAGGATTTCAACCAGTCGAAAAGATCATCCCTCACACCCATTGCAGAGAGTTTTGCCATAAGTCTTTTGTGTGGCACAGAATTAAAAGCCTTAGCAAAGTCAAGGTAAACAACATCCACCCATGAGCCGCTGTCAGTGATCTGGGTGATGTCCTCAAGGAACTCGATAAGCTGATCACAGCAGCTGGAGTTAGGGATAAATCCAAACTGTGAGGGCCGGATGAGGCTGTGAGAGCTCCAGAAGTTCCAAAGTGTTTCTCTGACACAGGATTCCATCAGTTTGGCCATACAGCTAGTAAGACTGACTGGACGATAGTTGACAGGTGACATGCGGTTGCCCTTTTTGAACAGGGGAATGACACTGGCAGTTTTCCACTGCTCCGGAGTAGCACCATTGTTGAGACAGTATTGAAAGAAGAAAGAAAGCTGGCGCAAAAGGAAATACCCGCCACGTTTGAGAAGCAGGTATGTCACACCATCAAGACCAGGGGAGGCATAGTTGCGCTTATTCTTAAGGTGACGTCGCAACATTGCAGGTGTAAATTCCATAGTTGTCATGGAATTTGATGTTAGAGATGGTGGAGATGGTACATTCTGGTTTTCAACAGTAAAAATACTTGCATAGCACTCAGCAATGAGTTCTGTGCATTCCTTGGGATCGTCAGTGATCTGGCTTGTGTGGGGATTACGAAGAGGACCAACTGGAGAGTGAGGTCTCTGCTTTGAATGAACATATTTCCAGAACACCTTACTGTCAGGATTGGTTGCGATGCACTGTTCAAATTCAAGCACTGCCTTCTTTGTCACTTGCTTGAGATGGTTAGAAGATTTATTCCGCTTTTTTCTGTTGGCATCTGATTTATGCAGTTTATATTCCCGTTCAGCGTTCCGACTTTCTTTCCTGGCAAGTTGGACCGCTGAAGTTTCCCAGATTGCACTTTTGGGGTGGTTATTTTTCCGCTTCCGTGGCACTGATGCTGCACACACTATCCATATTGAGTCCAGGATGCTCTGGAGTATAGAGTTCACATCTCCAGAGTTATACATCTCATGCCAGTTTGGGCGCTGAAGCTCAGTGCAGTACAAGTTCCAATCCGCCCTCTTCCAATCAAAACAAGCAGATTGGAGATGGCTCTGGTTTTTGTTGCTGCCCTCAAGTGCCAGATTGGCAATGATCATAGCATGATCAGAGTCGCCTAGAGGTTCCTCAGTAGTACAACTGATAACCACTTCAGCAGTAGTGGTGAAGATCAGGTCCAAAGTGTTGTCACCTCTTGTTGGAGAGGTGACTACTTGTGACCAGTTTGAGTCCAGCACTAGTTCAAGGAAATCGTTTGCACCTTGTGGCCAACGAAAGGTTTCCCAATCGATCTCAGGATGATTGAAGTCACCTGCAATAAACACATAAGTGGCTGTTTTCTTGGCAGCAACTCTGAGGATATCGCAAAGCTGTGTGTCCTGATGGTAGTTTGGGGGGCGATAAACAACACCAAGCAGAAGTGTTGACAAGGTCATACGTATGTCACAGAAAAAAACTTCTTCCTGTGATTCGTTCAAATCAACGCAAGGAATTACCGAAAAGTTCAAATCAACGCTGTTGTTGGTGGTGGTGTTGGTGGTAATGGTGTTGTTGTTGTTGTTGGAGGTGGTGATGGTGGTAATGGTGTTGTTGGTGTTGGTGGTAATGGTGTTGGTGGTGGTGGTGGTGATGGTGGTAATGGTGTTGTTGGTGGTGTTGGTGATGGTGGTAATGGTGTTGTTGTTGGTGGTGGTGGTAATGGTGTTGTTGTTGTTGTTGGTGGTGGTAATGGTGTTGTTGTTGGTGGTGGTGGTGATGGTGGTGATGGTGTTGTTGTTGGTGGTGGTGGTGGTAATGGTGTTGTTGTTGGTGGTGGTGGTGATGGTGGTAATGGTGTTGTTGTTGGTGGTGGTGGTGATGGTGTTGTTGTTGGTGGTGATGGTGGCAATGGTGTTGTTGTTGGTGGTGGTGGTGGTAATGCTGTTGTTGGTGGTGGTGGTGATGGTGGTAATGGTGTTGTTGTTGTTGGTGGTGGTGGTGGTAATGCTGTTGTTGGTGGTGGTGGTGATGGTGGTAATGGTGTTGTTGTTGGTGGTGGTGGTGATGGTGGTAATGGTGTTGTTGTTGTTGGTGGTGGTGGTGATGGTGTTGTTGTTGTTGGTGGTGGTGGTGGTAATGTTGTTGTTGTTGGTGGTGGTGGTGATGGTTGGGTGGTCTGTGTTGTTGGTGGTGGTGGTGATGATGGTGGTAATGTTGTTGTTGTTGGTGGTGGTGGTGGTAATGTTGTTGTTGTTGTTGGTGGTGGTGGTGATGGTTGGGTGGTCTGTGTTGTTGGTGGTGGTGGTGATGATGGTGGTAATGTTGTTGTTGTTGTTGGTGGTGGTGGTGGTAATGTTGTTGTTGTTGTTGGTGGTGGTGGTGATGGTTGGGTGGTCTGTGTTGTTGGTGGTGGTGGTGATGGTTGGGTGGTCTGTGTTGTTGGTGGTGGTGGTGATGGTTGGGTGGTCTGTGTTGTTGGTGGTGGTGGTGATGGTTGGGTGGTCTGTGTTGTTGGTGGTGGTGGTGATGGTTGGGTGGTCTGTGTTGTTGGTGGTGGTGGTGATGATGGTGGTAATGGTGTTGTTGTTGTTGGTGGTGTTGATGGTGGTAATGGTGTTGTTGGGTGTGGTGATGGTGGGATGGTCGGTGTTGGTGATGGTGGTGGTGGTAATGGTGTTGTTGGTGTTGGTGGTGGTGGTAATGGTGTTGTTGTTGTTGTTGGTGGTGGTGGTAATGGTGTTGTTGTTGTTGGTGGTGGTGATGTTGATAGTGTTGTTGGTGGTGGTGGTAATGGTGTTGTTGTTGTTGTTGGTGGTGGTGTTGATAGTGTTGTTGGTGGCATCGGCAGTGATGGAGGTCATGTTGTGGTTGGGGTATAGTAGTTTGTTTGGTTTTGTAATTAATTGATTTTTTTTGTCACGGTTTTTGTATTGTAATAGTATGAAAAAAATCAACATGGAACAACTACAACTACTACAACTACTACAACTACTACAACTACTACAACTACTACTACTACAACTACAACAACTACTACTACTACATCAACAACAACAATGATATCTACTACAACTACTACTGCTATTACTACTACCACTACCACCGCCACCACCACTTCAACTGCTACTACTATTACAACTACAACACCTACAACAACAACAACTACTACTACAACAACTACTACTACTACAACTACAAGAACGACAACTACTACTACTACATCAACAACAACAATGATAACTACTACAACTACTACTGCTATTACTACTACTACTACCACTGCCACCACCACTTCAACTGCTACTACTACTACTACTACAACAACTACAACTACTACTACAACAACTACTACTACTACAACTACAAGAACGACAACTACTACTACTACATCAACAACAACAATGATAACTACTACAACTACTACTGCTATTACTACTACTACTACTACTACTACTACTACTACTACTACTACTACTACTACTACTACTACTATTGCTGCTGCTGCTACTGCTGCTGCTGCTGATCTTGCAGATGTTCTTGCTGCAGTTGTTGCTGCTATCTGGAAAGGAAGTCAATGTCCATGTATGATCCCTGGGGATTTCACTAACATCAATGATGTTAGGAGCTGCAGTGAGATGTAGTATCTTCATAGTATATAGTTTATAGTGGTGAGGTCAGTAATATTTACTGGGGTGTTTAATATGTTGGGGTCAGTTGTGGCAGGAGTAAACACTACAATTAATATGTTGTGGTCAGTTGTGGCAGGAATAAACACTACATTTAATATGTTGTGGTCAGTTGTGGCAGGAGTAAACACTACATTTAATATGTTGGGGTCAGTTGTGGCAGGAGTAAACACTACAATTAATATGTTGTGGTCAGTTGTGGCAGGAATAAACACTACATTTAATATGTTGTGGTCAGTTGTGGCAGGAGTAAACACTACATTTAATATGTTGTGGTCAGTTGTGGCAGAAGTAAACACTACATTTAATATGTTGTGGTCAGTTGTGGCAGGAGTAAACACTACATTTAATATGTTGTGGTCAGTTGTGGCAGGAGTAAACACTACATTTAATATGTTGGGGTCAGTTGTGGCAGGAGTAAACACTACATTTAATATGTTGTGGTCAGTTGTGGCAGGAGTAAACACTACATTTAATATGTTGGGGTCAGTTGTGGCAGGAGTAAACACTACATTTAATATGTTGGGGTCAGTTGTGGCAGGAGTAAACACTACATTTAATATGTTGGGGTCAGTTGTGGCAGGAGTAAACACTATATTTAATATGTTGTGGTCAGTTGTGGCAGGAGTAAACACTACATTTAATATGTTGTGGTCAGTTGTGGCAGTAGTAAACACTACATTTAATATGTTGTGGTCAGTTGTGGCAGGAGTAAACACTACATTTAATATGTTGTGGTCAGTTGTGGCAGGAGTAAACACTACATTTAATATGTTGTGGTCAGTTGTGGCAGGAGTAAACACTACATTTAATTTGTTGGGGTCAGTTGTGGCAGAAGTAAACACTACATTTAATATGTTGTGGTCAGTTGTGGCAGGAGTAAACACTACATTTAATATGTCGGGGTCAGTTGTGGCAGGACTAAACACTACATTTAATATGTTGGGGTCAGTTGTGGCAGTAGTAAACACTACATTTAATATGTTGTGGTCAGTTGTGGCAGGAGTAAACACTATATTTAATATGTTGTGGTCAGTTGTGGCAGTAGTAAACACTACATTTAATATGTTGTGGTCAGTTGTGGCAGGAGTAAACACTACATTTAATATGTTGGGGTCAGTTGTGGCAGGAGTAAACACTACATTTAATATGTTGTGGTCAGTTGTGGCAGGACTAAACACTACATTTAATATGTTGGGGTCAGTTGTGGCAGGAGTAAACACTACATTTAATATGTTGTGGTCAGTTGTGGCAGGAGTAAACACTACATTTAATATGTTGGGGTCAGTTGTGGCAGGAGTAAACACTACATTTAATATGTTGGGGTCAGTTGTGGGAGGAGTAAACACTACATTTAATATGTTGTGGTCAGTTGTGGCAGGAGTAAACACTATATTTAATATGTTGTGGTCAGTTGTGGCAGGAGTAAACACTACATTTAATATGTTGAGGTCAGTTGTGGCAGGAGTAAACAATACATTTAATATGTTGTGGTCAGTTGTCGCAGGAGTAAACACTACATTTAATATGTTGGGGTCAGTTGTAGCAGGAGTAAACACTACATTTAATATGTTGGGGTCAGTTGTGGCAGTAGTAAACACTACATTTAATATGTTGTGGTCAGTTGTGGCAGGAGTAAACACTACATTTAATATGTTGTGGTCAGTTGTGGCAGGAGTAAACAATACATTTAATATGTTGGGGTTAGTTGTGGCAGTAGTAAACACTACATTTAATATGTTGTGGTCAGTTGTGGCAGGAGTAAACACTACATTTAATATGTTGTGGTCAGTTGTGGCAGGAGTAAACACTACATTTAATATGTTGGGGTCAGTTGTGGCAGAAGTAAACACTACATTTAATATGTTGTGGTCAGTTGTGGCAGGAGTAAACACTACATTTAATATGTCGGGGTCTGTTGTGGCAGGACTAAACACTACATTTAATATGTTGTGGTCAGTTGTGGCAGGAGTAAACACTACATTTAATATGTTGTGGTCAGTTGTGGCAGGAGTAAACACTATATTTAATATTTTGTGGTCAGTTGTGGCAGGAGTAAACACTACATTTAATATGTTGGGGTCAGTTGTGGCAGGAGTAAACACTATATTTAATATGTTGTGGTCAGTTGTGGCAGTAGTAAACACTACATTTAATATGTTGTGGTCAGTTGTGGCAGGAGTAAACACTACATTTAATATGTTGGGGTCAGTTGTGGCAGGAGTAAACACTACATTTAATATGTTGGGGTCAGTTGTGGGAGGAGTAAACACTACATTTAATATGTTGTTGTCAGTTGTGGCAGGAGTAAACACTATATTTAATATGTTGTGGTCAGTTGTGGCAGGAGTAAACACTACATTTAATATGTTGAGGTCAGTTGTGGCAGTAGTAAACACTACATTTAATATGTTGTGGTCAGTTGTGGCAGGAGTAAACACTACATTTAATATGTTGTTGTCAGTTGTGGCAGGAGTAAACACTATATTTAATATGTTGTGGTCAGTTGTGGCAGGAGTAAACACTACATTTAATATGTTGAGGTCAGTTGTGGCAGTAGTAAACACTACATTTAATATGTTGTTGTCAGTTGTGGCAGGAGTAAACACTACATTTAATATGTTGGGGTCAGTTGTAGCAGGAGTAAACACTACATTTAATATGTTGGGGTCAGTTGTGGCAGTAGTAAACACTACATTTAATATGTTGTGGTCAGTTGTGGCAGGAGTAAACACTACATTTAATATGTTGTGGTCAGTTGTGGCAGGAGTAAACACTACATTTAATATGTTGTGGTCAGTTGTGGCTGGAGTAAACACTACATTTAATATGTTGTTGTCAGTTGTGGCAGGGGTAAACACTACATTTAATATGTTGTGGTCAGTTGTGGCTGGAGTAAACACTACATTTAATATGTTGTGGTCAGTTGTGGCAGGAGTAAACACTACATTTAATATGTTGTGGTCAGTTGTGGCAGGAGTAAACACTACATTTAATATGCCGGGGTCAGTTGTGGCAGGAGTAAACACTACATTTAATATGTTGTGGTCAGTTGTGGCAGGAGTAAACACTACATTTAATATGTTGTGGTCAGTTGTGGCAGTAGTAAACACTACATTTAATATGTTGTGGTCAGTTGTGGCAGGAGTAAACACTACATTTAATATGTTGTGGTCAGTTGTGGCAGGAGTAAACACTACATTTAATATGTTGTGGTCAGTTGTGGCAGGAGTAAACACTACATTTAATATGTTGGGGTCAGTTGTGGCTGGAGTAAACACTACATTTAATATGTTGTGGTCAGTTGTGGCAGGAGTAAACACTACATTTAATATGTTGGGGTCAGTTGTGGCAGGAGTAAACACTACATTTAATATGTTGTGGTCAGTTGTGGCAGGAGTAAACACTACATTTAATATGTTGTGGTCAGTTGTGGCAGGAGTAAACACTATATTTAATATGTTGTGGTCAGTTGTGGCAGGAGTAAACACTACATTTAATATGTTGAGGTCAGTTGTAGCAGGAGTAAACACTACATTTAATATGTTGGGGTCAGTTGTGGCAGGAGTAAACACTACATTTAATATGTTGTGGTCAGTTGTCGCAGTAGTAAACACTACATTTAATATGTTGTGGTCAGTTGTGGCAGGAGTAAACACTACATTTAATATGTTGTGGTCAGTTGTGGCAGGAGTAAACACTACATTTAATATGTTGGGGTCAGTTGTGGCAGGAGTAAACACTACATTTAATATGTCGGAGTCAGTTGTGGCAGGAGTAAACACTATATTTAATATGGTGTGGTCAGTTGTGGCAGGAGTAAACACTACATTTAATATGTTGGGGTCAGTTGTGGCAGGAGTAAACACTACATTTAATATGTCGGAGTCAGTTGTGGCAGGAGTAAACACTATATTTAATATGTTGGGGTCAGTTGTGGCAGGAGTAAACACTACATTTAATATGTTCGGGTCAGTTGTGGCAGGAGTAAACACTACATTTAATATGGTGTGGTCAGTTGTGGCAGGAGTAAACACTACATTTAATATGTCGGAGTCAGTTGTGGCAGGAGTAAACACTACATTTAATATGTTGGGGTCAGTTGTGGCAGGAGTAAACACTACATTTAATATGTCGGAGTCAGTTGTGGCAGGAGTAAACACTATATTTAATATGGTGTGGTCAGTTGTGGCAGGAGTAAACACTACAATTAATATGTTGTGGTCAGTTGTGGCAGGAGTAAACACTACATTTAATATGTTCGGGTCAGTTGTGGCAGGAGTAAACACTACATTTAATATGTTGGGGTCAGTTGTGGCAGGAGTAAACACTACATTTAATATGTTGGGGTCAGTTGTGGCAGGAGTAAACACTATATTTAATATGTTGTGGTCAGTTGTGGCAGGAGTAAACACTACATTTAATATGTTGTGGTCAGTTGTGGCAGGGGTAAACACTACATTTAATATGTTGGGGTCAGTTGTGGCAGGAGTAAACACTACATTTAATATGTTGTGGTCAGTTGTGGCAGGAGTAAACACTATATTTAATATGTTGTGGTCAGTTGTGGCAGGAGTAAACACTACATTTAATATGTTGGGGTCAGTTGTGGCAGGAGTAAACACTACATTTAATATGTTGGGGTCAGTTGTGGCAGGAGTAAACACTACATTTAATATGTTGTGGTCAGTTGTGGCAGGAGTAAACACTACATTTAATACGTTGTGGTCAGTTGTGGCAGGAGTAAACACTACATTTAATATGTTGTGGTCAGTTGTGGCTGGAGTAAACACTACATTTAATATGTTGTGGTCAGTTGTGGCAGGAGTAAACACTACATTTAATATGTTGTGGTCAGTTGTGGCAGGAGTAAACACTATATTTAATATGTTGTGGTCAGTTGTGGCAGGAGTAAACACTACATTTAATATGTTGGGGTCAGTTGTGGCAGGAGTAAACACTACATTTAATACGTTGTGGTCAGTTGTGGCAGGAGTAAACACTACATTTAATATGTTGGGGTCAGTTGTGGCAGGAGTAAACACTATATTTAATATGTTGTGGTCAGTTGTGGCAGGAGTAAACACTACATTTAATATGTTGGGGTCAGTTGTGGCAGGAGTAAACACTACATTTAATACGTTGTGGTCAGTTGTGGCAGGAGTAAACACTACATTTAATACGTTGTGGTCAGTTGTGGCAGGAGTAAACACTACATTTAATACGTTGTGGTCAGTTGTGGCAGGAGTAAACACTACATTTAATATGTTGTGGTCAGTTGTGGCAGGAGTAAACACTACATTTAATACGTTGTGGTCAGTTGTGGCAGGAGTAAACACTACATTTAATATGTTGTGGTCAGTTGTGGCAGGAGTAAACACTACATTTAATACGTTGTGGTCAGTTGTGGCAGGAGTAAACACTACATTTAATATGTTGTGGTCAGTTGTGGCAGGAGTAAACACTATATTTAATATGTTGTGGTCAGTTGTGGCAGGAGTAAACACTATATTTAATATGTTGTGGTCAGTTGTGGCAGGAGTAAACACTACATTTAATATGTTGGGGTCAGTTGTGGCAGGAGTAAACACTACATTTAATATGTTGGGGTCAGTTGTGGCAGGAGTAAACACTACATTTAATATGTTGTGGTCAGTTGTGGCAGGAGTAAACACTACATTTAATACGTTGTGGTCAGTTGTGGCAGGAGTAAACACTACATTTAATATGTTGTGGTCAGTTGTGGCTGGAGTAAACACTACATTTAATATGTTGTGGTCAGTTGTGGCAGGAGTAAACACTACATTTAATATGTTCGGGTCAGTTGTGGCTGGAGTAAACACTACATTTAATATGTTGTGGTCAGTTGTGGCAGTAGTAAACACTACATTTAATATGTTGTGGTCAGTTGTGGCAGGAGTAAACACTACATTTAATATGTTGGGGTCAGTTGTGGCAGGAGTAAACACTACATTTAATATGTTGTGGTCAGTTGTGGCAGGAGTAAACACTACATTTAATATGTTCGGGTCAGTTGTGGCAGGAGTAAACACTACATTTAATATGTTGGGGTCAGTTGTGGCAGGAGTAAACACTACATTTATTATGTTGGGGTCAGTTGTGGCAGGAGTAAACACTACATTTAATATGTTGGGGTCAGTTGTGGCAGGAGTAAACACTACATTTAATATGTTGTGGTCAGTTGTGGCAGGAGTAAACACTACATTTAATATGTTGGGGTCAGTTGTGGCAGGAGTAAACACTATATTTAATATGTTGTGGTCAGTTGTGGCAGGAGTAAACACTATATTTAATATGTTGTGGTCAGTTGTGGCAGGAGTAAACACTACATTTAATATGTTGTGGTCAGTTGTGGCAGGAGTAAACACTACATTTAATATGTTGTGGTCAGTTGTGGCAGGAGTAAACACTATATTTAATATGTTGTGGTCAGTTGTGGCAGGAGTAAACACTACATTTAATATGTTGGGGTCAGTTGTGGCAGTAGTAAACACTACATTTAATATGTTGTGGTCAGTTGTGGCAGGAGTAAACACTACATTTAATATGTTGGGGTCAGTTGTGGCAGGAGTAAACACTACATTTAATATGTTGTGGTCAGTTGTGGCAGTAGTAAACACTACATTTAATATGTTGTGGTCAGTTGTGGCAGTAGTAAACACTACATTTAATATGTTGTGGTCAGTTGTGGCAGGAGTAAACACTACATTTAATATGTTGTGGTCAGTTGTGGCAGGAGTAAACACTACATTTAATATGTTGTGGTCAGTTGTGGCAGGAGTAAACACTACATTTAATATGTTGTGGTCAGTTGTGGCAGGAGTAAACACTACATTTAATATGTTCGGGTCAGTTGTGGCAGGAGTAAACACTACATTTAATATGTTGTGGTCAGTTGTGGCAGGAGTAAACACTACATTTAATATGTTGGGGTCAGTTGTGGCAGGAGTAAACACTACATTTAATATGTTGTGGTCAGTTGTGGCAGGAGTAAACACTATATTTAATATGTTGGGGTCAGTTGTGGCAGGAGTAAACACTACATTTAATATGTTGTGGTCAGTTGTGGCAGGAGTAAACACTACATTTAATATGTTGTGGTCAGTTGTGGCAGGAGTAAACACTACATTTAATATGTTGTGGTCAGTTGTGGCAGGAGTAAACACTACATTTAATATGTTGTGGTCAGTTGTGGCAGGAGTAAACACTACATTTAATATGTTGTGGTCAGTTGTGGCAGGAGTAAACACTACATTTAATATGTTGGGGTCAGTTGTGGCAGGAGTAAACACTACATTTAATATGTTGTGGTCAGTTGTGGCAGTAGTAAACACTACATTTAATATGTTGTGGTCAGTTGTGGCAGGAGTAAACACTACATTTAATATGTTGTGGTCAGTTGTGGCAGGAGTAAACACTACATTTAATATGTTGGGGTCAGTTGTGGCAGGAGTAAACACTACATTTAATATGTTGGGGTCAGTTGTGGCAGGGGTAAACACTATATTTAATATGTTGTGGTCAGTTGTGGCAGGAGTAAACACTATATTTAATATGTTGTGGTCAGTTGTGGCAGGAGTAAACACTACATTTAATATGTTGGGGTCAGTTGTGGCAGGAGTAAACACTACAATTAATATGTTGTGGTCAGTTGTGGCAGGAGTAAACACTACATTTAATATGTTGTGGTCAGTTGTGGCAGGGGTAAACACTACATTTAATATGTTGTGGTCAGTTGTGGCAGGAGTAAACACTACATTTAATATGTTGTGGTCAGTTGTGGCAGGAGTAAACACTACATTTAATATGTTGTGGTCAGTTGTGGCAGGAGTAAACACTACATTTAATATGTTGTGGTCAGTTGTGGCAGGAGTAAACACTACATTTAATATGTTGTGGTCAGTTGTGGCAGGAGTAAACACTACAATTAATATGTTGTGGTCAGTTGTGGCAGGAGTAAACACTACATTTAATATGTTGTGGTCAGTTGTGGCAGGAGTAAACACTACATTTAATATGTTGTGGTCAGTTGTGGCAGGAGTAAACACTATATTTAATATGTTGTGGTCAGTTGTGGCAGGAGTAAACACTACATTTAATATGTTGGGGTCAGTTGTGGCAGGAGTAAACACTACATTTAATATGTTGGGGTCAGTTGTGGCAGGAGTAAACACTACAATTAATATGTTGTGGTCAGTTGTGGCAGGAGTAAACACTACATTTAATATGTTGTGGTCAGTTGTGGCAGGAGTAAACACTACATTTAATATGTTGGGGTCAGTTGTGGCAGGAGTAAACACTACATTTAATATGTTGGGGTCAGTTGTGGCAGGAGTAAACACTACATTTAATATGTTGTGGTCAGTTGTGGCAGGAGTAAACACTACATTTAATATGTTGGGGTCAGTTGTGGCAGGAGTAAAAACTACATTTAATATGTTGGGGTCAGTTGTGGCAGGAGTAAACACTACATTTAATATGTTGTGGTCAGTTGTGGCAGGAGTAAACACTACATTTAATATGTTGTGGTCAGTTGTGGCAGGAGTAAACACTACATTTAATATGTTGTGGTCAGTTGTGGCTGGAGTAAACACTACATTTAATATGTTGTTGTCAGTTGTGGCAGGGGTAAACACTACATTTAATATGTTGTGGTCAGTTGTGGCTGGAGTAAACACTACATTTAATATGTTGTGGTCAGTTGTGGCAGGAGTAAAGACTACATTTAATATGTTGGGGTCAGTTGTGGCAGGAGTAAACACTACATTTAATATGTTGTGGTCAGTTGTGGCAGGAGTAAACACTACATTTAATATGTTGGGGTCAGTTGTGGCAGGAGTAAACACTACATTTAATATGTTGTGGTCAGTTGTGGCAGTAGTAAACACTACATTTAATATGTTGTGGTCAGTTGTGGCAGGAGTAAACACTACATTTAATATGTTGTGGTCAGTTGTGGCAGGAGTAAACACTACATTTAATATGTTGTGGTCAGTTGTGGCAGGAGTAAACACTACATTTAATATGTTGTGGTCAGTTGTGGCAGGAGTAAACACTACATTTAATATGTTGTGGTCAGTTGTGGCAGGAGTAAACACTACATTTAATATGTTGTGGTCAGTTGTGGCAGGAGTAAACACTACATTTAATATGTTGTGGTCAGTTGTGGCAGGAGTAAACACTACATTTAATATGTTGTGGTCAGTTGTGGCAGGAGTAAACACTACATTTAATATGTTGTGGTCAGTTGTGGCAGGAGTAAACACTACATTTAATATGTTGGGGTCAGTTGTGGCAGGAGTAAACACTACATTTAATATGTTGTGGTCAGTTGTGGCAGGAGTAAACACTACATTTAATATGTTGTGGTCAGTTGTGGCAGGAGTAAACACTATATTTAATATGTTGTGGTCAGTTGTGGCAGGAGTAAACACTACATTTAATATGTTGTGGTCAGTTGTGGCAGGAGTAAACACTACATTTAATATGTTGTGGTCAGTTGTGGCAGGAGTAAACACTACATTTAATATGTTGAGGTCAGTTGTGGCAGGAGTAAACACTACATTTAATATGTTGTGGTCAGTTGTGGCAGGAGTAAACACTACATTTAATATGTCGGGGTCAGTTGTGGCAGGAGTAAACACTACATTTAATATGTTGTGGTCAGTTGTGGCAGGAGTAAACACTACATTTAATATGTTGTGGTCAGTTGTGGCAGGAGTAAACACTACATTTAATATGTTGTGGTCAGTTGTGGCTGGAGTAAACACTACATTTAATATGTTGTTGTCAGTTGTGGCAGGGGTAAACACTACATTTAATATGTTGTGGTCAGTTGTGGCTGGAGTAAACACTACATTTAATATGTTGTGGTCAGTTGTGGCAGGAGTAAACACTACATTTAATATGTTGTGGTCAGTTGTGGCAGGAATAAACACTACATTTAATATGTCAGGGTCAGTTGTGGCAGGAGTAAACACTACATTTAATATGTTGTGGTCAGTTGTGGCAGGAGTAAACACTACATTTAATATGTTGTGGTCAGTTGTGGCAGTAGTAAACACTACATTTAATATGTTGTGGTCAGTTGTGGCAGGAGTAAACACTACATTTAATATGTTGTGGTCAGTTGTGGCAGTAGTAAACACTACATTTAATATGTTGTGGTCAGTTGTGGCAGGAGTAAACACTACATTTAATATGTTGTGGTCAGTTGTGGCAGGAGTAATCACTACATTTAATATGTTGTGGTCAGTTGTGGCAGGAGTAAACACTACATTTAATATGTTGTGGTCAGTTGTGGCTGGAGTAAACACTACATTTAATATGTTGGGGTCAGTTGTGGCAGGAGTAAACACTACATTTAATATGTTGGGGTCAGTTGTGGCAGGAGTAAACACTACATTTAATATGTCGGGGTCAGTTGTGGCAGGAGTAAACACTACATTTAATATGTTGTGGTCAGTTGTGGCAGGAGTAAACACTACATTTAATATGTTGTGGTCAGTTGTGGCAATAGTAAACACTACATTTAATATGTTGTGGTCAGTTGTGGCAGGAGTAAACACTACATTTAATATGTTGTGGTCAGTTGTGGCAGGAGTAAACACTACATTTAATATGTTGTGGTCAGTTGTGGCAGGAGTAAACACTACATTTAATATGTTGTGGTCAGTTGTGGCAGGAATAAACACTACATTTAATATGTCGGGGTCAGTTGTGGCAGGAGTAAACACTACATTTAATATGTTGTGGTCAGTTGTGGCAGGAGTAAACACTACATTTAATATGTTGTGGTCAGTTGTGGCAGTAGTAAACACTACCTTTAATATGTTGTGGTCAGTTGTGGCAGGAGTAAACACTACATTTAATATGTTGTGGTCAGTTGTGGCAGGAGTAAACACTACATTTAATATGTTGTGGTCAGTTGTGGCTGGAGTAAACACTACATTTAATATGTTGGGGTCAGTTGTGGCAGGAGTAAACACTACATTTAATATGTTGGGGTCAGTTGTGGCAGGAGTAAACACTACATTTAATATGTCGGGGTCAGTTGTGGCAGGAGTAAACACTACATTTAATATGTTGTGGTCAGTTGTGGCAATAGTAACACTACATTTAATATGTTGTGGTCAGTTGTGGCAGGAGTAAACACTACATTTAATATGTTGTGGTCAGTTGTGGCAGGAGTAAACACTACATTTAATATATTGGGGTCAGTTGTGGCAGGAGTAAACACTACATTTAATATGTTGTGGTCAGTTGTGGCAGGAGTAAACACTACATTTAATATGTTGTGGTCAGTTGTGGCAGGAGTAAACACTACATTTAATATGTTGTGGTCAGTTGTGGCAGGAGTAAACACTACATTTAATATGTTGTGGTCAGTTGTGGCAGGAGTAAACACTACATTTAATATGTTGGGGTCAGTTGTGGCAGGAGTAAACACTACATTTAATATGTTGTGGTCAGTTGTGGCAGGAGTAAACACTACATTTAATATGTTGTGGTCAGTTGTGGCAGGAGTAAACACTATATTTAATATGTTGTGGTCAGTTGTGGCAGGAGTAAACACTACATTTAATATGTTGTGGTCAGTTGTGGCAGGAGTAAACACTACATTTAATATGTTGTGGTCAGTTGTGGCAGGAGTAAACACTACATTTAATATGTTGGGGTCAGTTGTGGCAGGAGTAAACACTACATTTAATATGTTGTGGTCAGTTGTGGCAGGAGTAAACACTACATTTAATATGTCGGGGTCAGTTGTGGCAGGAGTAAACACTACATTTAATATGTTGTGGTCAGTTGTGGCAGGAGTAAACACTACATTTAATATGTTGTGGTCAGTTGTGGCAGGAGTAAACACTACATTTAATATGTTGTGGTCAGTTGTGGCTGGAGTAAACACTACATTTAATATGTTGTTGTCAGTTGTGGCAGGGGTAAACACTACATTTAATATGTTGTGGTCAGTTGTGGCTGGAGTAAACACTACATTTAATATGTTGTGGTCAGTTGTGGCAGGAGTAAACACTACATTTAATATGTTGTGGTCAGTTGTGGCAGGAATAAACACTACATTTAATATGTCGGGGTCAGTTGTGGCAGGAGTAAACACTACATTTAATATGTTGTGGTCAGTTGTGGCAGGAGTAAACACTACATTTAATATGTTGTGGTCAGTTGTGGCAGGAATAAACACTACATTTAATATGTCGGGGTCAGTTGTGGCAGGAGTAAACACTACATTTAATATGTTGTGGTCAGTTGTGGCAGGAGTAAACACTACATTTAATATGTTGTGGTCAGTTGTGGCAGTAGTAAACACTACCTTTAATATGTTGTGGTCAGTTGTGGCAGGAGTAAACACTACATTTAATATGTTGTGGTCAGTTGTGGCAGGAGTAAACACTACATTTAATATGTTGTGGTCAGTTGTGGCTGGAGTAAACACTACATTTAATATGTTGGGGTCAGTTGTGGCAGGAGTAAACACTACATTTAATATGTTGGGGTCAGTTGTGGCAGGAGTAAACACTACATTTAATATGTCGGGGTCAGTTGTGGCAGGAGTAAACACTACATTTAATATGTTGTGGTCAGTTGTGGCAATAGTAAACACTACATTTAATATGTTGTGGTCAGTTGTGGCAGGAGTAAACACTACATTTAATATGTTGTGGTCAGTTGTGGCAGGAGTAAACACTACATTTAATATGTTGGGGTCAGTTGTGGCAGGAGTAAACACTACATTTAATATGTTGGGGTCAGTTGTGGCAGGAGTAAACACTACATTTAATATGTTGTGGTCAGTTGTGGCAGGAGTAAACACTACATTTAATATGTTGGGGTCAGTTGTGGCAGGAGTAAACACTACATTTAATATGTTGTGGTCAGTTGTGACAGGAGTAAACACTACATTTAATATGTTGGGGTCAGTTGTGGCAGGAGTAAACACTACATTTAATATGTTGTGGCCAGTTGTGGCAGGGGTAAACACTACATTTAATATGTTGTGGTCAGTTGTGGCAGGAGTAAACACTATATTTAATATGTTGTGGTCAGTTGTGGCTGGAGTAAACACTACATTTAATATGTTGTGGTCAGTTGTGACAGGAGTAAACACTACATTTAATATGTTGTGGTCAGTTGTGACAGGAGTAAACACTACATTTAATATGTTGTGGTCAGTTGTGACAGGAGTAAACACTACATTTAATATGTTGTGGTCAGTTGTGGCTGGAGTAAACACTACATTTAATATGTTGTGGTCAGTTGTGGCAGGAGTAAACACTACATTTAATATGTTGTGGTCAGTTGTGGCTGGAGTAAACACTACATTTAATATGTTGTGGTCAGTTGTGGCAGGAGTAAACACTATATTTAATATGTTGTGGTCAGTTGTGGCAGGAGTAAACACTACATTTAATATGTTGTGGTCAGTTGTGGCAGGAGTAAACACTACATTTAATATGTTGTGGTCAGTTGTGGCAGGAGTAAACACTACATTTAATATGTTGTGGTCAGTTGTGGCAGGAGTAAACACTACATTTAATATATTGAGGTCAGTTGTGGCAGGAGTAAACACTACATTTAATATGTTGTGGTCAGTTGTGGCAGGAGTAAACACTACATTTAATATGTTGTGGTCAGTTGTCGCAGGAGTAAACACTACATTTAATATGTTGTGGTCAGTTGTGGCAGGAGTAAACACTACATTTAATATGTTGGGGTCAGTTGTGGCAGGAGTAAACACTACATTTAATATGTTGGGGTCAGTTGTGGCAGGAGTAAACACTACATTTAATATGTTGTGGTCAGTTGTGGCAGGAGTAAACACTACATTTAATATGTTGTGGTCAGTTGTGGCAGGAGTAAACACTACATTTAATATGTTGGGGTCAGTTGTGGCAGGAGTAAACTCTACATTTAATATGTTGGGGTCAGTTGTGGCAGGAGTAAACACTACATTTAATATGTTGTGGTCAGTTGTGGCAGGAGTAAACACTACATTTAATATGTTGTGGTCAGTTGTGGCAGGAGTAAACACTACATTTAATATGTTGGGGTCAGTTGTGGCAGGAGTAAACACTACATTTAATATGTTGGGGTCAGTTGTGGCAGGAGTAAACACTACATTTAATATGTTGTGGTCAGTTGTGGCAGGAGTAAACACTACATTTAATATGTTGTGGTCAGTTGTGGCAGGAGTAAACACTACATTTAATATGTTGGGGTCAGTTGTGGCAGGAGTAAACACTACATTTAATATGTTGGGGTCAGTTGTGGCAGGAGTAAACACTACATTTAATATGTTGGGGTCAGTTGTGGCAGGAGTAAACACTACATTTAATATGTTGTGGTCAGTTGTGGCAGGAGTAAACACTACATTTAATATGTTGTGGTCAGTTGTGGCAGGAGTAAACACTACATTTAATATGTTGGGGTCAGTTGTGGCAGGAGTAAACACTACATTTAATATGTTGTGGTCAGTTGTGGCAGGAGTAAACACTACATTTAATATGTTGGGGTCAGTTGTGGCAGGAGTAAACACTACATTTAATATGTTGGGGTCAGTTGTGGCAGGAGTAAACACTACATTTAATATGTTGGGGTCAGTTGTGGCAGGAGTAAAAACTACATTTAATATGTTGGGGTCAGTTGTGGCAGTAGTAAACACTACATTTAATATGTTGTGGTCAGTTGTGGCTGGAGTAAACACTACATTTAATATGTTGTTGTCAGTTGTGGCAGGGGTAAACACTACATTTAATACGTTGTGGTCAGTTGTGGCTGGAGTAAACACTACATTTAATATGTTGTGGTCAGTTGTGGCAGGAGTAAACACTACATTTAATATGTTGTGGTCAGTTGTGGCAGGAGTAAACACTACATTTAATATGTCGGGGTCAGTTGTGGCAGGAGTAAACACTACATTTAATATGTTGTGGTCAGTTGTGGCAGGAGTAAACACTACATTTAATATGTTGTGGTCAGTTGTGGCAGTAGTAAACACTACATTTAATATGTTGTGGTCAGTTGTGGCAGGAGTAAACACTACATTTAATATGTTGTGGTCAGTTGTGGCAGGAGTAAACACTACATTTAATATGTTGTGGTCAGTTGTGACAGGAGTAAACACTACATTTAATATGTTGTGGTCAGTTGTGGCAGGAGTAAACACTACATTTAATATGTTGTGGTCAGTTGTGGCAGGAGTAAACACTACATTTAATATGGTGTGGTCAGTTGTGGCAGGAGTAAACACTACATTTAATATGTTGGGGTCAGTTGTGGCAGGAGTAAACACTATATTTAATATGTTGTGGTCAGTTGTGGCAGTAGTAAACACTACATTTAATATGTTGTGGTCAGTTGTGGCAGGAGTAAACACTACATTTAATATGTTGTGGTCAGTTGTGGCAGGAGTAAACACTACATTTAATATGTTGTGGTCAGTTGTGGCAGGAGTAAACACTACATTTAATATGTTGTGGTCAGTTGTGGCAGTAGTAAACACTACATTTAATATGTTGTGGTCAGTTGTGGCAGTAGTAAACACTACATTTAATATGTTGGAGTCAGTTGTGGCAGGAGTAAACACTACAATTAATATGTTGTGGTCAGTTGTGGCAGTAGTAAACACTACATTTAATATGTTGTGGTCAGTTGTGGCAGGAGTAAACACTACATTTAATATGTTGTGGTCAGTTGTGGCAGGAGTAAACACTACATTTAATATGTTGTGGTCAGTTGTGGCAGGAGTAAACACTATATTTAATATGTTGGGGTCAGTTGTGGCAGGAGTAAACACTACATTTAATATGTTGGGGTCAGTTGTGGCAGGAGTAAACACTATATTTAATATGTTGTGGTCAGTTGTGGCAGGAGTAAACACATTTAATATGTTGGGGTCAGTTGTGGCAGGAGTAAACACTATATTTAATATGTTGTGGTCAGTTGTGGCAGGAGTAAACACTACATTTAATATGTTGTGGTCAGTTGTGGCAGGAGTAAACACTATATTTAATATGTTGTGGTCAGTTGTGGCAGGAGTAAACACTACATTTAATATGTTGTGGTCAGTTGTGGCAGGAGTAAACACTATATTTAATATGTTGTGGTCAGTTGTGGCAGGAGTAAACACTACATTTAATATGTTGGGGTCAGTTGTGGCAGGAGTAAACACTACATTTAATATGTTGGGGTCAGTTGTGGCAGGAGTAAACACTATATTTAATATGTTGTGGTCAGTTGTGGCAGGAGTAAACACTACATTTAATATGTTGTGGTCAGTTGTGGCAGGAGTAAACACTATATTTAATATGTTGTGGTCAGTTGTGGCAGGAGTAAACACTACATTTAATATGTTGTGGTCAGTTGTGGCAGGAGTAAACACTATATTTAATATGTTGTGGTCAGTTGTGGCAGGAGTAAACACTACATTTAATATGTTGGGGTCAGTTGTGGCAGTAGTAAACACTACATTTAATATGTTGTGGTCAGTTGTGGCAGGAGTAAACACTACATTTAATATGTTGTGGTCAGTTGTGGCAGGAGTAAACACTACATTTAATATGTTGTGGTCAGTTGTGGCAGGAGTAAACACTACATTTAATATGTTGGGGTCAGTTGTGGCAGGAGTAAACACTACATTTAATATGTTGTGGTCAGTTGTGGCAGGAGTAAACACTATATTTAATATGTTGTGGTCAGTTGTGGCGGGAGTAAACACTACATTTAATATGGTGTGGTCAGTTGTGGCAGGAGTAAACACTACATTTAATATGTTGGGGTCAGTTGTGGCAGGAGTAAACACTACATTTAATATGTTGTGGTCAGTTGTGGCAGGAGTAAACACTACATTTAATATGTTGTGGTCAGTTGTGGCAGGAGTAAACACTACATTTAATATGTTGTGGTCAGTTGTGGCTGGAGTAAACACTACATTTAATATGTTGTTGTCAGTTGTGGCAGGGGTAAACACTACATTTAATATGTTGTGGTCAGTTGTGGCTGGAGTAAACACTACATTTAATATGTTGTGGTCACTTGTGGCAGGAGTAAACACTACATTTAATATGTTGTGGTCAGTTGTGGCAGGAATAAACACTACATTTAATATGTCGGGGTCAGTTGTGGCAGGAGTAAACACTACATTTAATATGTTGTGGTCAGTTGTGGCAGGAGTAAACACTACATTTAATATGTTGTGGTCAGTTGTGGCAGTAGTAAACACTACATTTAATATGTTGTGGTCAGTTGTGGCAGGAGTAAACACTACATTTAATATGTTGGGGTCAGTTGTGGCAGGAGTAAACACTACATTTAATATGTTGGGGTCAGTTGTGGCAGTAGTAAACACTACATTTAATATGTTGTGGTCAGTTGTGGCAGGAGTAAACACTACATTTAATATGTTGTGGTCAGTTGTGGCAGGAGTAAACACTACTTTAATATGTTGTGGTCAGTTGTGGCAGGAGTAAACACTACATTTAATATGTCGGAGTCAGTTGTGGCAGGAGTAAACACTACATTTAATATGTTGTGGTCAGTTGTGGCAGGAGTAAACACTACATTTAATATGTTGTGGTCAGTTGTGGCAGGAGTAAACACTATATTTAATATGTTGGGGTCAGTTGTGGCAGGAGTAAACACTACATTTAATATGTTGTGGTCAGTTGTGACAGGAGTAAACACTACATTTAATATGTTGGGGTCAGTTGTGGCAGGAGTAAACACTACATTTAATATGTTGTGGTCAGTTGTGGCAGGAGTAAACACTACATTTAATATGTTGTGGTCAGTTGTGGCAGGAATAAACACTACATTTAATATGTTCGGGTCAGTTGTGGCAGGAGTAAACACTACATTTAATATGTTGTGGTCAGTTGTGGCAGGAGTAAACACTACATTTAATATGTTGGGGTCAGTTGTGGCAGGAGTAAACACTACATTTAATATGTTGTGGTCAGTTGTGGCAGGAGTAAACACTACATTTAATATGTTGTGGTCAGTTGTGGCAGGAGTAAACACTACATTTAATATGTTGTGGTCAGTTGTGGCAGGAGTAAACACTACATTTAATATGTTGTGGTCAGTTGTGGCAGGAGTAAACACTACATTTAATATGTTGTGGTCAGTTGTGGCAGGAGTAAACACTACATTTAATATGTTGGGGTCAGTTGTGGCAGGAGTAAACACTACATTTAATATGTTGGGGTCAGTTGTGGCAGGAGTAAACACTACATTTAATATGTTGGGGTCAGTTGTGGCAGGAGTAAACACTACATTTAATATGTTGTGGTCAGTTGTGGCAGGAGTAAACACTACATTTAATATGTTGTGGTCAGTTGTGGCAGGAGTAAACACTACATTTAATATGTTGGGGTCAGTTGTGGCAGGAGTAAACACTATATTTAATATGTTGTGGTCAGTTGTGGCAGGAGTAAACACTACATTTAATATGTTGTGGTCAGTTGTGGCTGGAGTAAACACTACATTTAATATGTTGTGGTCAGTTGTGGCAGGAGTAAACACTACATTTAATATGTTGTGGTCAGTTGTGGCAGGAGTAAACACTACATTTAATATGTTGTGGTCAGTTGTGGCAGGAGTAAACACTACATTTAATATGTTGTAGTCAGTTGTGGCAGGAGTAAACACTACATTTAATATGTTGTGGTCAGTTGTGGCAGGAGTAAACACTATATTTAATATGTTGGGGTCAGTTGTGGCAGGAGTAAACACTACATTTAATATGTTGTGGTCAGTTGTGGCAGGAGTAAACACTACATTTAATATGTTGTAGTCAGTTGTGGCAGGAGTAAACACTATATTTAATATGTTGTGGTCAGTTGTGGCAGTAGTAAACACTACAATTAATATGTTGTGGTCAGTTGTGGCAGGAGTAAACACTACATTTAATATGTTGGGGTCAGTTGTGGCAGGAGTAAACACTATATTTAATATGTTGTGGTCAGTTGTGGCAGGAGTAAACACTACATTTAATATGTTGGGGTTAGTTGTGGCACGAGTAAACACTACATTTAATATGTTGGGGTCAGTTGTGGCAGGAGTAAACACTACATTTAATATGTTGTGGTCAGTTGTGGCAGGAGTAAACACTACATTTAATATGTTGTGGTCAGTTGTGGCAGGAGTAAACACTACATTTAATATGTTGTGGTCAGTTGTGGCAGGAGTAAACACTACATTTAATATGTTGTGGTCAGTTGTGGCAGGAGTAAACACTACATTTAATATGTTGGGGTCAGTTGTGGCAGGAGTAAACACTATATTTAATATGTTGTGGTCAGTTGTGGCAGGAGTAAACACTACATTTAATATGTTGTGGTCAGTTGTGGCAGGAGTAAACACTATATTTAATATGTTGGGGTCAGTTGTGGCAGGAGTAAACACTACATTTAATATGTTGTGGTCAGTTGTGGCAGGAGTAAACACTACATTTAATATGTTGGGGTCAGTTGTGGCAGGAGTAAACACTACATTTAATATGTTGGGGTCAGTTGTGGCAGGAGTAAACACTATATTTAATATGTTGGGGTCAGTTGTGGCAGGAGTAAACACTACATTTAATATGTTGGGGTCAGTTGTGGCAGGAGTAAACACTACATTTAATATGTTGTGGTCAGTTGTGGCAGGAGTAAACACTACATTTAATATGTTGGGGTCAGTTGTGGCAGGAGTAAACACTATATTTAATATGTTGTGGTCAGTTGTGGCAGGAGTAAACACTACATTTAATATGTCGGGGTCAGTTGTGGCAGGAGTAAACACTATATTTAATATGTTGGGGTCAGTTGTGGCAGGAGTAAACACTACATTTAATATGTTGGGGTCAGTTGTGGCAGGAGTAAACACTATATTTAATATGTTGGGGTCAGTTGTGGCAGGAGTAAACACTACATTTAATATGTCGGGGTCAGTTGTGGCAGGAGTAAACACTATATTTAATATGTTGGGGTCAGTTGTGGCAGGAGTAAACACTACATTTAATATGTTGGGGTCAGTTGTGGCAGGAGTAAACACTACATTTAATATGTTGTGGTCAGTTGTGGCAGGAGTAAACACTATATTTAATATGTTGTGGTCAGTTGTGGCAGGAGTAAACACTACATTTAATATGTTGTGGTCAGTTGTGGCAGGAGTAAACACTACATTTAATATGTTGTGGTCAGTTGTGGCAGGAGTAAACACTACATTTAATATGTTGGGGTCAGTTGTGGCAGGAGTAAACACTATATTTAATATGTTGTGGTCAGTTGTGGCAGGAGTAAACACTACATTTAATATGTCGGGGTCAGTTGTGGCAGGAGTAAACACTATATTTAATATGTTGGGGTCAGTTGTGGCAGGAGTAAACACTACATTTAATATGTCGGGGTCAGTTGTGGCAGGAGTAAACACTATATTTAATATGTTGGGGTCAGTTGTGGCAGGAGTAAACACTACATTTAATATGTTGTGGTCAGTTGTGGCAGGAGTAAACACTACATTTAATATGTTGGGGTCAGTTGTGGCAGGAGTAAAAACTACATTTAATATGTTGGGGTCAGTTGTGGCAGGAGTAAACACTACATTTAATATGTTGGGGTCAGTTGTGGCAGGAGTAAACACTACATTTAATATGTTGTGGTCAGTTGTGGCAGGAGTAAACACTACATTTAATATGTTGTGGTCAGTTGTGGCAGTAGTAAACACTACATTTAATATGTTGTGGTCAGTTGTGGCAGTAGTAAACACTACATTTAATATGTTGTGGTCAGTTGTGGCAGGAGTAAACACTACATTTAATATGTTGGGGTCAGTTGTGGCAGGAGTAAAAACTACATTTAATATGTTGGGGTCAGTTGTGGCAGGAGTAAACACTATATTTAATATGTTGTGGTCAGTTGTGGCAGTAGTAAACACTACATTTAATATGTTGTGGTCAGTTGTGGCAGGAGTAAACACTACATTTAATATGTTGTGGTCAGTTGTGGCAGGAGTAAAAACTACATTTAATATGTTGGGGTCAGTTGTGGCAGGAGTAAACACTACATTTAATATGTTGGGGTCAGTTGTGGCAGGAGTAAACACTATATTTAATATGTTGTGGTCAGTTGTGGCAGGAGTAAACACTACATTTAATATGTTGTGGTCAGTTGTGGCTGGAGTAAACACTACATTTAATATGTTGTGGTCAGTTGTGGCAGGAGTAAACACTCCATTTAATATGTCGGGGTCAGTTGTGGCAGGAGTAAACACTACATTTAATATGTTGGGGTCAGTTGTGGCAGGAGTAAACACTACATTTAATATGTTGTGGTCAGTTGTGGCAGGAGTAAACACTACATTTAATATGTTGTGGTCAGTTGTGGCAGGAGTAAACACTACATTTAATATGTTGTGGTCAGTTGTGGCAGGAGTAAACACTACATTTAATATGTTGGGGTCAGTTGTGGCAGGAGTAAACACTACATTTAATATGTTGGGGTCAGTTGTGGCAGTAGTAAACACTACATTTAATATGTTGTGGTCAGTTGTGGCAGGAGTAAACACTACATTTAATATGTTGGGGTCAGTTGTGGCAGGAGTAAACACTACATTTAATATGTTGGGGTCAGTTGTGGCAGTAGTAAACACTACATTTAATATGTTGGGGTCAGTTGTGGCAGGAGTAAACACTACATTTAATATGTTGGGGTCAGTTTTTGCAGTAGTAAACACTACATTTAATATGTTGTGGTCAGTTGTGGCAGGAGTAAACACTACATTTAATATGTTGTGGTCAGTTGTGGCAGGAGTAAACACTACATATAATATGTTGTGGTCAGTTGTGGCAGGAGTAAACACTACATTTAATATGTTGGGGTCAGTTGTGGCAGGAGTAAACACTACATTTAATATGTTGTGGTCAGTTGTGGCAGGAGTAAACACTACATTTAATATGTTGTGGTCAGTTGTGGCAGGAGTAAACACTACATTTAATATGTTGTGGTCAGTTGTGGCAGGAGTAAACACTACATTTAATATGTTGGGGTCAGTTGTGGCAGGAGTAAAAACTACATTTAATATGTTGGGGTCAGTTGTGGCAGGAGTAAACACTATATTTAATATGTTGTGGTCAGTTGTGGCAGTAGTAAACACTACATTTAATATGTTGTGGTCAGTTGTGGCAGGAGTAAACACTACATTTAATATGTTGTGGTCAGTTGTGGCAGGAGTAAACACTACATTTAATATGTTGTGGTCAGTTGTGGCAGGAGTAAACACTACATTTAATATGTTGGGGTCAGTTGTGGCAGGAGTAAACACTACATTTAATATGTTGGGGTCAGTTGTGGCAAGAGTAAACACTACATTTAATATGTTGTGGTCAGTTGTGGCAGGAGTAAACACTACATTTAATATGTTGTGGTCAGTTGTGGCAGGAGTAAACACTACATTTAATATGTTGTGGTCAGTTGTGGCAGGAGTAAACACTACATTTAATATGTTGTGGTCAGTTGTGGCAGGAGTAAACACTACATTTAATATGTTGGGGTCAGTTGTGGCAGGAGTAAAAACTACATTTAATATGTTGGGGTCAGTTGTGGCAGGAGTAAACACTATATTTAATATGTTGTGGTCAGTTGTGGCAGTAGTAAACACTACATTTAATATGTTGTGGTCAGTTGTGGCAGGAGTAAACACTACATTTAATATGTTGTGGTCAGTTGTGGCAGGAGTAAAAACTACATTTAATATGTTGGGGTCAGTTGTGGCAGGAGTAAACACTATATTTAATATGTTGTGGTCAGTTGTGGCAGGAGTAAACACTACATTTAATATGTTGTGGTCAGTTGTGGCAGGAGTAAAAACTACATTTAATATGTTGGGGTCAGTTGTGGCAGGAGTAAACACTACATTTAATATGTTGTGGTCAGTTGTGGCAGGAGTAAACACTATATTTAATATGTTGTGGTCAGTTGTGGCAGTAGTAAACACTACATTTAATTTGTTGTGGTCAGTTGTGGCAGGAGTAAACACTACATTTAATATGTCGGGGTCAGTTGTGGCAGGAGTAAACACTACATTTAATATGTTGTGGTCAGTTGTGGCAGGAGTAAACACTATATTTAATATGTTGTGGTCAGTTGTGGCAGGAGTAAACACTATATTTAATATGTTGTGGTCAGTTGTGGCAGGAGTAAACACTACATTTAATATGTTGTGGTCAGTTGTGGCAGGAGTAAATACTATATTTAATATGTTGTGGTCAGTTGTGGCAGGAGTAAACACTACATTTAATATGGTGTGGTCAGTTGTGGCAGGAGTAAACACTACATTTAATATGTTGGGGTCAGTTGTGGCAGGAGTAAACACTACATTTAATATGTCGGGGTCAGTTGTGGCAGGAGTAAACACTACATTTAATATGTTGTGGTCAGTTGTGGCAGGAGTAAACACTACATTTAATATGTTGGGGTCAGTTGTGGCAGGAGTAAACACTATATTTAATATGTTGTGGTCAGTTGTGGCAGGAGTAAACACTACATTTAATATGTTGTGGTCAGTTGTGGCAGTAGTAAACACTACAGTTAATATGTTGGGGTCAGTTGTGGCAGGAGTAAACACTACATTTAATATGTTGTGGTCAGTTGTGGCAGGAGTAAACACTACATTTAATATGTTGGGGTCAGTTGTAGTAGGAGTAAACACTACATTTAATATGTTGGGGTCAGTTGTAGCAGGAGTAAACACTGCATTTAATATGTTGGGGTCAGTTGTGGCAGTAGTAAACACTACATTTAATATGTTGTGGTCAGTTGTGGCAGGAGTAAACACTACATTTAATATGTTGTGGTCAGTTGTGGCAGGAGTAAACACTACATTTAATTGTTTCTACTTTTGGCACAAGGCCAGCAATTATCCCAGTGTATTACTGGTACTTTATTTTATCGATCCCGTAAGGATGAAAGGCAAAGTTAACCTTGGGAGTAAACACTACATTTGATATGTTGTGGTCAGTTGTGGCAGGGGTAAACACTACATTTAATATGTTGGGGTCAGTTGTGGCAGTAGTAAACACTACATTTAATATGTTGTGGTCAGTTGTGGCAGGAGTAAACACTACATTTAATATGTTGTGGTCAGTTGTGGCAGGAGTAAACACTACATTTAATATGTTGTGGTCAGTTGTGGCTGGAGTAAACACTACATTTAATATGTTGTGGTCAGTTGTGGCAGGAGTAAACACTACATTTAATATGTCGGGGTCAGTTGTGGCAGGAGTAAACACTACATTTAATATGTTGGGGTCAGTTGTGGCAGGAGTAAACACTACATTTAATATGTTGTGGTCAGTTGTGGCAGGAGTAAACACTACATTTAATATGTTGTGGTCAGTTGTGGCAGGAGTAAACACTACATTTAATATGTTGTGGTCAGTTGTGGCAGGAGTAAACACTACATTTAATATGTTGGGGTCAGTTGTGGCAGGAGTAAACACTACATTTAATATGTTGGGGTCAGTTGTGGCAGTAGTAAACACTACATTTAATATGTTGTGGTCAGTTGTGGCAGGAGTAAACACTACATTTAATATGTTGTGGTCAGTTGTGGCAGGAGTAAACACTACATTTAATATGTTGGGGTCAGTTGTGGCAGTAGTAAACACTACATTTAATATGTCGGGGTCAGTTGTGGCAGGAGTAAACACTACATTTAATATGTTGGGGTCAGTTGTTGCAGTAGTAAACACTACATTTAATATGTTGTGGTCAGTTGTGGCAGGAGTAAACACTACATTTAATATGTTGGGGTCAGTTGTGGCAGGAGTAAAAACTACATTTAATATGTTGGGGTCAGTTGTGGCAGGAGTAAACACTATATTTAATATGTTGTGGTCAGTTGTGGCAGTAGTAAACACTACATTTAATATGTTGTGGTCAGTTGTGGCAGGAGTAAACACTACATTTAATATGTTGTGGTCAGTTGTGGCAGGAGTAAAAACTACATTTAATATGTTGGGGTCAGTTGTGGCAGGAGTAAACACTATATTTAATATGTTGTGGTCAGTTGTGGCAGGAGTAAACACTACATTTAATATGTTGTGGTCAGTTGTGGCAGGAGTAAAAACTACATTTAATATGTTGGGGTCAGTTGTGGCAGGAGTAAACACTACATTTAATATGTTGTGGTCAGTTGTGGCAGGAGTAAACACTATATTTAATATGTTGTGGTCAGTTGTGGCAGTAGTAAACACTACATTTAATTTGTTGTGGTCAGTTGTGGCAGGAGTAAACACTACATTTAATATGTCGGGGTCAGTTGTGGCAGGAGTAAACACTACATTTAATATGTTGTGGTCAGTTGTGGCAGGAGTAAACACTATATTTAATATGTTGTGGTCAGTTGTGGCAGGAGTAAACACTATATTTAATATGTTGTGGTCAGTTGTGGCAGGAGTAAACACTACATTTAATATGTTGTGGTCAGTTGTGGCAGGAGTAAATACTATATTTAATATGTTGTGGTCAGTTGTGGCAGGAGTAAACACTACATTTAATATGGTGTGGTCAGTTGTGGCAGGAGTAAACACTACATTTAATATGTTGGGGTCAGTTGTGGCAGGAGTAAACACTACATTTAATATGTCGGGGTCAGTTGTGGCAGGAGTAAACACTACATTTAATATGTTGTGGTCAGTTGTGGCAGGAGTAAACACTACATTTAATATGTTGGGGTCAGTTGTGGCAGTAGTAAACACTACATTTAATATGTTGTGGTCAGTTGTGGCAGTAGTAAACACTACATTTAATATGTTGTGGTCAGTTGTGGCAGGAGTAA
The DNA here is from genome assembly GCA_964016885.1 of Eledone cirrhosa. Taxonomy (NCBI): domain Eukaryota; kingdom Metazoa; phylum Mollusca; class Cephalopoda; order Octopoda; family Eledonidae; genus Eledone; species Eledone cirrhosa. The sequence goes on along the minus strand of OZ024742.1, from coordinate 198,999,275 downwards.
ACACTATATTTAATATGTTGTGGTCAGTTGTGGCAGGAGTAAACACTACATTTAATATGTTGTGGTCAGTTGTGGCAGTAGTAAACACTACAGTTAATATGTTGGGGTCAGTTGTGGCAGGAGTAAACACTACATTTAATATGTTGTGGTCAGTTGTGGCAGGAGTAAACACTACATTTAATATGTTGGGGTCAGTTGTAGTAGGAGTAAACACTACATTTAATATGTTGGGGTCAGTTGTAGCAGGAGTAAACACTGCATTTAATATGTTGGGGTCAGTTGTGGCAGTAGTAAACACTACATTTAATATGTTGTGGTCAGTTGTGGCAGGAGTAAACACTACATTTAATATGTTGTGGTCAGTTGTGGCAGGAGTAAACACTACATTTAATTGTTTCTACTTTTGGCACAAGGCCAGCAATTATCCCAGTGTATTACTGGTACTTTATTTTATCGATCCCGTAAGGATGAAAGGCAAAGTTAACCTTGGGAGTAAACACTACATTTGATATGTTGTGGTCAGTTGTGGCAGGGGTAAACACTACATTTAATATGTTGGGGTCAGTTGTGGCAGTAGTAAACACTACATTTAATATGTTGTGGTCAGTTGTGGCAGGAGTAAACACTACATTTAATATGTTGTGGTCAGTTGTGGCAGGAGTAAACACTACATTTAATATGTTGTGGTCAGTTGTGGCTGGAGTAAACACTACATTTAATATGTTGTGGTCAGTTGTGGCAGGAGTAAACACTACATTTAATATGTCGGGGTCAGTTGTGGCAGGAGTAAACACTACATTTAATATGTTGGGGTCAGTTGTGGCAGGAGTAAACACTACATTTAATATGTTGTGGTCAGTTGTGGCAGGAGTAAACACTACATTTAATATGTTGTGGTCAGTTGTGGCAGGAGTAAACACTACATTTAATATGTTGTGGTCAGTTGTGGCAGGAGTAAACACTACATTTAATATGTTGGGGTCAGTTGTGGCAGGAGTAAACACTACATTTAATATGTTGGGGTCAGTTGTGGCAGTAGTAAACACTACATTTAATATGTTGTGGTCAGTTGTGGCAGGAGTAAACACTACATTTAATATGTTGTGGTCAGTTGTGGCAGGAGTAAACACTACATTTAATATGTTGGGGTCAGTTGTGGCAGTAGTAAACACTACATTTAATATGTTGGGGTCAGTTGTGGCAGGAGTAAACACTACATTTAATATGTTGGGGTCAGTTGTTGCAGTAGTAAACACTACATTTAATATGTTGTGGTCAGTTGTGGCAGGAGTAAACACTACATTTAATATGTTGTGGTCAGTTGTGGCAGGAGTAAACACTACATATAATATGTTGTGGTCAGTTGTGGCAGGAGTAAACACTACATTTAATATGTTGGGGTCAGTTGTGGCAGGAGTAAACACTACATTTAATATGTTGTGGTCAGTTGTGGCAGGAGTAAACACTACATTTAATATGTTGGGGTCAGTTGTGGCAGTAGTAAACACTACATTTAATATGTCGGGGTCAGTTGTGGCAGGAGTAAACACTACATTTAATATGTTGGGGTCAGTTGTGGCAGGAGTAAACACTACATTTAATATGTTGTGGTCAGTTGTGGCAGGAGTAAACACTACATATAATATGTTGTGGTCAGTTGTGGCAGGAGTAAACACTACATTTAATATGTTGGGGTCAGTTGTGGCAGGAGTAAACACTACAATTAATATGTTGGGGTCAGTTGTGGCAGGAGTAAACACTACATTTAATATGTTGTGGTCAGTTGTGGCAGGAGTAAACACTACATTTAATATGTTGTGGTCAGTTGTGGCAGGAGTAAACACTACATTTAATATGTTGTGGTTAGTTGTGGCAGGAGTAAACACTATATTTAATATGTCGGGGTCAGTTGTGGCAGGAGTAAACACTACATTTAATATGTTGTGGTTAGTTGTGGCAGGAGTAAACACTACATTTAATATGTTGTGGTCAGTTGTGGCAGGGGTAAACACTACATTTAATATGTTGGGGTCAGTTGTGGCAGGAGTAAACACTATATTTAATATGTCGGGGTCAGTTGTGGCAGGAGTAAACACTACATTTAATATGTTGTGGTCAGTTGTGGCAGGAGTAAACACTACATTTAATATGTTGTGGTCAGTTGTGGCAGGAGTAAACACTACATTTAATATGTTGGGGTCAGTTGTGGCAGGAGTAAACACTACATTTAATATGTTGTGGTCAGTTGTGGCAGGAGTAAACACTACATTTAATATGTCGGGGTCAGTTGTGGCAGGAGTAAACACTACATTTAATATGTTGTGGTCAGTTGTGGCAGGAGTAAACACTACATTTAATATGTTGGGGTCAGTTGTGGCAGGAGTAAACACTACATTTAATATGTTGTGGTTAGTTGTGGCAGGAGTAAACACTACATTTAATATGTTGTGGTCAGTTGTGGCAGGAGTAAACACTACATTTAATATGTCGGGGTCAGTTGTGGCAGGAGTAAACACTACATTTAATATGTTGTGGTCAGTTGTGGCAGGAGTAAACACTACATTTAATATGTTGGGGTCAGTTGTGGCAGGAGTAAACACTATATTTAATATGTTGTGGTCAGTTGTGGCAGGAGTAAACACTACATTTAATATGTTGGGGTCAGTTGTGGCAGGAGTAAACACTACATTTAATATGTTGTGGTCAGTTGTGGCAGGAGTAAACACTACATTTAATATGTTGTGGTCAGTTGTGGCAGGAGTAAACACTACATTTAATATGTTGTGGTCAGTTGTGGCAGGAGTAAACACTACATTTAATATGTTGTGGTCAGTTGTGGCAGGAATAAACACTACATTTAATATGTCGGGGTCAGTTGTGGCAGTAGTAAACACTACATTTAATATGTCGGGGTCAGTTGTAGCAGGAGTAAACACTACATTTAATATGTTGTTGTCAGTTGTGGCAATAGTAAACACTACATTTAATATGTTGTGGTCAGTTGTGGCAGGAGTAAACACTACAGTTAATATGTTGGGGTCAGTTGTGGCAGGAGTAAACACTACATTTAATATGTTGTGGTCAGTTGTGGCAGTAGTAAACACTACATTTAATATGTCGGGGTCAGTTGTGGCAGGAGTAAACACTACAGTTAATATGTTGTGGTCAGTTGTGGCAGGAGTAAACACTACAGTTAATATGTTGTGGTCAGTTGTGGCAGGAGTAAACACTACAGTTAATATGTTGTGGTCAGTTGTGGCAGGAGTAAACACTACAGTTAATATGTTGTGGTCAGTTGTGGCAGTAGTAAACACTACATTTAATATGTCGGGGTCAGTTGTGGCAGGAGTAAACACTACATTTAATATGTTGTTGTCAGTTGTGGCAATAGTAAACACTACATTTAATATGTTGTGGTCAGTTGTGGCAGGAGTAAACACTACAGTTAATATGTTGGGGTCAGTTGTGGCAGGAGTAAACACTACATTTAATATGTTGTGGTCAGTTGTGGCAGGAGTAAACACTACATTTAATATGTTGGGGTCAGTTGTGGCAGGAGTAAACACTACATTTAATATGTTGTTGTCAGTTGTGGCAATAGTAAACACTACATTTAATATGTTGTGGTCAGTTGTGGCAGGAGTAAACACTACATTTAATATGTTGGGGTCAGTTGTGGCAGGAGTAAACACTACAGTTAATATGTTGGGGTCAGTTGTGGCAGGAGTAAACACTACATTTAATATGTTGTGGTCAGTTGTGGCAGGAGTAAACACTACATTTAATATGTTGGGGTCAGTTGTGGCAGGGGTAAACACTACATTTAATATGTTGGGGTCAGTTGTGGCAGGAGTAAACACTACATTTAATATGTTGTGGTCAGTTGTGGCAGGAGTAAACACTACAGTTAATATGTTGGGGTCAGTTGTGGCAGGAGTAAACACTACATTTAATATGTTGTGGTCAGTTGTGGCAGGAGTAAACACTACATTTAATATGTTGGGGTCAGTTGTGGCAGGAGTAAACACTACATTTAATATGTTGTGGTCAGTTGTGGCAGGAGTAAACACTACATTTAATATGTTGGGGTCAGTTGTGGCAGGGGTAAACACTACATTTAATATGTTGTGGTCAGTTGTGGCAGGAGTAAACACTACATTTAATATGTTGTGGTCAGTTGTGGCAGGAGTAAACACTACAGTTAATATGTTGGGGTCAGTTGTGGCAGGAGTAAACACTACATTTAATATGTTGTGGTCAGTTGTGGCAGGAGTAAACACTACATTTAATATGTTGGGGTCAGTTGTGGCAGGAGTAAACACTACATTTAATATGTTGTGGTCAGTTGTGGCAGGAGTAAACACTACATTTAATATGTTGGGGTCAGTTGTGGCAGGGGTAAACACTACATTTAATATGTTGTGGTCAGTTGTGGCAGGAGTAAACACTACATTTAATATGTTGTGGTCAGTTGTGGCAGGAGTAAACACTACAGTTAATATGTTGGGGTCAGTTGTGGTAGGAGTAAACACTACATTTAATATGTTGGGGTCAGTTGTGGCAGGAGTAAACACTACATTTAATATGTTGTGGTCAGTTGTGGCAGGAGTAAACACTACATTTAATATGTTGGGGTCAGTTGTGGCAGGGGTAAACACTACATTTAATATGTTGTGGTCAGTTGTGGCAGGAGTAAACACTACATTTAATATGTTGTGGTCAGTTGTGGCAGTAGTAAACACTACATTTAATATGTTGTGGTCAGTTGTGGCAGGGATAAACACTACATTTAATATGTTGTGGTCACTTGTGGCAGGAGTAAACACTACATTTAATATGTTGTGGTCAGTTGTGGCAGGAGTAAACACTACATTTAATATGTTGTGGTCAGTTGTGGCAGTAGTAAACACTACATTTAATATGTCGGGGTCAGTTGTGGCAGGAGTAAACACTACATTTAATATGTTGTGGTCAGTTGTGGCAGGAGTAAACACTACATTTAATATGTTGGGGTCAGTTGTGGCAGGGGTAAACACTACATTTAATATGTTGTGGTCAGTTGTGGCAGGAGTAAACACTACATTTAATATGTTGTGGTCAGTTGTGGCAGTAGTAAACACTACATTTAATATGTTGTGGTCAGTTGTGGCAGGGGTAAACACTACATTTAATATGTTGTGGTCAGTTGTGGCAGGAGTAAACACTACATTTAATATGTTGTGGTCAGTTGTGGCAGGAGTAAACACTACAATTAATATGTTGTGGTCAGTTGTGGCAGGAGTAAACACTACATTTAATATGTTGTGGTCAGTTGTGGCAGGAGTAAACACTACATTTAATATGTTGTGGTCAGTTGTGGCAGGAGTAAACACTACATTTAATATGTTGTGGTCAGTTGTGGCAGGAGTAAACACTACATTTAATATGTTGTGGTCAGTTGTGGCAGTAGTAAACACTACATTTAATATGTCGGGGTCAGTTGTGGCAGGAGTAAACACTACATTTAATATGTTGTGGTCAGTTGTGGCAGGAGTAAACACTACATTTAATATGTTGTGGTCAGTTGTGGCAGGAGTAAACACTACATTTAATATGTTGTGGTCAGTTGTGGCAGGAGTAAACACTACATTTAATATGTTGTGGTCAGTTGTGGCAGGAGTAAACACTACATTTAATATGTTGGGGTCAGTTGTGGCAGGAGTAAACACTACATTTAATATGTTGTGGTCAGTTGTGGCAGGAGTAAACACTACATTTAATATGTTGTGGTCAGTTGTGGCAGGAGTAAACACTACATTTAATATGTTGTGGTCAGTTGTGGCAGTAGTAAACACTACATTTAATATGTCGGGGTCAGTTGTGGCAGGAGTAAACACTACATTTAATATGTTGTGGTCACTTGTGGCAGGAGTAAACACTACATTTAATATGTTGTGGTCAGTTGTGGTAGGAGTAAACACTACATTTAATATGTTGGGGTCAGTTGTGGCAGGAGTAAACACTACATTTAATATGTTGGGGTCAGTTGTGGCAGTAGTAAACACTACATTTAATATGTCGGGGTCAGTTGTGGCAGGAGTAAACACTACATTTAATATGTTGGGGTCAGTTGTGGCAGGAGTAAACACTACATTTAATATGTTGTGGTCAGTTGTGGCAGGAGTAAACACTACATATAATATGTTGTGGTCAGTTGTGGCAGGAGTAAACACTACATTTAATATGTTGGGGTCAGTTGTGGCAGGAGTAAACACTACATTTAATATGTTGGGGTCAGTTGTGGCAGGAGTAAACACTACATTTAATATGTTGGGGTCAGTTGTGGCAGGAGTAAACACTACATTTAATATGTTGTGGTCAGTTGTGACAGGAGTAAACACTACATTTAATATGTTGTGGTCAGTTGTGGCAGGAGTAAACACTATATTTAATATGTTGGGGTCAGTTGTGGCAGGAGTAAACACTACATTTAATATGTTGGGGTCAGTTGTGGCAGGAGTAAACACTACATTTAATATGTTGTGGTCAGTTGTGGCAGGAGTAAACACTACATTTAATATGTTGTGGTTAGTTGTGGCAGGAGTAAACACTACATTTAATATGTTGTGGTCAGTTGTGGCAGGAGTAAACACTACATTTAATATGTCGGGGTCAGTTGTGGCAGGAGTAAACACTACATTTAATATGTTGTGGTCAGTTGTGGCAGGAGTAAACACTACATTTAATATGTTGGGGTCAGTTGTGGCAGGAGTAAACACTATATTTAATATGTTGTGGTCAGTTGTGGCAGGAGTAAACACTACATTTAATATGTTGGGGTCAGTTGTGGCAGGAGTAAACACTACATTTAATATGTTGTGGTCAGTTGTGGCAGGAGTAAACACTACATTTAATATGTTGTGGTCAGTTGTGGCAGGAGTAAACACTACATTTAATATGTTGTGGTCAGTTGTGGCAGGAGTAAACACTACATTTAATATGTTGTGGTCAGTTGTGGCAGGAATAAACACTACATTTAATATGTCGGGGTCAGTTGTGGCAGTAGTAAACACTACATTTAATATGTCGGGGTCAGTTGTGGCAGGAGTAAACACTACATTTAATATGTTGTTGTCAGTTGTGGCAATAGTAAACACTACATTTAATATGTTGTGGTCAGTTGTGGCAGGAGTAAACACTACAGTTAATATGTTGGGGTCAGTTGTGGCAGGAGTAAACACTACATTTAATATGTTGTGGTCAGTTGTGGCAGTAGTAAACACTACATTTAATATGTCGGGGTCAGTTGTGGCAGGAGTAAACACTACAGTTAATATGTTGTGGTCAGTTGTGGCAGGAGTAAACACTACAGTTAATATGTTGTGGTCAGTTGTGGCAGGAGTAAACACTACAGTTAATATGTTGTGGTCAGTTGTGGCAGGAGTAAACACTACAGTTAATATGTTGTGGTCAGTTGTGGCAGTAGTAAACACTACATTTAATATGTCGGGGTCAGTTGTGGCAGGAGTAAACACTACATTTAATATGTTGTTGTCAGTTGTGGCAATAGTAAACACTACATTTAATATGTTGTGGTCAGTTGTGGCAGGAGTAAACACTACAGTTAATATGTTGGGGTCAGTTGTGGCAGGAGTAAACACTACATTTAATATGTTGTGGTCAGTTGTGGCAGGAGTAAACACTACATTTAATATGTTGGGGTCAGTTGTGGCAGGAGTAAACACTACATTTAATATGTTGTTGTCAGTTGTGGCAATAGTAAACACTACATTTAATATGTTGTGGTCAGTTGTGGCAGGAGTAAACACTACATTTAATATGTTGGGGTCAGTTGTGGCAGGAGTAAACACTACAGTTAATATGTTGGGGTCAGTTGTGGCAGGAGTAAACACTACATTTAATATGTTGTGGTCAGTTGTGGCAGGAGTAAACACTACATTTAATATGTTGGGGTCAGTTGTGGCAGGGGTAAACACTACATTTAATATGTTGGGGTCAGTTGTGGCAGGAGTAAACACTACATTTAATATGTTGTGGTCAGTTGTGGCAGGAGTAAACACTACAGTTAATATGTTGGGGTCAGTTGTGGCAGGAGTAAACACTACATTTAATATGTTGTGGTCAGTTGTGGCAGGAGTAAACACTACATTTAATATGTTGGGGTCAGTTGTGGCAGGAGTAAACACTACATTTAATATGTTGTGGTCAGTTGTGGCAGGAGTAAACACTACATTTAATATGTTGGGGTCAGTTGTGGCAGGGGTAAACACTACATTTAATATGTTGTGGTCAGTTGTGGCAGGAGTAAACACTACATTTAATATGTTGTGGTCAGTTGTGGCAGGAGTAAACACTACAGTTAATATGTTGGGGTCAGTTGTGGCAGGAGTAAACACTACATTTAATATGTTGTGGTCAGTTGTGGCAGGAGTAAACACTACATTTAATATGTTGGGGTCAGTTGTGGCAGGAGTAAACACTACATTTAATATGTTGTGGTCAGTTGTGGCAGGAGTAAACACTACATTTAATATGTTGGGGTCAGTTGTGGCAGGGGTAAACACTACATTTAATATGTTGTGGTCAGTTGTGGCAGGAGTAAACACTACATTTAATATGTTGTGGTCAGTTGTGGCAGGAGTAAACACTACAGTTAATATGTTGGGGTCAGTTGTGGTAGGAGTAAACACTACATTTAATATGTTGGGGTCAGTTGTGGCAGGAGTAAACACTACATTTAATATGTTGTGGTCAGTTGTGGCAGGAGTAAACACTACATTTAATATGTTGGGGTCAGTTGTGGCAGGGGTAAACACTACATTTAATATGTTGTGGTCAGTTGTGGCAGGAGTAAACACTACATTTAATATGTTGTTGTCAGTTGTGGCAATAGTAAACACTACATTTAATATGTTGTGGTCAGTTGTGGCAGGAGTAAACACTACAGTTAATATGTTGGGGTCAGTTGTGGCAGGAGTAAACACTACATTTAATATGTTGTGGTCAGTTGTGGCAGGAGTAAACACTACATTTAATATGTTGGGGTCAGTTGTGGCAGGAGTAAACACTACATTTAATATGTTGTTGTCAGTTGTGGCAATAGTAAACACTACATTTAATATGTTGTGGTCAGTTGTGGCAGGAGTAAACACTACATTTAATATGTTGGGGTCAGTTGTGGCAGGAGTAAACACTACAGTTAATATGTTGGGGTCAGTTGTGGCAGGAGTAAACACTACATTTAATATGTTGTGGTCAGTTGTGGCAGGAGTAAACACTACATTTAATATGTTGGGGTCAGTTGTGGCAGGGGTAAACACTACATTTAATATGTTGGGGTCAGTTGTGGCAGGAGTAAACACTACATTTAATATGTTGTGGTCAGTTGTGGCAGGAGTAAACACTACAGTTAATATGTTGGGGTCAGTTGTGGCAGGAGTAAACACTACATTTAATATGTTGTGGTCAGTTGTGGCAGGAGTAAACACTACATTTAATATGTTGGGGTCAGTTGTGGCAGGAGTAAACACTACATTTAATATGTTGTGGTCAGTTGTGGCAGGAGTAAACACTACATTTAATATGTTGGGGTCAGTTGTGGCAGGGGTAAACACTACATTTAATATGTTGTGGTCAGTTGTGGCAGGAGTAAACACTACATTTAATATGTTGTGGTCAGTTGTGGCAGGAGTAAACACTACAGTTAATATGTTGGGGTCAGTTGTGGCAGGAGTAAACACTACATTTAATATGTTGTGGTCAGTTGTGGCAGGAGTAAACACTACATTTAATATGTTGGGGTCAGTTGTGGCAGGAGTAAACACTACATTTAATATGTTGTGGTCAGTTGTGGCAGGAGTAAACACTACATTTAATATGTTGGGGTCAGTTGTGGCAGGGGTAAACACTACATTTAATATGTTGTGGTCAGTTGTGGCAGGAGTAAACACTACATTTAATATGTTGTGGTCAGTTGTGGCAGGAGTAAACACTACAGTTAATATGTTGGGGTCAGTTGTGGTAGGAGTAAACACTACATTTAATATGTTGGGGTCAGTTGTGGCAGGAGTAAACACTACATTTAATATGTTGTGGTCAGTTGTGGCAGGAGTAAACACTACATTTAATATGTTGGGGTCAGTTGTGGCAGGGGTAAACACTACATTTAATATGTTGTGGTCAGTTGTGGCAGGAGTAAACACTACATTTAATATGTTGTGGTCAGTTGTGGCAGTAGTAAACACTACATTTAATATGTTGTGGTCAGTTGTGGCAGGGATAAACACTACATTTAATATGTTGTGGTCACTTGTGGCAGGAGTAAACACTACATTTAATATGTTGTGGTCAGTTGTGGCAGGAGTAAACACTACATTTAATATGTTGTGGTCAGTTGTGGCAGTAGTAAACACTACATTTAATATGTCGGGGTCAGTTGTGGCAGGAGTAAACACTACATTTAATATGTTGTGGTCAGTTGTGGCAGGAGTAAACACTACATTTAATATGTTGGGGTCAGTTGTGGCAGGGGTAAACACTACATTTAATATGTTGTGGTCAGTTGTGGCAGGAGTAAACACTACATTTAATATGTTGTGGTCAGTTGTGGCAGTAGTAAACACTACATTTAATATGTTGTGGTCAGTTGTGGCAGGGGTAAACACTACATTTAATATGTTGTGGTCAGTTGTGGCAGGAGTAAACACTACATTTAATATGTTGTGGTCAGTTGTGGCAGGAGTAAACACTACAATTAATATGTTGTGGTCAGTTGTGGCAGGAGTAAACACTACATTTAATATGTTGTGGTCAGTTGTGGCAGGAGTAAACACTACATTTAATATGTTGTGGTCAGTTGTGGCAGGAGTAAACACTACATTTAATATGTTGTGGTCAGTTGTGGCAGGAGTAAACACTACATTTAATATGTTGTGGTCAGTTGTGGCAGTAGTAAACACTACATTTAATATGTCGGGGTCAGTTGTGGCAGGAGTAAACACTACATTTAATATGTTGTGGTCAGTTGTGGCAGGAGTAAACACTACATTTAATATGTTGTGGTCAGTTGTGGCAGGAGTAAACACTACATTTAATATGTTGTGGTCAGTTGTGGCAGGAGTAAACACTACATTTAATATGTTGTGGTCAGTTGTGGCAGGAGTAAACACTACATTTAATATGTTGGGGTCAGTTGTGGCAGGAGTAAACACTACATTTAATATGTTGTGGTCAGTTGTGGCAGGAGTAAACACTACATTTAATATGTTGTGGTCAGTTGTGGCAGGAGTAAACACTACATTTAATATGTTGTGGTCAGTTGTGGCAGTAGTAAACACTACATTTAATATGTCGGGGTCAGTTGTGGCAGGAGTAAACACTACATTTAATATGTTGTGGTCACTTGTGGCAGGAGTAAACACTACATTTAATATGTTGTGGTCAGTTGTGGTAGGAGTAAACACTACATTTAATATGTTGGGGTCAGTTGTGGCAGGAGTAAACACTACATTTAATATGTTGGGGTCAGTTGTGGCAGTAGTAAACACTACATTTAATATGTCGGGGTCAGTTGTGGCAGGAGTAAACACTACATTTAATATGTTGGGGTCAGTTGTGGCAGGAGTAAACACTACATTTAATATGTTGTGGTCAGTTGTGGCAGGAGTAAACACTACATATAATATGTTGTGGTCAGTTGTGGCAGGAGTAAACACTACATTTAATATGTTGGGGTCAGTTGTGGCAGGAGTAAACACTACATTTAATATGTTGGGGTCAGTTGTGGCAGGAGTAAACACTACATTTAATATGTTGGGGTCAGTTGTGGCAGGAGTAAACACTACATTTAATATGTTGTGGTCAGTTGTGACAGGAGTAAACACTACATTTAATATGTTGTGGTCAGTTGTGGCAGGAGTAAACACTATATTTAATATGTTGGGGTCAGTTGTGGCAGGAGTAAACACTACATTTAATATGTTGGGGTCAGTTGTGGCAGGAGTAAACACTACATTTAATATGTTGTGGTCAGTTGTGGCAGGAGTAAACACTACATTTAATATGTTGTGGTCAGTTGTGGCAGGAGTAAACACTACATTTAATATGTTGTGGTCAGTTGTGGCAGTAGTAAACACTACATTTAATATGTTGTGGTCAGTTGTGGCAGGAGTAAACACTACATTTAATATGTTGGGGTCAGTTGTGGCAGGAGTAAACACTACATTTAATATGTTGTGGTCAGTTGTGGCAGGAGTAAACACTACATTTAATATGTTGTGGTTAGTTGTGGCAGGAGTAAACACTACATTTAATATGTTGGGGTCAGTTGTGGCAGGAGTAAACACTACATTTAATATGTTGTGGTCAGTTGTGGCAGGAGTAAACACTACATTTAATATGTTGTGGTCAGTTGTGGCAGGAGTAAACACTACATTTAATATGTTGGGGTCAGTTGTGGCAGGAGTAAACACTACATTTAATATGTTGGGGTCAGTTGTGGCAAGAGTAAACACTACATTTAATATGTTGTGGTCAGTTGTGGCAGGAGTAAACACTACATTTAATATGTTGTGGTCAGTTGTGGCAGGAGTAAACACTACATTTAATATGTTGTGGTCAGTTGTGGCAGGAGTAAACACTACATTTAATATGTTGTGGTCAGTTGTGGCAGTAGTAAACACTACATTTAATATGTTGTGGTCAGTTGTGGCAGGAGTAAACACTACATTTAATATGTTGGGGTCAGTTGTGGCAATAGTAAACACTACATTTAATATGTTGTGGTCAGTTGTGGCAGTAGTAAACACTACATTTAATATGTTGTGGTCAGTTGTGGCAGGGGTAAACACTACATTTAATATGTTGTGGTCACTTGTGGCAGGAGTAAACACTACATTTAATATGTTGTGGTCAGTTGTGGCAGGAGTAAACACTACATTTAATATGTTGTGGTCAGTTGTGGCAGTAGTAAACACTACATTTAATATGTCGGGGTCAGTTGTGGCAGGAGTAAACACTACATTTAATATGTTGTGGTCAGTTGTGGCAGGAGTAAACACTACATTTAATATGTTGGGGTCAGTTGTGGCAGGGGTAAACACTACATTTAATATGTTGTGGTCAGTTGTGGCAGGAGTAAACACTACATTTAATATGTTGTGGTCAGTTGTGGCAGTAGTAAACACTACATTTAATATGTTGTGGTCAGTTGTGGCAGGGGTAAACACTACATTTAATATGTTGTGGTCAGTTGTGGCAGGAGTAAACACTACATTTAATATGTTGTGGTCAGTTGTGGCAGGAGTAAACACTACAATTAATATGTTGTGGTCAGTTGTGGCAGGAGTAAACACTACATTTAATATGTTGTGGTCAGTTGTGGCAGGAGTAAACACTACATTTAATATGTTGTGGTCAGTTGTGGCAGGAGTAAACACTACATTTAATATGTTGGGGTCAGTTGTGGCAGGAGTAAACACTACATTTAATATGTTGTGGTCAGTTGTGGCAGTAGTAAACACTACATTTAATATGTTGTGGTCAGTTGTGGCAGGAGTAAACACTACATTTAATATGTTGTGGTCAGTTGTGGCAGTAGTAAACACTACATTTAATATGTCGGGGTCAGTTGTGGCAGGAGTAAACACTACATTTAATATGTTGTGGTCAGTTGTGGCAGGAGTAAACACTACATTTAATATGTTGTGGTCGGTTGTGGCAGGAGTAAACACTACATTTAATATGTTGTGGTCAGTTGTGGCAGGAGTAAACACTACATTTAATATGTTGTGGTCAGTTGTGGCAGGAGTAAACACTACATTTAATATGTTGGGGTCAGTTGTGGCAGGAGTAAACACTACATTTAATATGTTGTGGTCAGTTGTGACAGGAGTAAACACTACATTTAATATGTTGTGGTCAGTTGTGGCAGGAGTAAACACTACATTTAATATGTTGTGGTCAGTTGTGGCAGTAGTAAACACTACATTTAATATGTCGGGGTCAGTTGTGGCAGGAGTAAACACTACATTTAATATGTTGTGGTCACTTGTGGCAGGAGTAAACACTACATTTAATATGTTGTGGTCAGTTGTGGTAGGAGTAAACACTACATTTAATATGTTGGGGTCAGTTGTGGCAGGAGTAAACACTACATTTAATATGTTGGGGTCAGTTGTGGCAGGAGTAAACACTACATTTAATATGTTGTGGTCAGTTGTGGCAGGAGTAAACACTACATTTAATATGTTGTGGTCAGTTGTGGCAGGAGTAAACACTACATTTAATATGTTGTGGTCAGTTGTGGCAGGAGTAAACACTACATTTAATAAGTTGTGGTCAGTTGTGGCAGGAGTAAACACTATATTTAATATGTTGTGGTCAGTTGTGGCAGGAGTAAACACTACATTTAATATGTTGTGGTCAGTTGTGGCAGGAGTAAACACTACATTTAATATGTTGTTGTCAGTTGTGGCAGGGGTAAACACTACATTTAATATGTTGTGGTCATTTGTGGCAGGAGTAAACACTACATTTAATATGTTGTTGTCAGTTGTGGCAGGGGTAAACACTACATTTAATATGTTGTGGTCAGTTGTGGCTGGAGTAAACACTACATTTAATATGTTGTTGTCAGTTGTGGCAGGGGTAAACACTACATTTAATATGTTGTGGTCAGTTGTGGCTGGAGTAAACACTACATTTAATATGTTGTGGTCATTTGTGGCAGGAGTAAACACTACATTTAATATGTTGTTGTCAGTTGTGGCAGGGGTAAACACTACATTTAATATGTTGTGGTCAGTTGTGGCTGGAGTAAACACTACATTTAATATGTTGTTGTCAGTTGTGGCAGGGGTAAACACTACATTTAATATGTTGTGGTCAGTTGTGGCTGGAGTAAACACTACATTTAATATGTTGTGGTCAGTTGTGGCTGGAGTAAACACTACATTTAATATGTTGTTGTCAGTTGTGGCAGGGGTAAACACTACATTTAATATGTTGTGGTCAGCTGTGGCTGGAGTAAACACTACATTTAATATGCTGTGGTCAGTTGTGGCTGGAGTAAACACTACATTTAATATGTTGTTGTCAGTTGTGGCAGGGGTAAACACTACATTTAATATGTTGTGGTCAGTTGTGGCTGGAGTAAACACTACATTTAATATGTTGTGGTCAGTTGTGGCTGGAGTAAACACTACATTTAATATGTTGTTGTCAGTTGTGGCAGGGGTAAACACTACATTTAATATGTTGTGGTCAGTTGTGGCTGGAGTAAACACTACATTTAATATGTTGTGGTCATTTGTGGCAGGAGTAAACACTACATTTAATATGTTGTGGTCAGTTGTGGCAGGAATAAACACTACATTTAATATGTCGGGGTCAGTTGTGGCAGGAGTAAACACTACATTTAATATGTTGTGGTCAGTTGTGGCAGGAGTAAACACTACATTTAATATGTTGTGGTCAGTTGTGGCAGTAGTAAACACTACATTTAATATGTTGTGGTCAGTTGTGGCAGGAGTAAACACTACATTTAATATGTTGTGGTCAGTTGTGGCAGTAGTAAACACTACATTTAATATGTTGTGGTCAGTTGTGGCAGGAGTAAACACTACATTTAATATGTTGTGGTCAGTTGTGGCAGGAGTAAACACTACATTTAATATGTTGTGGTCAGTTGTGGCAGGAGTAAACACTACATTTAATATGTTGTGGTCAGTTGTGGCAGGAGTAAACACTACATTTAATATGTTGGGGTCAGTTGTGGCAGGAGTAAACACTACATTTAATATGTTGGGGTCAGTTGTGGCAGGAGTAAACACTACATTTAATATGTTGTGGTCAGTTGTGGCAGGAGTAAACACTACATTTAATATGTTGTGGTCAGTTGTGGCAGGAGTAAACACTACATTTAATATGTTGTGGTCAGTTGTGGCTGGAGTAAACACTACATTTAATATGTTGGGGTCAGTTGTGGCAGGAGTAAACACTACATTTAATATGTTGGGGTCAGTTGTGGCAGGAGTAAACACTACATTTAATATGTCGGGGTTAGTTGTGGCAGGAGTAAACACTACATTTAATATGTTGTGGTCAGTTGTGGCAGGAGTAAACACTACATTTAATATGTTGTGGTCAGTTGTGGCAATAGTAAACACTACATTTAATATGTTGTGGTCAATTGTGGCAGGAGTAAACACTACATTTAATATGTTGTGGTCAGTTGTGGCAGGAGTAAACACTACATTTAATATGTTGTGGTCAGTTGTGGCAGGAGTAAACACTACATTTAATATGTTGGGGTCAGTTATGGCAGGAGTAAACACTACATTTAATATGTTGTGGTCAGTTGTGGCAGGAGTAAACACTACATTTAATATGTTGTGGTCAGTTGTGGCAGGAGTAAACACTACATTTAATATGTTGGGGTCAGTTGTGGCAGGAATAAACACTACATTTAATATGTCGGGGTCAGTTGTGGCAGGAGTAAACACTACATTTAATATGTTGTGGTCAGTTGTGGCAGGAGTAAACACTACATTTAATATGTTGTGGTCAGTTGTGGCAGTAGTAAACACTACCTTTAATATGTTGTGGTCAGTTGTGGCAGGAGTAAACACTACATTTAATATGTTGTGGTCAGTTGTGGCAGGAGTAAACACTATATTTAATATGTTGTGGTCAGTTGTGGCTGGAGTAAACACTACATTTAATATGTTGGGGTCAGTTGTGGCAGGAGTAAACACTACATTTAATATGTTGGGGTCAGTTGTGGCAGGAGTAAACACTACATTTAATATGTCGGGGTCAGTTGTGGCAGGAGTAAACACTACATTTAATATGTTGTGGTCAGTTGTGGCAGGAGTAAACACTACATTTAATATGTTGTGGTCAGTTGTGGCAATAGTAAACACTACATTTAATATGTTGTGGTCAGTTGTGGTAGGAGTAAACACTACATTTAATATGTTGTGGTCAGTTGTGGCAGGAGTAAACACTACATTTAATATGTTGGGGTCAGTTGTGGCAGGAGTAAACACTACATTTAATATGTTGGGGTCAGTTGTGGCAGGAGTAAACACTACATTTAATATGTTGTGGTCAGTTGTGGCAGGAGTAAACACTACATTTAATATGTTGGGGTCAGTTGTGGCAGGGGTAAACACTACATTTAATATGTTGTGGTCAGTTGTGGCAGGAGTAAACACTACATTTAATATGTTGTGGTCAGTTGTGGCTGGAGTAAACACTACATTTAATATGTTGGGGTCAGTTGTGGCAGGAGTAAACACTACATTTAATATGTTGGGGTCAGTTGTGGCAGGGGTAAACACTACATTTAATATGTTGTGGTCAGTTGTGTCAGGAGTAAACACTACATTTAATATGTTGTGGTCAGTTGTGGCAGGAGTAAACACTACAATTAATATGTTGTGGTCAGTTGTGGCAGGAGTAAACACTACATTTAATATGTTGTGGTCAGTTGTGGCAGGAGTAAACACTACATTTAATATGTTGTGGTCAGTTGTGGCAGGAGTAAACACTACATTTAATATGTTGGGGTCAGTTGTGGCAGGAGTAAACACTACATTTAATATGTTGTGGTCAGTTGTGGCAGTAGTAAACACTACATTTAATATGTTGTGGTCAGTTGTGGCAGGAGTAAACACTACATTTAATATGTTGTGGTCAGTTGTGGCAGTAGTAAACACTACATTTAATATGTCGGGGTCAGTTGTGGCAGGAGTAAACACTACATTTAATATGTTGTGGTCAGTTGTGGCAGGAGTAAACACTACATTTAATATGTTGTGGTCAGTTGTGGCAGGAGTAAACACTACATTTAATATGTTGTGGTCAGTTGTGGCAGGAGTAAACACTACATTTAATATGTTGTGGTCAGTTGTGGCAGGAGTAAACACTACATTTAATATGTTGGGGTCAGTTGTGGCAGGAGTAAACACTACATTTAATATGTTGTGGTCAGTTGTGGCAGGAGTAAACACTACATTTAATATGTTGTGGTCAGTTGTGGCAGGAGTAAACACTACATTTAATATGTTGTGGTCAGTTGTGGCAGTAGTAAACACTACATTTAATATGTCGGGGTCAGTTGTGGCAGGAGTAAACACTACATTTAATATGTTGTGGTCACTTGTGGCAGGAGTAAACACTACATTTAATATGTTGTGGTCAGTTGTGGTAGGAGTAAACACTACATTTAATATGTTGGGGTCAGTTGTGGCAGGAGTAAACACTACATTTAATATGTTGGGGTCAGTTGTGGCAGGAGTAAAGACTACATTTAATATGTTGTGGTCAGTTGTGGCAGGAGTAAACACTACATTTAATATGTTGTGGTCAGTTGTGGCAGGAGTAAACACTACATTTAATATGTTGTGGTCAGTTGTGGCAGGAGTAAACACTACATTTAATATGTTGTGGTCAGTTGTGGCAGGAGTAAACACTATATTTAATATGTTGTGGTCAGTTGTGGCAGGAGTAAACACTACATTTAATATGTTGTGGTCAGTTGTGGCAGGAGTAAACACTACATTTAATATGTTGTTGTCAGTTGTGGCAGGGGTAAACACTACATTTAATATGTTGTGGTCATTTGTGGCAGGAGTAAACACTACATTTAATATGTTGTTGTCAGTTGTGGCAGGGGTAAACACTACATTTAATATGTTGTGGTCAGTTGTGGCTGGAGTAAACACTACATTTAATATGTTGTTGTCAGTTGTGGCAGGGGTAAACACTACATTTAATATGTTGTGGTCAGTTGTGGCTGGAGTAAACACTACATTTAATATGTTGTGGTCATTTGTGGCAGGAGTAAACACTACATTTAATATGTTGTTGTCAGTTGTGGCAGGGGTAAACACTACATTTAATATGTTGTGGTCAGTTGTGGCTGGAGTAAACACTACATTTAATATGTTGTTGTCAGTTGTGGCAGGGGTAAACACTACATTTAATATG
Source organism: Eledone cirrhosa (assembly GCA_964016885.1). Lineage (NCBI taxonomy): Eukaryota > Metazoa > Mollusca > Cephalopoda > Octopoda > Eledonidae > Eledone > Eledone cirrhosa. The sequence continues at coordinate 198,980,282 of OZ024742.1, read as the reverse complement.
TTGTGGTCAGTTGTGGCTGGAGTAAACACTACATTTAATATGTTGTGGTCAGTTGTGGCTGGAGTAAACACTACATTTAATATGTTGTTGTCAGTTGTGGCAGGGGTAAACACTACATTTAATATGTTGTGGTCAGTTGTGGCTGGAGTAAACACTACATTTAATATGTTGTGGTCAGTTGTGGCTGGAGTAAACACTACATTTAATATGTTGTTGTCAGTTGTGGCAGGGGTAAACACTACATTTAATATGTTGTGGTCAGTTGTGGCAGGAGTAAACACTACATTTAATATGTTGTGGTCAGTTGTGGCAGGAGTAAACACTACATTTAATATGTTGGGGTCAGTTGTGGCAGGAGTAAACACTACATTTAATATGTTGTGGTCAGTTGTGGCAGGAGTAAACACTACATTTAATATGTTGTGGTCAGTTGTGGCAGGAGTAAACACTACATTTAATATGTTGTGGTCAGTTGTGGCAGTAGTAAACACTACATTTAATATGTCGGAGTCAGTTGTGGCAGGAGTAAACACTACATTTAATATGTTGTGGTCACTTGTGGCAGGAGTAAACACTACATTTAATATGTTGTGGTCAGTTGTGGTAGGAGTAAACACTACATTTAATATGTTGGGGTCAGTTGTGGCAGGAGTAAACACTACATTTAATATGTTGGGGTCAGTTGTGGCAGGAGTAAACACTACATTTAATATGTTGTGGTCAGTTGTGGCAGGAGTAAACACTACATTTAATATGTTGTGGTCAGTTGTGGCAGGAGTAAACACTACATTTAATATGTTGTGGTCAGTTGTGGCAGGAGTAAACACTACATTTAATATGTTGTGGTCAGTTGTGGCAGGAGTAAACACTATATTTAATATGTTGTGGTCAGTTGTGGCAGGAGTAAACACTACATTTAATATGTTGTGGTCAGTTGTGGCAGGAGTAAACACTACATTTAATATGTTGTTGTCAGTTGTGGCAGGGGTAAACACTACATTTAATATGTTGTGGTCATTTGTGGCAGGAGTAAACACTACATTTAATATGTTGTTGTCAGTTGTGGCAGGGGTAAACACTACATTTAATATGTTGTGGTCAGTTGTGGCTGGAGTAAACACTACATTTAATATGTTGTTGTCAGTTGTGGCAGGGGTAAACACTACATTTAATATGTTGTGGTCAGTTGTGGCTGGAGTAAACACTACATTTAATATGTTGTGGTCATTTGTGGCAGGAGTAAACACTACATTTAATATGTTGTTGTCAGTTGTGGCAGGGGTAAACACTACATTTAATATGTTGTGGTCAGTTGTGGCTGGAGTAAACACTACATTTAATATGTTGTTGTCAGTTGTGGCAGGGGTAAACACTACATTTAATATGTTGTGGTCAGTTGTGGCTGGAGTAAACACTACATTTAATATGTTGTGGTCAGTTGTGGCTGGAGTAAACACTACATTTAATATGTTGTTGTCAGTTGTGGCAGGGGTAAACACTACATTTAATATGTTGTGGTCAGTTGTGGCTGGAGTAAACACTACATTTAATATGTTGTGGTCAGTTGTGGCTGGAGTAAACACTACATTTAATATGTTGTTGTCAGTTGTGGCAGGGGTAAACACTACATTTAATATGTTGTGGTCAGTTGTGGCTGGAGTAAACACTACATTTAATATGTTGTGGTCAGTTGTGGCTGGAGTAAACACTACATTTAATATGTTGTTGTCAGTTGTGGCAGGGGTAAACACTACATTTAATATGTTGTGGTCAGTTGTGGCTGGAGTAAACACTACATTTAATATGTTGTGGTCATTTGTGGCAGGAGTAAACACTACATTTAATATGTTGTGGTCAGTTGTGGCAGGAATAAACACTACATTTAATATGTCGGGGTCAGTTGTGGCAGGAGTAAACACTACATTTAATATGTTGTGGTCAGTTGTGGCAGGAGTAAACACTACATTTAATATGTTGTGGTCAGTTGTGGCAGTAGTAAACACTACATTTAATATGTTGTGGTCAGTTGTGGCAGGAGTAAACACTACATTTAATATGTTGTGGTCAGTTGTGGCAGTAGTAAACACTACATTTAATATGTTGTGGTCAGTTGTGGCAGGAGTAAACTACATTTAATATGTTGTGGTCAGTTGTGGCAGGAGTAAACACTACATTTAATATGTTGTGGTCAGTTGTGGCAGGAGTAAACACTACATTTAATATGTTGTGGTCAGTTGTGGCTGGAGTAAACACTACATTTAATATGTTGGGGTCAGTTGTGGCAGGAGTAAACACTACATTTAATATGTTGGGGTCAGTTGTGGCAGGAGTAAACACTACATTTAATATGTCGGGGTTAGTTGTGGCAGGAGTAAACACTACATTTAATATGTTGTGGTCAGTTGTGGCAGGAGTAAACACTACATTTAATATGTTGTGGTCAGTTGTGGCAATAGTAAACACTACATTTAATATGTTGTGGTCAATTGTGGCAGGAGTAAACACTACATTTAATATGTTGTGGTCAGTTGTGGCAGGAGTAAACACTACATTTAATATGTTGTGGTCAGTTGTGGCAGGAGTAAACACTACATTTAATATGTTGGGTCAGTTATGGCAGGAGTAAACACTACATTTAATATGTTGTGGTCAGTTGTGGCAGGAGTAAACACTACATTTAATATGTTGGGGTCAGTTGTGGCAGGAGTAAACACTACATTTAATATGTTGTGGTCAGTTGTGGAAGGAGTAAACACTACATTTAATATGTTGTGGTCAGTTGTGGCAGGAGTAAACACTATATTTAATATGTTGTGGTCAGTTGTGGCAGGAGTAAACACTACATTTAATATGTTGTGGTCAGTTGTGGCAGGAGTAAACACTACAGTTAATATGTTGGGGTCAGTTGTGGCAGGAATAAACACTACATTTAATATGTCGGGGTCAGTTGTGGCAGGAGTAAACACTACATTTAATATGTTGTGGTCAGTTGTGGCAGGAGTAAACACTACATTTAATATGTTGTGGTCAGTTGTGGCAGTAGTAAACACTACCTTTAATATGTTGTGGTCAGTTGTGGCAGGAGTAAACACTACATTTAATATGTTGTGGTCAGTTGTGGCAGGAGTAAACACTATATTTAATATGTTGTGGTCAGTTGTGGCTGGAGTAAACACTACATTTAATATGTTGGGGTCAGTTGTGGCAGGAGTAAACACTACATTTAATATGTTGGGGTCAGTTGTGGCAGGAGTAAACACTACATTTAATATGTCGGGGTCAGTTGTGGCAGGAGTAAACACTACATTTAATATGTTGTGGTCAGTTGTGGCAGGAGTAAACACTACATTTAATATGTTGTGGTCAGTTGTGGCAATAGTAAACACTACATTTAATATGTTGTGGTCAGTTGTGGCAGGAGTAAACACTACATTTAATATGTTGTGGTCAGTTGTGGCAGGAGTAAACACTACATTTAATATGTTGGGGTCAGTTGTGGCAGGAGTAAACACTATATTTAATATGTTGTGGTCAGTTGTGGCAGTAGTAAACACTACATTTAATATGTTGGGGTCAGTTGTGGCTGGAGTAAACACTACATTTAATATGTTGTGGTTAGTTGTGGCAGGAGTAAACACTACATTTAATATGTTGTGGTTAGTTGTGGCAGGAGTAAACACTACATTTAATATGTTGGGGTCAGTTGTGGCAGGAGTAAACACTACATTTAATATGTCGGGGTCAGTTGTGGCAGGAGTAAACACTACATTTAATATGTTGGGGTCAGTTGTGGCAGGAGTAAACACTACATTTAATATGTCGGGGTCAGTTGTGGCAGGAGTAAACACTACATTTAATATGTTGGGGTCAGTTGTGGCAGGAATAAACACTACATTTAATATGTTGTGGTCAGTTGTGGCAGGAGTAAACACTACATTTAATATGTTGTGGTCAGTTGTGGCAGGAGTAAACACTACATTTAATATGTTGTGGTCAGTTGTGGCAGGAGTAAACACTACATTTAATATGTTGGGGTCAGTTGTGGCAGGAGTAAACACTACATTTAATATGTTGTGGTCAGTTGTTGCAGGAGTAAACACTACATTTAATATGTTGTGGTCAGTTGTTGCAGGAGTAAACACTACATTTAATATGTTGTGGTCAGTTGTTGCAGGAGTAAACACTACATTTAATATGTTGGGGTCAGTTGTGGCAGGAGTAAACACCAGATTTAATATGTTGTGGTCAGTTGTGGCAGGAGTAAACACTATATTTAATATGTTGTGGTCAGTTGTGGCAGGAGTAAACACTACATTTAATATGTTGGGGTCAGTTGTGGCAGGAGTAAACACTACATTTAATATGTTGTGGTCAGTTGTGGCAGGAGTAAACACTACATTTAATATGTTGTGGTCAGTTGTGGCAGGAGTAAACACTACATTTAATATGTTGGGGTCAGTTGTGGCAGGAATAAACACTACATTTAATATGTTGTGGTCAGTTGTGGCAGGAGTAAACACTACATTTAATATGTTGTGGTCAGTTGTGGCAGGAGTAAACACTACATTTAATATGTTGTGGTCAGTTGTGGCAGGAGTAAACACTACATTTAATATGTTGTGGTCAGTTGTTGCAGGAGTAAACACTACATTTAATATGTTGGGGTCAGTTGTGGCAGGAGTAAACACCAGATTTAATATGTTGTGGTCAGTTGTGGCAGGAGTAAACACTATATTTAATATGTTGTGGTCAGTTGTGGCAGGAGTAAACACTACATTTAATATGTTGGGGTCAGTTGTGGCAGGAGTAAACACTACAATTAATATGTTGTGGTCAGTTGTGGCAGGAGTAAACACTACATTTAATATGTTGTGGTCAGTTGTGGCAGGGGTAAACACTACATTTAATATGTTGTGGTCAGTTGTGGCAGGAGTAAACACTACATTTAATATGTTGTGGTCAGTTGTGGCAGGAGTAAACACTACATTTAATATGTTGTGGTCAGTTGTGGCAGGAGTAAACACTACATTTAATATGTTGTGGTCAGTTGTGGCAGGAGTAAACACTACATTTAATATGTTGTGGTCAGTTGTGGCAGGAGTAAACACTACAATTAATATGTTGTGGTCAGTTGTGGCAGGAGTAAACACTACATTTAATATGTTGTGGTCAGTTGTGGCAGGAGTAAACACTACATTTAATATGTTGTGGTCAGTTGTGGCAGGAGTAAACACTACATTTAATATGTTGTGGTCAGTTGTGGCAGGAGTAAACACTACATTTAATATGTTGGGGTCAGTTGTGGCAGGAGTAAACACTATATTTAATATGTTGTGGTCAGTTGTGGCAGGAGTAAACACTACATTTAATATGTTAGGGTCAGTTGTGGCAGGAGTAAACACTACAATTAATATGTTGTGGTCAGTTGTGGCAGGAGTAAACACTACATTTAATATGTTGTGGTCAGTTGTGGCAGGAGTAAACACTACATTTAATATGTTGTGGTCAGTTGTGGCAGGAGTAAACACTACATTTAATATGTTGGGGTCAGTTGTGGCAGGAGTAAAAACTACATTTAATATGTTGTGGTCAGTTGTGGCAGGAGTAAACACTACATTTAATATGTTGTGGTCAGTTGTGGCAGGAGTAAACACTACATTTAATATGTTGGGGTCAGTTGTGGCAGGAGTAAACACTACATTTAATATGTTGGGGTCAGTTGTGGCAGGAGTAAACACTACATTTAATATGTTGTGGTCAGTTGTGGCAGGAGTAAACACTACATTTAATATGTTGGGGTCAGTTGTGGCAGGAGTAAAAACTACATTTAATATGTTGGGGTCAGTTGTGGCAGGAGTAAACACTACATTTAATATGTTGTGGTCAGTTGTGGCAGGAGTAAACACTACATTTAATATGTTGTGGTCAGTTGTGGCAGGAGTAAACACTACATTTAATATGTTGTGGTCAGTTGTGGCTGGAGTAAACACTACATTTAATATGTTGTTGTCAGTTGTGGCAGGGGTAAACACTACATTTAATATGTTGTTGTCAGTTGTGGCTGGAGTAAACACTACATTTAATATGTTGTGGTCAGTTGTGGCAGGAGTAAACACTACATTTAATATGTTGGGGTCAGTTGTGGCAGGAGTAAACACTACATTTAATATGTTGTGGTCAGTTGTGGCAGGAGTAAACACTACATTTAATATGTTGTGGTCAGTTGTGGCAGGAGTAAACACTATATTTAATATGTTGTGGTCAGGTGTGGCAGGAGTAAACACTATATTTAATATGTTGTGGTCAGTTGTGGCAGGAGTAAACACTACATTTAATATGTTGTGGTCAGTTGTGGCAGGAGTAAACACTACATTTAATATGTTGGGGTCAGTTGTGGCAGTAGTAAACACTACATTTAATATGTTGTGGTCAGTTGTGGCAGGAGTAAACACTACATTTAATATGTTGTGGTCAGTTGTGGCAGGAGTAAACACTACATTTAATATGTTGTGGTCAGTTGTGGCAGGAGTAAACACTACATTTAATATGTTGGGGTCAGTTGTGGCAGTAGTAAACACTACATTTAATATGTTGTGGTCAGTTGTGGCAGGAGTAAACACTATATTTAATATGTTGTGGTCAGTTGTGGCAGGAGTAAACACTACATTTAATATGTTGTGGTCAGTTGTGGCAGGAGTAAACACTACATTTAATATGTTGGGGTCAGTTGTGGCAGTAGTAAACACTACATTTAATATGTTGTGGTCAGTTGTGGCAGGAGTAAACACTATATTTAATATGTTGGGGTCAGTTGTGGCAGAAGTAAACACTACATTTAATATGTTGTGGTCAGTTGTGGCAGGAGTAAACACTACATTTAATATGTTGTGGTCAGTTGTGGCAGGAGTAAACACTACATTTAATATGTTGTGGTCAGTTGTGGCAGGAATAAACACTACATTTAATATGTTGTGGTCAGTTGTGGCAGGAGTAAACACTACATTTAATATGTTGGGGTCAGTTGTGGCAGGAGTAAACACTACAATTAATATGTTGTGGTCAGTTGTGGCAGGAGTAAACACTACATTTAATATGTTGTGGTCAGTTGTGGCAGGAGTAAACACTACATTTAATATGTTGGGGTCAGTTGTGGCAGTAGTAAACACTACATTTAATATGTTGTGGTCAGTTGTGGCAGGAGTAAACACTATATTTAATATGTTGTGGTCAGTTGTGGCAGTAGTAAACACTACATTTAATATGTTGTGGTCAGTTGTGGCAGGAGTAAACACTACATTTAATATGTTGTGGTCAGTTGTGGCAGGAGTAAACACTACATTTAATATGTTGGGGTCAGTTGTGGCAGTAGTAAACACTACATTTAATATGTTGTGGTCAGTTGTGGCAGGAGTAAACACTATATTTAATATGTTGTGGTCAGTTGTGGCAGGAGTAAACACTACATTTAATATGTTGGGGTCAGTTGTGGCAGGAGTAAACACTACATTTAATATGTTGTGGTTAGTTGTGGCAGGAGTAAACACTATATTTAATATGTTGTTGTCAGTTGTGGCAGGAGTAAACACTACATTTAATATGTTGGGGTCAGTTGTGGCAGTAGTAAACACTACATTTAATATGTTGTGGTCAGTTGTGGCAGGAGTAAACACTACATTTAATATGTTGGGGTCAGTTGTGGCAGGAGTAAACACTACATTTAATATGTTGGGGTCAGTTGTGGCAGGAGTAAACACTACATTTAATATGTTGTGGTCATTGTGGCAGGAGTAAACACTACATTTAATATGTTGTGGTCAGTTGTGGCAGGAGTAAACACTACATTTAATATGTTGGGGTCAGTTGTGGCAGTAGTAAACACTACATTTAATATGTTGGGGTCAGTTGTGGCAGGAGTAAACACTACATTTAATATGTTGTGGTCAGTTGTGGCAGGAGTAAACACTAGATTTAATATGTTGTGGTCAGTTGTGGCTGGAGTAAACACTACATTTAATATGTTGGGGTCAGTTGTGGCAGTAGTAAACACTACATTTAATATGTTGGGGTCAGTTGTGGCAGGAGTAAATACTACAATTAATATGTTGTGGTCAGTTGTGGCAGGAGTAAACACTACATTTAATATGTTGTGGTCAGTTGTGGCAGGAGTAAACACTATATTTAATATGTTGTGGTCAGTTGTGGCACGAGTAAACACTACATTTAATATGTTGTGGTCAGTTGTGGCAGTAGTAAACACTACATTTAATATGTTGTGGTCAGTTGTGGCAGGAGTAAACACTATATTTAATATGTTGTGGTCAGTTGTGGCAGGAGTAAACACTACATTTAATATGTTGTGGTCAGTTGTGGCAGGAGTAAACACTACATTTAATATGTTGTGGTCAGTTGTGGCAGGAGTAAACACTACATTTAATATGTTGTGGTCAGTTGTGGCAGGGGTAAACACTACATTTAATATGTTGTGGTCAGTTGTGGCTGGAGTAAACACTACATTTAATATGTTGTGGTCAGTTGTGGCTGGAGTAAACACTACATTTAATATGTTGTTGTCAGTTGTGGCAGGGGTAAACACTACATTTAATATGTTGTGGTCAGTTGTGGCTGGAGTAAACACTACATTTAATATGTTGTGGTCAGTTGTGGCTGGAGTAAACACTACATTTAATATGTTGTTGTCAGTTGTGGCAGGGGTAAACACTACATTTAATATGTTGTGGTCAGTTGTGGCTGGAGTAAACACTACATTTAATATGTTGTGGTCATTTGTGGCAGGAGTAAACACTACATTTAATATGTTGTTGTCAGTTGTGGCAGGGGTAAACACTACATTTAATATGTTGTGGTCAGTTGTGGCTGGAGTAAACACTACATTTAATATGTTGTTGTCAGTTGTGGCAGGGGTAAACACTACATTTAATATGTTGTGGTCAGTTGTGGCTGGAGTAAACACTACATTTAATATGTTGTGGTCAGTTGTGGCTGGAGTAAACACTACATTTAATATGTTGTTGTCAGTTGTGGCAGGGGTAAACACTACATTTAATATGTTGTGGTCAGTTGTGGCTGGAGTAAACACTACATTTAATATGTTGTGGTCAGTTGTGGCTGGAGTAAACACTACATTTAATATGTTGTTGTCAGTTGTGGCAGGGGTAAACACTACATTTAATATGTTGTGGTCAGTTGTGGCTGGAGTAAACACTACATTTAATATGTTGTGGTCAGTTGTGGCTGGAGTAAACACTACATTTAATATGTTGTTGTCAGTTGTGGCAGGGGTAAACACTACATTTAATATGTTGTGGTCAGTTGTGGCTGGAGTAAACACTACATTTAATATGTTGTGGTCATTTGTGGCAGGAGTAAACACTACATTTAATATGTTGTGGTCAGTTGTGGCAGGAATAAACACTACATTTAATATGTCGGGGTCAGTTGTGGCAGGAGTAAACACTACATTTAATATGTTGTGGTCAGTTGTGGCAGGAGTAAACACTACATTTAATATGTTGTGGTCAGTTGTGGCAGTAGTAAACACTACATTTAATATGTTGTGGTCAGTTGTGGCAGGAGTAAACACTACATTTAATATGTTGTGGTCAGTTGTGGCAGTAGTAAACACTACATTTAATATGTTGTGGTCAGTTGTGGCAGGAGTAAACTACATTTAATATGTTGTGGTCAGTTGTGGCAGGAGTAAACACTACATTTAATATGTTGTGGTCAGTTGTGGCAGGAGTAAACACTACATTTAATATGTTGTGGTCAGTTGTGGCTGGAGTAAACACTACATTTAATATGTTGGGGTCAGTTGTGGCAGGAGTAAACACTACATTTAATATGTTGGGGTCAGTTGTGGCAGGAGTAAACACTACATTTAATATGTCGGGGTTAGTTGTGGCAGGAGTAAACACTACATTTAATATGTTGTGGTCAGTTGTGGCAGGAGTAAACACTACATTTAATATGTTGTGGTCAGTTGTGGCAATAGTAAACACTACATTTAATATGTTGTGGTCAATTGTGGCAGGAGTAAACACTACATTTAATATGTTGTGGTCAGTTGTGGCAGGAGTAAACACTACATTTAATATGTTGTGGTCAGTTGTGGCAGGAGTAAACACTACATTTAATATGTTGGGTCAGTTATGGCAGGAGTAAACACTACATTTAATATGTTGTGGTCAGTTGTGGCAGGAGTAAACACTACATTTAATATGTTGGGGTCAGTTGTGGCAGGAGTAAACACTACATTTAATATGTTGTGGTCAGTTGTGGAAGGAGTAAACACTACATTTAATATGTTGTGGTCAGTTGTGGCAGGAGTAAACACTATATTTAATATGTTGTGGTCAGTTGTGGCAGGAGTAAACACTACATTTAATATGTTGTGGTCAGTTGTGGCAGGAGTAAACACTACAGTTAATATGTTGGGGTCAGTTGTGGCAGGAATAAACACTACATTTAATATGTCGGGGTCAGTTGTGGCAGGAGTAAACACTACATTTAATATGTTGTGGTCAGTTGTGGCAGGAGTAAACACTACATTTAATATGTTGTGGTCAGTTGTGGCAGTAGTAAACACTACCTTTAATATGTTGTGGTCAGTTGTGGCAGGAGTAAACACTACATTTAATATGTTGTGGTCAGTTGTGGCAGGAGTAAACACTATATTTAATATGTTGTGGTCAGTTGTGGCTGGAGTAAACACTACATTTAATATGTTGGGGTCAGTTGTGGCAGGAGTAAACACTACATTTAATATGTTGGGGTCAGTTGTGGCAGGAGTAAACACTACATTTAATATGTCGGGGTCAGTTGTGGCAGGAGTAAACACTACATTTAATATGTTGTGGTCAGTTGTGGCAGGAGTAAACACTACATTTAATATGTTGTGGTCAGTTGTGGCAATAGTAAACACTACATTTAATATGTTGTGGTCAGTTGTGGCAGGAGTAAACACTACATTTAATATGTTGTGGTCAGTTGTGGCAGGAGTAAACACTACATTTAATATGTTGGGGTCAGTTGTGGCAGGAGTAAACACTATATTTAATATGTTGTGGTCAGTTGTGGCAGTAGTAAACACTACATTTAATATGTTGGGGTCAGTTGTGGCTGGAGTAAACACTACATTTAATATGTTGTGGTTAGTTGTGGCAGGAGTAAACACTACATTTAATATGTTGTGGTTAGTTGTGGCAGGAGTAAACACTACATTTAATATGTTGGGGTCAGTTGTGGCAGGAGTAAACACTACATTTAATATGTCGGGGTCAGTTGTGGCAGGAGTAAACACTACATTTAATATGTTGGGGTCAGTTGTGGCAGGAGTAAACACTACATTTAATATGTCGGGGTCAGTTGTGGCAGGAGTAAACACTACATTTAATATGTTGGGGTCAGTTGTGGCAGGAATAAACACTACATTTAATATGTTGTGGTCAGTTGTGGCAGGAGTAAACACTACATTTAATATGTTGTGGTCAGTTGTGGCAGGAGTAAACACTACATTTAATATGTTGTGGTCAGTTGTGGCAGGAGTAAACACTACATTTAATATGTTGGGGTCAGTTGTGGCAGGAGTAAACACTACATTTAATATGTTGTGGTCAGTTGTTGCAGGAGTAAACACTACATTTAATATGTTGTGGTCAGTTGTTGCAGGAGTAAACACTACATTTAATATGTTGTGGTCAGTTGTTGCAGGAGTAAACACTACATTTAATATGTTGGGGTCAGTTGTGGCAGGAGTAAACACCAGATTTAATATGTTGTGGTCAGTTGTGGCAGGAGTAAACACTATATTTAATATGTTGTGGTCAGTTGTGGCAGGAGTAAACACTACATTTAATATGTTGGGGTCAGTTGTGGCAGGAGTAAACACTACATTTAATATGTTGTGGTCAGTTGTGGCAGGAGTAAACACTACATTTAATATGTTGTGGTCAGTTGTGGCAGGAGTAAACACTACATTTAATATGTTGGGGTCAGTTGTGGCAGGAATAAACACTACATTTAATATGTTGTGGTCAGTTGTGGCAGGAGTAAACACTACATTTAATATGTTGTGGTCAGTTGTGGCAGGAGTAAACACTACATTTAATATGTTGTGGTCAGTTGTGGCAGGAGTAAACACTACATTTAATATGTTGTGGTCAGTTGTTGCAGGAGTAAACACTACATTTAATATGTTGGGGTCAGTTGTGGCAGGAGTAAACACCAGATTTAATATGTTGTGGTCAGTTGTGGCAGGAGTAAACACTATATTTAATATGTTGTGGTCAGTTGTGGCAGGAGTAAACACTACATTTAATATGTTGGGGTCAGTTGTGGCAGGAGTAAACACTACAATTAATATGTTGTGGTCAGTTGTGGCAGGAGTAAACACTACATTTAATATGTTGTGGTCAGTTGTGGCAGGGGTAAACACTACATTTAATATGTTGTGGTCAGTTGTGGCAGGAGTAAACACTACATTTAATATGTTGTGGTCAGTTGTGGCAGGAGTAAACACTACATTTAATATGTTGTGGTCAGTTGTGGCAGGAGTAAACACTACATTTAATATGTTGTGGTCAGTTGTGGCAGGAGTAAACACTACATTTAATATGTTGTGGTCAGTTGTGGCAGGAGTAAACACTACAATTAATATGTTGTGGTCAGTTGTGGCAGGAGTAAACACTACATTTAATATGTTGTGGTCAGTTGTGGCAGGAGTAAACACTACATTTAATATGTTGTGGTCAGTTGTGGCAGGAGTAAACACTACATTTAATATGTTGTGGTCAGTTGTGGCAGGAGTAAACACTACATTTAATATGTTGGGGTCAGTTGTGGCAGGAGTAAACACTATATTTAATATGTTGTGGTCAGTTGTGGCAGGAGTAAACACTACATTTAATATGTTAGGGTCAGTTGTGGCAGGAGTAAACACTACAATTAATATGTTGTGGTCAGTTGTGGCAGGAGTAAACACTACATTTAATATGTTGTGGTCAGTTGTGGCAGGAGTAAACACTACATTTAATATGTTGTGGTCAGTTGTGGCAGGAGTAAACACTACATTTAATATGTTGGGGTCAGTTGTGGCAGGAGTAAAAACTACATTTAATATGTTGTGGTCAGTTGTGGCAGGAGTAAACACTACATTTAATATGTTGTGGTCAGTTGTGGCAGGAGTAAACACTACATTTAATATGTTGGGGTCAGTTGTGGCAGGAGTAAACACTACATTTAATATGTTGGGGTCAGTTGTGGCAGGAGTAAACACTACATTTAATATGTTGTGGTCAGTTGTGGCAGGAGTAAACACTACATTTAATATGTTGGGGTCAGTTGTGGCAGGAGTAAAAACTACATTTAATATGTTGGGGTCAGTTGTGGCAGGAGTAAACACTACATTTAATATGTTGTGGTCAGTTGTGGCAGGAGTAAACACTACATTTAATATGTTGTGGTCAGTTGTGGCAGGAGTAAACACTACATTTAATATGTTGTGGTCAGTTGTGGCTGGAGTAAACACTACATTTAATATGTTGTTGTCAGTTGTGGCAGGGGTAAACACTACATTTAATATGTTGTTGTCAGTTGTGGCTGGAGTAAACACTACATTTAATATGTTGTGGTCAGTTGTGGCAGGAGTAAACACTACATTTAATATGTTGGGGTCAGTTGTGGCAGGAGTAAACACTACATTTAATATGTTGTGGTCAGTTGTGGCAGGAGTAAACACTACATTTAATATGTTGTGGTCAGTTGTGGCAGGAGTAAACACTATATTTAATATGTTGTGGTCAGGTGTGGCAGGAGTAAACACTATATTTAATATGTTGTGGTCAGTTGTGGCAGGAGTAAACACTACATTTAATATGTTGTGGTCAGTTGTGGCAGGAGTAAACACTACATTTAATATGTTGGGGTCAGTTGTGGCAGTAGTAAACACTACATTTAATATGTTGTGGTCAGTTGTGGCAGGAGTAAACACTACATTTAATATGTTGTGGTCAGTTGTGGCAGGAGTAAACACTACATTTAATATGTTGTGGTCAGTTGTGGCAGGAGTAAACACTACATTTAATATGTTGGGGTCAGTTGTGGCAGTAGTAAACACTACATTTAATATGTTGTGGTCAGTTGTGGCAGGAGTAAACACTATATTTAATATGTTGTGGTCAGTTGTGGCAGGAGTAAACACTACATTTAATATGTTGTGGTCAGTTGTGGCAGGAGTAAACACTACATTTAATATGTTGGGGTCAGTTGTGGCAGTAGTAAACACTACATTTAATATGTTGTGGTCAGTTGTGGCAGGAGTAAACACTATATTTAATATGTTGGGGTCAGTTGTGGCAGAAGTAAACACTACATTTAATATGTTGTGGTCAGTTGTGGCAGGAGTAAACACTACATTTAATATGTTGTGGTCAGTTGTGGCAGGAGTAAACACTACATTTAATATGTTGTGGTCAGTTGTGGCAGGAATAAACACTACATTTAATATGTTGTGGTCAGTTGTGGCAGGAGTAAACACTACATTTAATATGTTGGGGTCAGTTGTGGCAGGAGTAAACACTACAATTAATATGTTGTGGTCAGTTGTGGCAGGAGTAAACACTACATTTAATATGTTGTGGTCAGTTGTGGCAGGAGTAAACACTACATTTAATATGTTGGGGTCAGTTGTGGCAGTAGTAAACACTACATTTAATATGTTGTGGTCAGTTGTGGCAGGAGTAAACACTATATTTAATATGTTGTGGTCAGTTGTGGCAGTAGTAAACACTACATTTAATATGTTGTGGTCAGTTGTGGCAGGAGTAAACACTACATTTAATATGTTGTGGTCAGTTGTGGCAGGAGTAAACACTACATTTAATATGTTGGGGTCAGTTGTGGCAGTAGTAAACACTACATTTAATATGTTGTGGTCAGTTGTGGCAGGAGTAAACACTATATTTAATATGTTGTGGTCAGTTGTGGCAGGAGTAAACACTACATTTAATATGTTGGGGTCAGTTGTGGCAGGAGTAAACACTACATTTAATATGTTGTGGTTAGTTGTGGCAGGAGTAAACACTATATTTAATATGTTGTTGTCAGTTGTGGCAGGAGTAAACACTACATTTAATATGTTGGGGTCAGTTGTGGCAGTAGTAAACACTACATTTAATATGTTGTG
Source organism: Eledone cirrhosa (assembly GCA_964016885.1). Lineage (NCBI taxonomy): Eukaryota > Metazoa > Mollusca > Cephalopoda > Octopoda > Eledonidae > Eledone > Eledone cirrhosa. The sequence continues at coordinate 198,965,080 of OZ024742.1, read as the reverse complement.
GTCAGTTGTGGCAGGAGTAAACACTACATTTAATATGTTGGGGTCAGTTGTGGCAGGAGTAAACACTACATTTAATATGTTGGGGTCAGTTGTGGCAGGAGTAAACACTACATTTAATATGTTGTGGTCATTGTGGCAGGAGTAAACACTACATTTAATATGTTGTGGTCAGTTGTGGCAGGAGTAAACACTACATTTAATATGTTGGGGTCAGTTGTGGCAGTAGTAAACACTACATTTAATATGTTGGGGTCAGTTGTGGCAGGAGTAAACACTACATTTAATATGTTGTGGTCAGTTGTGGCAGGAGTAAACACTAGATTTAATATGTTGTGGTCAGTTGTGGCTGGAGTAAACACTACATTTAATATGTTGGGGTCAGTTGTGGCAGTAGTAAACACTACATTTAATATGTTGGGGTCAGTTGTGGCAGGAGTAAATACTACAATTAATATGTTGTGGTCAGTTGTGGCAGGAGTAAACACTACATTTAATATGTTGTGGTCAGTTGTGGCAGGAGTAAACACTATATTTAATATGTTGTGGTCAGTTGTGGCACGAGTAAACACTACATTTAATATGTTGTGGTCAGTTGTGGCAGTAGTAAACACTACATTTAATATGTTGTGGTCAGTTGTGGCAGGAGTAAACACTATATTTAATATGTTGTGGTCAGTTGTGGCAGGAGTAAACACTACATTTAATATGTTGTGGTCAGTTGTGGCAGGAGTAAACACTACATTTAATATGTTGTGGTCAGTTGTGGCAGGAGTAAACACTACATTTAATATGTTGTGGTCAGTTGTGGCAGGAGTAAACACTACATTTAATATGTTGTGGTCAGTTGTGGCTGGAGTAAACACTACATTTAATATGTTGTTGTCAGTTATGGCAGGGGTAAACACTACATTTAATATGTTGTGGTCAGTTGTGGCTGGAGTAAACACTACATTTAATATGTTGTGGTCAGTTGTGGCAGGAGTAAACACTACATTTAATATGTTGTGGTCAGTTATGGCAGGAATAAACACTACATTTAATATGTCGGGGTCAGTTGTGGCAGGAGTAAACACTACATTTAATATGTTGTGGTCAGTTGTGGCTGGAGTAAACACTACATTTAATATGTTGGGGTCAGTTGTGGCAGGAGTAAACACTAGATTTAATATGTTGGGGTCAGTTGTGGCAGGAGTAAACACTACTTTTAATATGTCGGGGTCAGTTGTGGCAGGAGTAAACACTACATTTAATATGTTGTGGTCAGTTGTGGCAGGAGTAAACACTACATTTAATATGTTGTGGTCAGTTGTGGCTGGAGTAAACACTACATTTAATATGTTGGGGTCAGTTGTGGCAGGAGTAAACACTACATTTAATATGTTGGGGTCAGTTGTGGCAGGAGTAAACACTACTTTAATATGTTGTGGTCAGTTGTGGCAGGAGTAAACACTACATTTAATATGTTGTGGTCAGTTGTGGCAGGAGTAAACACTACATTTAATATGTTGTGGTCAGTTGTGGCTGGAGTAAACACTACATTTAATATGTTGTTGTCAGTTGTGGCAGGGGTAAACACTACATTTAATATGTTGTGGTCAGTTGTGGCTGGAGTAAACACTACATTTAATATGTTGTGGTCAGTTGTGGCAATAGTAAACACTACATTTAATATATTGTGGTCAGTTGTGGCAGGAGTAAACACTACATTTAATATGTTGTGGTCAGTTGTGGCAGGAGTAAACACTACTTTAATATGTTGTGGTCAGTTGTGGCTGGAGTAAACACTACATTTAATATGTTGGGGTCAGTTGTGGCTGGAGTAAACACTACATTTAATATGTTGTGGTCAGTTGTGGCAGGAGTAAACACTACATTTAATATGTTGTGGTCAGTTGTGGCTGGAGTAAACACTACATTTAATATGTTGTTGTCAGTTGTGGCAGGGGTAAACACTACATTTAATATGTTGTGGTCAGTTGTGGCTGGAGTAAACACTACATTTAATATGTTGTGGTCAGTTGTGGCAATAGTAAACACTACATTTAATATATTGTGGTCAGTTGTGGCAGGAGTAAACACTACATTTAATATGTTGTGGTCAGTTGTGGCAGGAGTAAACACTACTTTAATATGTTGTGGTCAGTTGTGGCTGGAGTAAACACTACATTTAATATGTTGGGGTCAGTTGTGGCTGGAGTAAACACTACATTTAATATGTTGTGGTCAGTTGTGGCAGGAGTAAACACTACATTTAATATGTTGTGGTCAGTTGTGGCAGTAGTAAACACTACATTTAATATGTTGTGGTTAGTTGTGGCAGGAGTAAACACTACATTTAATATGTTGTGGTCAGTTGTGGCAGGAGTAAACACTACATTTAATATGTTGTGGTCAGTTGTGGCAGGAGTAAACACTACATTTAATATGTTGTGGTCAGTTGTGGCAGGAATAAACACTATATTTAATATGTTGTGGTCAGTTGTGGCAGGAGTAAACACTATATTTAATATGTTGTGGTCAGTTGTGGCAGGAGTAAACACTACATTTAATATGTTGTGGTCAGTTGTGGCAGGAGTAAACACTACATTTAATATGTTGGGGTCAGTTGTGGCAGGAGTAAACACTACATTTAATATGTTGTGGTCAGTTGTGGCAGGAGTAAACACTACATTTAATATGTTGTGGTCAGTTGTGGCAGGAGTAAACACTATATTTAATATGTTGTGGTCAGTTGTGGCACGAGTAAACACTACATTTAATATGTTGTGGTCAGTTGTGGCAGGAGTAAACACTATATTTAATATGTTGTGGTCAGTTGTGGCACGAGTAAACACTACATTTAATATGTTGTGGTCAGTTGTGGCAGTAGTAAACACTACATTTAATATGTTGTGGTCAGTTGTGGCAGGAGTAAACACTATATTTAATATGTTGTGGTCAGTTGTGGCAGGAGTAAACACTACATTTAATATGTTGTGGTCAGTTGTGGCAGGAGTAAACACTACATTTAATATGTTGGGGTCAGTTGTGGCAGGAGTAAACACTACATTTAATATGTTGTGGTCAGTTGTGGCAGGAGTAAACACTACATTTAATATGTTGTGGTCAGTTGTGGCAGGAGTAAACACTACATTTAATATGTTGGGGTCAGTTGTGGCAGGAGTAAACACTACATTTAATATGTTGGGGTCAGTTGTGGCAGGAGTAAAAACTACATTTAATATGTTGGGGTCACTTGTGACAGGAGTAAACACTACTTTAATATGTTGGGGTCAGTTGTGGCAGGAGTAAACACTACATTTAATATGTTGTGGTCAGTTGTGGCAGGAGTAAACACTACATTTAATATGTTGTGGTCAGTTGTGGCAGGAGTAAACACTACATTTAATATGTTGTGGTCAGTTGTGGCAGGAGTAAACACTACATTTAATATGTTGTGGTCAGTTGTGGCTGGAGTAAACACTACATTTAATATGTTGTTGTCAGTTGTGGCAGGGGTAAACACTACATTTAATATCTTGTGGTCAGTTGTGGCTGGAGTAAACACTACATTTAATATGTTGTGGTCAGTTGTGGCAGGAGTAAACACTACATTTAATATGTTGTGGTCAGTTGTGGCAGGAATAAACACTACATTTAATATGTCGGGGTCAGTTGTGGCAGGAGTAAACACTACATTTAATATGTTGTGGTCAGTTGTGGCTGGAGTAAACACTACATTTAATATGTTGGGGTCAGTTGTGGCAGGAGTAAACACTAGATTTAATATGTTGGGGTCAGTTGTGGCAGGAGTAAACACTACTTTTAATATGTTGTGGTCAGTTGTGGCAGTAGTAAACACTACATTTAATATGTTGTGGTCAGTTGTGGCAATAGTAAACACTACATTTAATATATTGTGGTCAGTTGTGGCAGGAGTAAACACTACATTTAATATGTTGTGGTCAGTTGTGGCAGGAGTAAACACTACATTTAATATGTTGGGGTCAGTTGTGGCAGTAGTAAACACTACATTTAATATGTTGTGGTCAGTTGTGGCAGGAGTAAACACTACATTTAATATGTTGTGGTCAGTTGTGGCAGGAGTAAACACTACATTTAATATGTTGTGGTCAGTTGTGGCAGGAGTAAACACTACATTTAATATGTTGGGGTCAGTTGTGGCAGGAGTAAACACTACATTTAATATGTTGTGGTCAGTTGTGGCAGGAGTAAACACTACATTTAATATGTTGGGGTCAGTTGTGGCAGGAGTAAACACTACATTTAATATGTTGTGGTCAGTTGTGGCAGGAGTAAACACTACATTTAATATGTTGGGGTCAGTTGTGGCAGGAGTAAACACTACATTTAATTTGTGGTCAGTTGTGGCAGGAGTAAACACTACATTTAATATGTTGTGGTCAGTTGTGGCAGGAGTAAACACTATATTTAATATGTTGTGGTCAGTTGTGGCAGGAGTAAACACTACATTTAATATGTTGTGGTCAGTTGTGGCAGGAGTAAACACTACATTTAATATGTTGTGGTCAGTTGTGGCAGGAATAAACACTACATTTAATATGTCGGGGTCAGTTGTGGCAGGAGTAAACACTACATTTAATATGTTGTGGTCAGTTGTGGCAGGAGTAAACACTACATTTAATATGTTGTGGTCAGTTGTGGCAGTAGTAAACACTACATTTAATATGTTGTGGTCAGTTGTGGCAGGAGTAAACACTACATTTAATATGTTGTGGTCAGTTGTGGCAGGAGTAAACACTACATTTAATATGTTGTGGTCAGTTGTGGCTGGAGTAAACACTACATTTAATATGTTGGGGTCAGTTGTGGCAGGAGTAAACACTACATTTAATATGTTGTGGTCAGTTGTGGCAGGATGAAACACTACATTTAATATGTTGTGGTCAGTTGTGGCAGGAGTAAACACTACATTTAATATGTTGGGGTCAGTTGTGGCAGGAGTAAACACTACATTTAATATGTTGTGGTCAGTTGTGGCAGGAGTAAACACTACATTTAATATGTTGGGGTCAGTTGTGGCAGGAGTAAACACTACATTTAATATGTTGTGGTCAGTTGTGGCAGGAGTAAACACTACATTTAATATGTTGGGGTCAGTTGTGGCAGGAGTAAAAACTACATTTAATATGTTGGGGTCAGTTGTGGCAGGAGTAAACACTACATTTAATATGTTGTGGTCAGTTGTGGCAGGAGTAAACACTACATTTAATATGTTGTGGTCAGTTGTGGCAGGAGTAAACACTACATTTAATATGTTGTGGTCAGTTGTGGCTGGAGTAAACACTACATTTAATATGTTGTTGTCAGTTGTGGCAGGGGTAAACACTACATTTAATACGTTGTGGTCAGTTGTGGCTGGAGTAAACACTACATTTAATATGTTGTGGTCAGTTGTGGCAGGAGTAAACACTACATTTAATATGTTGTGGTCAGTTGTGGCAGTAGTAAACACTACATTTAATATGTTGTGGTCAGTTGTGGCAGGAGTAAACACTACATTTAATATGTTGTGGTCAGTTGTGGCAGGAGTAAACACTACATTTAATATGTTGTGGTCAGTTGTGGCTGGAGTAAACACTACATTTAATATGTTGGGGTCAGTTGTGGAGGAGTAAACACTACATTTAATATGTTGTGGTCAGTTGTGGCAGGAGTAAACACTACATTTAATATGTTGTGGTCAGTTGTGGCAGGAGTAAACACTACATTTAATATGTTGGGGTCAGTTGTGGCAGGAGTAAACACTACATTTAATATGTTGTGGTCAGTTGTGGCAGGAGTAAACACTACATTTAATATGTTGGGGTCAGTTGTGGCAGGAGTAAACACTACATTTAATATGTTGTGGTCAGTTGTGGCAGGAGTAAACACTACATTTAATATGTTGGGGTCAGTTGTGGCAGGAGTAAAAACTACATTTAATATGTTGGGGTCAGTTGTGGCAGGAGTAAACACTACATTTAATATGTTGTGGTCAGTTGTGGCAGGAGTAAACACTACATTTAATATGTTGTGGTCAGTTGTGGCAGGAGTAAACACTACATTTAATATGTCGTGGTCAGTTGTGGCTGGAGTAAACACTACATTTAATATGTTGTTGTCAGTTGTGGCAGGGGTAAACACTACATTTAATACGTTGTGGTCAGTTGTGGCTGGAGTAAACACTACATTTAATATGTTGTGGTCAGTTGTGGCAGGAGTAAACACTACATTTAATATGTTGTGGTCAGTTGTGGCTGGAGTAAACACTACATTTAATATGTTGTTGTCAGTTGTGGCAGGGGTAAACACTACATTTAATACGTTGTGGTCAGTTGTGGCTGGAGTAAACACTACATTTAATATGTTGTGGTCAGTTGTGGCAGGAGTAAACACTACATTTAATATGTTGTGGTCAGTTGTGGCAGGAGTAAACACTACATTTAATATGTCGGGGTCAGTTGTGGCAGGAGTAAACACTACATTTAATATGTTGTGGTCAGTTGTGGCAGGAGGAAACACTACATTTAATATGTTGTGGTCAGTTGTGGCAGTAGTAAACACTACATTTAATATGTTGTGGTCAGTTGTGGCAGGAGTAAACACTACATTTAATATGTTGTGGTCAGTTGTGGCAGGAGTAAACACTACATTTAATATGTTGTGGTCAGTTGTGGCAGGAGTAAACACTACATTTAATATGTTGTGGTCAGTTGTGGCAGGAGTAAACACTACATTTAATATGTTGTGGTCAGTTGTGGCAGGAGTAAACACTACATTTAATATGTTGTGGTCAGTTGTGGCAGGAGTAAATACTACATTTAATATGTTGTGGTCAGTTGTGGCAGTAGTAAACACTACATTTAATATGTTGTGGTCAGTTGTGGCAGTAGTAAACACTACATTTAATATGTTGGGGTCAGTTGTGGCAGTAGTAAACACTACATTTAATATGTTGGGGTCAGTTGTGGCAGGAGTAAACACTACATTTAATATGTTGTGGTCAGTTGTGGCAGGAGTAAATACTACATTTAATATGTTGTGGTCAGTTGTGGCAGTAGTAAACACTACATTTAATATGTTGTGGTCAGTTGTGGCAGTAGTAAACACTACATTTAATATGTTGGGGTCAGTTGTGGCAGGAGTAAACACTACATTTAATATGTTGTGGTCAGTTGTGGCAGGAGTAAATACTACATTTAATATGTTGTGGTCAGTTGTGGCAGTAGTAAACACTACATTTAATATGTTGTGGTCAGTTGTGGCAGTAGTAAACACTACATTTAATATGTTGTGGTCAGTTGTGGCAGTAGTAAACACTACATTTAATATGTTGTGGTCAGTTGTGGCAGTAGTAAACACTACATTTAATATGTTGTGGTCAGTTGTGGCAGTAGTAAACACTACATTTAATATGTTGTGGTCAGTTGTGGCAGTAGTAAACACTACATTTAATATGTTGGGGTCAGTTGTGGCAGTAGTAAACACTACATTTAATATGTTGGGGTCAGTTGTGGCAGTAGTAAACACTACATTTAATATGTTGTGGTCAGTTGTGGCAGGAGTAAACACTACATTTAATATGTTGTGGTCAGTTGTGGCAGTAGTAAACACTACATTTAATATGTTGGGGTCAGTTGTGGCAGGAGTAAACACTACATTTAATATGTTGTGGTCAGTTGTGACAGGAGTAAACACTACATTTAATATGTTGTGGTCAGTTGTGGCAGGAGTAAACACTACATTTAATATGTTGGGGTCAGTTGTGGCAGGAGTAAACACTACATTTAATATGTTGTGGTCAGTTGTGGCAGGAGTAAACACTATATTTAATATGTTGTGGTCAGTTGTGGCAGGAGTAAACACTATATTTAATATGTTGTGGTCAGTTGTGGCAGGAGTAAACACTACATTTAATATGTTGGGGTCAGTTGTGGCAGGAGTAAACACTACATTTAATATGTTGTGGTCAGTTGTGACAGGAGTAAACACTACATTTAATATGTTGGGGTCAGTTGTGGCAGGAGTAAACACTACATTTAATATGTTGTGGTCAGTTGTGGCAGGAGTAAACACTATATTTAATATGTTGTGGTCAGTTGTGGCAGGAGTAAACACTACATTTAATATGTTGTGGTCAGTTGTGGCAGGAGTAAACACTACATTTAATATGTTGTGGTCAGTTGTGGCAGGAGTAAACACTATATTTAATATGTTGTGGTCAGTTGTGGCAGGAGTAAACACTACATTTAATATGTTGTGGTCAGTTGTGGCAGGAGTAAACACTACATTTAATATGTTGTGGTCAGTTGTGGCAGGAGTAAACACTATATTTAATATGTTGTGGTCAGTTGTGGCAGGAGTAAACACTACATTTAATATGTTGTGGTCAGTTGTGGCAGGAATAAACACTACATTTAATATGTTGTGGTCAGTTGTGGCAGGAGTAAACACTACATTTAATATGTTGTGGTCAGTTGTGGCAGGAGTAAACACTATATTTAATATGTTGTGGTCAGTTGTGGCAGGAGTAAACACTACATTTAATATGTTGTGGTCAGTTGTGGCAGGAGTAAACACTACATTTAATATGTTGTGGTCAGTTGTGGCAGGAATAAACACTACATTTAATATGTTGTGGTCAGTTGTGGCAGGAGTAAACACTACATTTAATATGTTGGGGTCAGTTGTGGCAGGAGTAAACACTACAATTAATATGTTGTGGTCAGTTGTGGCAGGAGTAAACACTACATTTAATATGTTGTGGTCAGTTGTGGCAGGAGTAAACACTACATTTAATATGTTGGGGTCAGTTGTGGCAGTAGTAAACACTACATTTAATATGTTGTGGTCAGTTGTGGCAGGAGTAAACACTATATTTAATATGTTGGGGTCAGTTGTGGCAGAAGTAAACACTACATTTAATATGTTGTGGTCAGTTGTGGCAGGAGTAAACACTACATTTAATATGTTGTGGTCAGTTGTGGCAGGAGTAAACACTACATTTAATATGTTGTGGTCAGTTGTGGCAGGAATAAACACTACATTTAATATGTTGTGGTCAGTTGTGGCAGGAGTAAACACTACATTTAATATGTTGGGGTCAGTTGTGGCAGGAGTAAACACTACAATTAATATGTTGTGGTCAGTTGTGGCAGGAGTAAACACTACATTTAATATGTTGTGGTCAGTTGTGGCAGGAGTAAACACTACATTTAATATGTTGGGGTCAGTTGTGGCAGTAGTAAACACTACATTTAATATGTTGTGGTCAGTTGTGGCAGGAGTAAACACTATATTTAATATGTTGTGGTCAGTTGTGGCAGTAGTAAACACTACATTTAATATGTTGTGGTCAGTTGTGGCAGGAGTAAACACTACATTTAATATGTTGTGGTCAGTTGTGGCAGGAGTAAACACTACATTTAATATGTTGTGGTCAGTTGTGGCAGGAGTAAACACTACATTTAATATGTTGGGGTCAGTTGTGGCAGTAGTAAACACTACATTTAATATGTTGTGGTCAGTTGTGGCAGGAGTAAACACTATATTTAATATGTTGTGGTCAGTTGTGGCAGGAGTAAACACTACATTTAATATGTTGTGGTCAGTTGTGGCAGGAGTAAACACTACATTTAATATGTTGGGGTCAGTTGTGGCAGTAGTAAACACTACATTTAATATGTTGTGGTCAGTTGTGGCAGGAGTAAACACTATATTTAATATGTTGGGGTCAGTTGTGGCAGAAGTAAACACTACATTTAATATGTTGTGGTCAGTTGTGGCAGGAGTAAACACTACATTTAATATGTTGTGGTCAGTTGTGGCAGGAGTAAACACTACATTTAATATGTTGTGGTCAGTTGTGGCAGGAATAAACACTACATTTAATATGTTGTGGTCAGTTGTGGCAGGAGTAAACACTACATTTAATATGTTGGGGTCAGTTGTGGCAGGAGTAAACACTACAATTAATATGTTGTGGTCAGTTGTGGCAGGAGTAAACACTACATTTAATATGTTGTGGTCAGTTGTGGCAGGAGTAAACACTACATTTAATATGTTGGGGTCAGTTGTGGCAGTAGTAAACACTACATTTAATATGTTGTGGTCAGTTGTGGCAGGAGTAAACACTATATTTAATATGTTGTGGTCAGTTGTGGCAGTAGTAAACACTACATTTAATATGTTGTGGTCAGTTGTGGCAGGAGTAAACACTACATTTAATATGTTGTGGTCAGTTGTGGCAGGAGTAAACACTACATTTAATATGTTGGGGTCAGTTGTGGCAGTAGTAAACACTACATTTAATATGTTGTGGTCAGTTGTGGCAGGAGTAAACACTATATTTAATATGTTGTGGTCAGTTGTGGCAGGAGTAAACACTACATTTAATATGTTGGGGTCAGTTGTGGCAGGAGTAAACACTACATTTAATATGTTGTGGTTAGTTGTGGCAGGAGTAAACACTATATTTAATATGTTGTTGTCAGTTGTGGCAGGAGTAAACACTACATTTAATATGTTGGGGTCAGTTGTGGCAGTAGTAAACACTACATTTAATATGTTGTGGTCAGTTGTGGCAGGAGTAAACACTATATTTAATATGTTGTGGTCAGTTGTGGCAGGAGTAAACACTACATTTAATATGTTGGGGTCAGTTGTGGCAGGAGTAAACACTACATTTAATATGTTGTGGTCAGTTGTGGCAGGAGTAAACACTACATTTAATATGTTGTGGTCAGTTGTGGCAGGAGTAAACACTATATTTAATATGTTGGGGTCAGTTGTGGCAGGAGTAAACACTACATTTAATATGTTGGGGTCAGTTGTGGCAGGAGTAAACACTACATTTAATATGTTGTGGTCACTTGTGGCAGGAGTAAACACTACATTTAATATGTTGTGGTCAGTTGTGGCAGGAGTAAACACTACATTTAATATGTTGGGGTCAGTTGTGGCAGTAGTAAACACTACATTTAATATGTTGGGGTCAGTTGTGGCAGGAGTAAACACTACATTTAATATGTTGTGGTCAGTTGTGGCAGGAGTAAATACTAGATTTAATATGTTGTGGTCAGTTGTGGCACGAGTAAACACTACATTTAATATGTTGTGGTCAGTTGTGGCAGTAGTAAACACTACATTTAATATGTTGGGGTCAGTTGTGGCAGGAGTAAACACTACATTTAATATGTTGGGGTCAGTTGTGGCAGGAGTAAATACTACAATTAATATGTTGTGGTCAGTTGTGGCAGGAGTAAACACTACATTTAATATGTTGTGGTCAGTTGTGGCAGGAGTAAACACTATATTTAATATGTTGTGGTCAGTTGTGGCACGAGTAAACACTACATTTAATATGTTGTGGTCAGTTGTGGCAGTAGTAAACACTACATTTAATATGTTGTGGTCAGTTGTGGCAGGAGTAAACACTATATTTAATATGTTGTGGTCAGTTGTGGCAGGAGTAAACACTACATTTAATATGTTGTGGTCAGTTGTGGCAGGAGTAAACACTACATTTAATATGTTGTGGTCAGTTGTGGCAGGAGTAAACACTACATTTAATATGTTGTGGTCAGTTGTGGCAGGAGTAAACACTACATTTAATATGTTGTGGTCAGTTGTGGCTGGAGTAAACACTACATTTAATATGTTGTTGTCAGTTATGGCAGGGGTAAACACTACATTTAATATGTTGTGGTCAGTTGTGGCTGGAGTAAACACTACATTTAATATGTTGTGGTCAGTTGTGGCAGGAGTAAACACTACATTTAATATGTTGTGGTCAGTTATGGCAGGAATAAACACTACATTTAATATGTCGGGGTCAGTTGTGGCAGGAGTAAACACTACATTTAATATGTTGTGGTCAGTTGTGGCTGGAGTAAACACTACATTTAATATGTTGGGGTCAGTTGTGGCAGGAGTAAACACTAGATTTAATATGTTGGGGTCAGTTGTGGCAGGAGTAAACACTACTTTTAATATGTCGGGGTCAGTTGTGGCAGGAGTAAACACTACATTTAATATGTTGTGGTCAGTTGTGGCAGGAGTAAACACTACATTTAATATGTTGTGGTCAGTTGTGGCAGGGGTAAACACTACATTTAATATGTTGTGGTCAGTTGTGGCAGGAGTAAACACTACATTTAATATGTTGTGGTCAGTTGTGGCAGGAGTAAACACTACATTTAATATGTTGTGGTCAGTTGTGGCAGGAGTAAACACTACATTTAATATGTTGTGGTCAGTTGTGGCAGGAGTAAACACTACATTTAATATGTTGTGGTCAGTTGTGGCACGAGTAAACACTACATTTAATATGTTGTGGTCAGTTGTGGCACGAGTAAACACTACATTTAATATGTTGTGGTCAGTTGTGGCACGAGTAAACACTACATTTAATATGTTGTGGTCAGTTGTGGCACGAGTAAACACTACATTTAATATGTTGTGGTCAGTTGTGGCACGAGTAAACACTACATTTAATATGTTGTGGTCAGTTGTGGCAGGAGTAAACACTACATTTAATATGTTGTGGTCAGTTGTGGCAGGAGTAAACACTACATTTAATATGTTGTGGTCAGTTGTGGCAGGAGTAAACACTACATTTAATATGTTGTGGTCAGTTGTGGCAGGAGTAAACACTACATTTAATATGTTGTGGTCAGTTGTGGCACGAGTAAACACTACATTTAATATGTTGTGGTCAGTTGTGGCTGGAGTAAACACTACATTTAATATGTTGTGGTCAGTTGTGGCTGGAGTAAACACTACATTTAATATGTTGTGGTCAGTTGTGGCAGGAGTAAACACTAGATTTAATATGTTGGGGTCAGTTGTGGCAGGAGTAAACACTACTTTTAATATGTCGGGGTCAGTTGTGGCAGGAGTAAACACTACATTTAATATGTCGGGGTCAGTTGTGGCAGGAGTAAACACTACATTTAATATGTTGTGGTCAGTTGAGGCTGGAGTAAACACTACATTTAATATGTTGGGGTCAGTTGTGGCAGGAGTAAACACTAGATTTAATATGTTGGGGTCAGTTGTGGCAGGAGTAAACACTACATTTAATATGTCGGGGTCAGTTGTGGCAGGAGTAAACACTACATTTAATATGTTGTGGTCAGTTGTGGCAGGAGTAAACACTACATTTAATATGTTGTGGTCAGTTGTGGCAATAGTAAACACTACATTTAATATATTGTGGTCAGTTGTGGCAGGAGTAAACACTACATTTAATATGTTGTGGTCAGTTGTGGCAGGAGTAAACACTACATTTAATATGTTGGGGTCAGTTGTAGCAGGAGTAAACACTACATTTAATATGTTGGGGTCAGTTGTGGCAGGAGTAAACACTACATTTAATATGTTGTGGTCAGTTGTGGCAGGAGTAAACACTACATTTAATATGTTGGGGTCAGTTGTGGCAGGAGTAAACACTACATTTAATATGTTGTGGTCAGTTGTGGCAGGAGTAAACACTACATTTAATATGTTGTGGTCAGTTGTGGCAGGAGTAAACACTACATTTAATATGTTGGGGTCAGTTGTGGCAGGAGTAAACACTACATTTAATATGTTGTGGTCAGTTGTGGCAGGAGTAAACACTACATTTAATATGTTGGGGTCAGTTGTGGCAGGAGTAAACACTACATTTAATATGTTGTGGTCAGTTGTGGCAGTAGTAAACACTACATTTAATATGTTGGGGTCAGTTGTGGCAGGAGTAAACACTACAATTAATATGTTGTGGTCAGTTGTGGCAGGAGTAAACACTACATTTAATATGTTGTGGTCAGTTGTGGCAGGAGTAAACACTATATTTAATATGTTGTGGTCAGTTGTGGCACGAGTAAACACTACATTTAATATGTTGTGGTCAGTTGTGGCAGGAGTAAACACTATATTTAATATGTTGTGGTCAGTTGTGGCACGAGTAAACACTACATTTAATATGTTGTGGTCAGTTGTGGCAGTAGTAAACACTACATTTAATATGTTGTGGTCAGTTGTGGCAGGAGTAAACACTATATTTAATATGTTGTGGTCAGTTGTGGCAGGAGTAAACACTACATTTAATATGTTGGGGTCAGTTGTGGCAGGAGTAAACACTACATTTAATATGTTGTGGTCAGTTGTGGCAGGAGTAAACACTACATTTAATATGTTGGGGTCAGTTGTGGCAGGAGTAAACACTACATTTAATATGTTGTGGTCAGTTGTGGCAGGAGTAAACACTACATTTAATATGTTGTGGTCAGTTGTGGCAGGAGTAAACACTACATTTAATATGTTGTGGTCAGTTGTGGCAGGAGTAAACACTACATTTAATATGTTGGGGTCAGTTGTGGCAGGAGTAAACACTACATTTAATATGTTGTTGTCAGTTGTGGCAGGGGTAAACACTACATTTAATATGTTGGGGTCAGTTGTGGCAGGAGTAAACACTACATTTAATTTGTGGTCAGTTGTGGCAGGAGTAAACACTACATTTAATATGTTGTGGTCAGTTGTGGCAGGAGTAAACACTATATTTAATATGTTGTGGTCAGTTGTGGCAGGAGTAAACACTACATTTAATATGTTGTGGTCAGTTGTGGCAGGAGTAAAAACTACATTTAATATGTTGGGGTCAGTTGTGGCAGGAGTAAACACTACATTTAATATGTTGTGGTCAGTTGTGGCAGGATGAAACACTACATTTAATATGTTGTGGTCAGTTGTGGCAGGAGTAAACACTACATTTAATATGTTGGGGTCAGTTGTGGCAGGAGTAAACACTACATTTAATATGTTGTGGTCAGTTGTGGCAGGAGTAAACACTACATTTAATATGTTGGGGTCAGTTGTGGCAGGAGTAAACACTACATTTAATATGTTGTGGTCAGTTGTGGCAGGAGTAAACACTACATTTAATATGTTGGGGTCAGTTGTGGCAGGAGTAAAAACTACATTTAATATGTTGGGGTCAGTTGTGGCAGGAGTAAACACTACATTTAATATGTTGTGGTCAGTTGTGGCAGGAGTAAACACTACATTTAATATGTTGTGGTCAGTTGTGGCAGGAGTAAACACTACATTTAATATGTTGTGGTCAGTTGTGGCAGGAGTAAACACTACATTTAATATGTTGTGGTCAGTTGTGGCAGGAGTAAACACTACATTTAATATGTTGTGGTCAGTTGTGGCAGGAGTAAACACTACATTTAATATGTTGTGGTCAGTTGTGGCAGGAGTAAACACTACATTTAATATGTTGTGGTCAGTTGTGGCAGGAGTAAACACTATATTTAATATGTTGTGGTCAGTTGTGGCAGGAGTAAACACTACATTTAATATGTTGTGGTCAGTTGTGGCAGGAGTAAACACTATATTTAATATGTTGTGGTCAGTTGTGGCAGGAGTAAACACTACATTTAATATGTTGTGGTCAGTTGTGGCAGGAGTAAACACTACATTTAATATGTTGTGGTCAGTTGTGGCAGGAGTAAACACTACATTTAATATGTTGTGGTCAGTTGTGGCAGGAGTAAACACTACATTTAATATGTTGTGGTCAGTTGTGGCAGGAGTAAACACTATATTTAATATGTTGTGGTCAGTTGTGGCAGGAGTAAACACTACATTTAATATGTTGTGGTCAGTTGTGGCAGGAGTAAACACTACATTTAATATGTTGTGGTCAGTTGTGGCAGGAGTAAACACTACATTTAATATGTTGTGGTCAGTTGTGGCTGGAGTAAACACTACATTTAATATGTTGTTGTCAGTTGTGGCAGGGGTAAACACTACATTTAATACGTTGTGGTCAGTTGTGGCTGGAGTAAACACTACATTTAATATGTTGTGGTCAGTTGTGGCAGGAGTAAACACTACATTTAATATGTTGTGGTCAGTTGTGGCAGTAGTAAACACTACATTTAATATGTTGTGGTCAGTTGTGGCAGGAGTAAACACTACATTTAATATGTTGTGGTCAGTTGTGGCAGGAGTAAACACTACATTTAATATGTTGTGGTCAGTTGTGGCTGGAGTAAACACTACATTTAATATGTTGGGGTCAGTTGTGGAGGAGTAAACACTACATTTAATATGTTGTGGTCAGTTGTGGCAGGAGTAAACACTACATTTAATATGTTGTGGTCAGTTGTGGCAGGAGTAAACACTACATTTAATATGTTGGGGTCAGTTGTGGCAGGAGTAAACACTACATTTAATATGTTGTGGTCAGTTGTGGCAGGAGTAAACACTACATTTAATATGTTGGGGTCAGTTGTGGCAGGAGTAAACACTACATTTAATATGTTGTGGTCAGTTGTGGCAGGAGTAAACACTACATTTAATATGTTGGGGTCAGTTGTGGCAGGAGTAAAAACTACATTTAATATGTTGGGGTCAGTTGTGGCAGGAGTAAACACTACATTTAATATGTTGTGGTCAGTTGTGGCAGGAGTAAACACTACATTTAATATGTTGTGGTCAGTTGTGGCAGGAGTAAACACTACATTTAATATGTTGTGGTCAGTTGTGGCTGGAGTAAACACTACATTTAATATGTTGTTGTCAGTTGTGGCAGGGGTAAACACTACATTTAATACGTTGTGGTCAGTTGTGGCTGGAGTAAACACTACATTTAATATGTTGTGGTCAGTTGTGGCAGGAGTAAACACTACATTTAATATGTTGTGGTCAGTTGTGGCTGGAGTAAACACTACATTTAATATGTTGTTGTCAGTTGTGGCAGGGGTAAACACTACATTTAATACGTTGTGGTCAGTTGTGGCTGGAGTAAACACTACATTTAATATGTTGTGGTCAGTTGTGGCAGGAGTAAACACTACATTTAATATGTTGTGGTCAGTTGTGGCAGGAGTAAACACTACATTTAATATGTCGGGGTCAGTTGTGGCAGGAGTAAACACTACATTTAATATGTTGTGGTCAGTTGTGGCAGGAGGAAACACTACATTTAATATGTTGTGGTCAGTTGTGGCAGTAGTAAACTACATTTAATATGTTGTGGTCAGTTGTGGCAGGAGTAAACACTACATTTAATATGTTGTGCTCAGTTGTGGCAGGAGTAAACACTACATTTAATATGTTGTGGTCAGTTGTGGCAGGAGTAAACACTACATTTAATATGTTGGGGTCAGTTGTGGCAGGAGTAAACACTACATTTAATATGTTGTTGTCAGTTGTGGCAGTAGTAAACACTACATTTAATATGTTGTGGTCAGTTGTGGCTGGAGTAAACACTCCATTTAATATGTTGTGGTCAGTTGTGGCAGGAGTAAACACTACATTTAATATGTTGGGGTCAGTTGTGGCAGGAGTAAACACTACATTTAATATGTTGGGGTCAGTTGTGGCAGGAGTAAACACTACATTTAAAATGTTGTGGTCAGTTGTGGCAGGAGTAAACACTACATTTAATATGTCGGGGTCAGTTGTGGCAGGAGTAAACACTACATTTAATATGTTGTGCTCAGTTGTGGCAGGAGTAAACACTACATTTAATATGTTGTGGTCAGTTGTGGCAGGAGTAAACACTACATTTAATATGTTGTTGTCAGTTGTGGCAGGAGTAAACACTACATTTAATATGTTGTGGTCAGTTGTGGCAGGAGTAAACACTATATTTAATATGTTGGGGTCAGTTGTGGCAGGAGTAAACACTACATTTAATATGTTGTGGTCAGTTGTGGCAGGAGTAAACACTACATTTAATATGTTGGGGTCAGTTGTGGCAGGAGTAAACACTATATTTAATATGTTGTGGTCAGTTGTGGCAGGAGTAAACACTATATTTAATATGTTGGGGTCAGTTGTGGCAGTAGTAAACACTACATTTAATATGTTGGGGTCAGTTGTGGCAGGAGTAAAC